>JAHLJT010002406.1:152311620-152546620 GCA_031308135.1 Acheta domesticus
CAATTATTTATTAAAACGCAATTTTACATAACACAAATATTTAAATTCAGATAAAAGTAAGATAATACTTTTAAAATAATTATAAATTATTGCATTTTAAACTATCTACTGAGAGCCAACATGCACACTGCAATGTTTACCATAATATTTATCACGAGTAGATACTTGAAATCGACTAAGAAATCTTGGAGTTGTCAACTAATAAGAAGCGAGAAGTTAGTTAATCAATTTCAAAATGCTTGCTGGTACTCGTGTTTCTACATATAAGGATTTATCGATGGCATATTGATAACATGATATTTTCCGGTGCAAACAAGTATTTTGACGTATACAGATTTTCTATAGTGAGGCCCCATGGTTTTGGTCATCCTAAGGGCCACTTCGAACCCCTGCGTGCAGGGGCACCAGAGAGTGGAGCAGCTGGGGCACGTTGCCCAGGCCTCACTTAAGTGGGGGTCCCGAAAAAGAGCACAAAATTATTTTCTTCAATTTCTTAAAAAAACGTATTTAACTGTAGCTGAATAGAATTCATCTTAAATAATAATAATAATAATAATAATAATAATAATAATAATAATAATAATAATAATAACTCCACCTAGGGAGTACACGACCTTGGAGTTGGTGGTGGAGCTTGAGTACCCCCATGAGCCTTAAAGCTATGTCAGTGGTAGCCTAGCTACCGGTAGGGCCTCCCTTGCTGAATAGGTTGAAGGTGAGGGGTCAGACGAAGAAGTACTCCATTTTGAGGAGAGTGGGAAGTAAGTAGAGAGGGAAGGTCATGAACCTTTGGACTTCCTGTTGTCGGCCCATAGAGGGTACAGGAGAGAAACTGGGTTGGCACACCAGGCCACTGATTAGAGTGGAGGCCCGAACCTTGCATTAGCCAGCGAAGGAGGCTGCCTTCAGCAGTCAGTGAAAATCCCGTAGGGTTTAGTAATGCCGACTGGCGATCGGAGGGACCCCTTGCTGGGCCCTGCGGGGGGATGCCCTGAGGCCACTGTGGGTCGCAGTAACGGATGGCAGGAAACAACCCGAGGGTTAAGTGTGATCTGTGAACTCGAACTTGCGTCCTGCGAATCCTCAATTCAAATCAATGAGCAAAATGGATAGAACAAGCAATGTAATGAATCTTAACGTGCCTTGTTCTACCAATGTCCCATACCTGCTCAGAAACCGAGCTAATGTCACCTTGTCGACATCTGGCCATCCCACGGGTGTTAGTCCCAGGGACCCAGAGCCGGCAGTAGCTCGAAGCCATCGTCAGAGATGGACCCGGGATGAATTAAAGGAGGTGATGTGGTGCTTTTACTATGCAAAAGCCAAAAATGGGGGCTCAGAAATAGAAGTTTTCAAGGTATGGAGAGAGCGGAACCCAGATATGAGACCTACCCTAGACTCAAAGAAGCTTGCCAGTCAACGACGATACATACTCAGCAGTGGAAAATTCACAGCAGAACAACTTGCTGACATTGAGAGAAATGCAGAGTATGTACTTCGCTCGAACAATCCACATGACGAACATGTAGAACTGGAAAATGATGATCCCGTCGAAGGTTCATCGCTTTCCAGTGAAACACACGTCAGTGGTGACAACTCATCTGGCAATGAATTACACGATAAGGACATGATGCGAAATCTCCTTCGGCGCGAGATAGAAAGAGTTAGTCAACTTCCGTTTGAATCTCGCGAACCGTTGAGGAGAATATACGAAAATGCCAAAGCTAAAAGAGTGATAGAAACAGTGAATTCTGTCTTAAATGAGGTGGTGGAGACCCCAGGCAGAGATCTAGATATTACTGAAATCAATCACATCATATATGCAACTGGATATCTAGTATCTCAGATAATTTTGGGGCCAGCCAAGAACACCGACGGCCGACAGCAAAACAGAGTAAACAGCTCTGTACCCCCATGGATGAACAGAATTATGAAACGGATAGCCGACACCCGGCGTGAAATATCACTCTTAGCTGAGGCATCTTCTAAATCAACGCACACCTCTAAAGTTCAACGAAAAATATTCAATGTTGAACAAAAATACCAAATTGAAAATGACACCAGCAGGCTAATGGTAGTTGAAAAGCTAAAAGAGAAAATTCAAGCATGGGCTCAACGAATAAGAAGGTACAAACGTAGAATAGATTTCCGTGTACAGAACCGGTTGTTTGAAACAGATGCGAAGAGATTCTATCGCAATCTGACTCAAAAACCGAATGGCAAAGCTGTTACTCCTTCAAAAGATGACGTCGAAGCATTTTGGGCAGGAATCTGGGAAGAGAGCAGATCCTACAACAAAGACGCATCTTGGCTTCAATCTGAAGTTGATGCTGCCGATGAACTTGTAGAAACAGTGGAAGATGTTCACCAATTCTCGGAAGACGACCTCTTCCAAGCAATTAAGAACATGGGAAACTGGAAGTCCCCCGGGATTGATAAGATCCAGATTTATTGGATTAAGAAATTAACAGCAATACATTCTCATCTAGCAAAGGCTGTTAATAAAATTTTTGAAAACCCAAAGGAAATCCCGGAATGGCTCACACGCGGCATCACGTATTTGCTACCCAAAGCGGGAGACAGCTCTTTGGCGAAGAACTACAGGCCAATTACTTGTCTGCCAGTACTGTACAAAGTTATAACTTCAGTCATAGCTGACAAAATGTATAGACATCTAGATAAGAATCATCTAATGCCAGCTGAACAAAAAGGATGTCGTAAAGGCTCTTATGGCTGTAAGGAAATCTTGCTCCTGAATAAAGTCATCTTGAATGATGTAAAGAAACGCAAACGTAATTTGAGCATGGCTTGGATTGACTACCAAAAGGCCTTTGATAGTGTACCACACGATTGGATTTTGAAGACCCTGGAGATCTATCGATTTCATCCTAGACTTACTGAATTTTGCAAGGCTAGTATGAAGTCGTGGAGTACCAGGTTACTAATACCCAGCGGAAAGGAAGCAGTAGAAACCAGAAGTATTCAGATTAACAGGGGTATTTTTCAAGGAGATTCACTATCCCCTCTGCTGTTTTGCATTAGTTTGATCCCACTATCGAGACAGTTGTCGCAAGCTGACTTTGGTTATAAGCTCCATGGTGATGAAAGGCCAGTATCACATTTGTTTTACATGGATGATCTGAAAGTGTTTGCTAAGAATGAAGCGATTCTCTCCCAAATGCTGTCTGTCGTGAATGACTTTAGCAATGACATCTGCATGAAGTTTGGTCTTGACAAGTGTGCAAAAATCAATTTAAAAAGAGGGAAACTCACAACGTCTGAGAACATTGAAATTGATACGCACACTGTGATTTAAGATCTTGAACCAGATAAAACTTACAAATATCTGGGCATTGAAGAATGTGAAACCATCTCGAACGACAGAATGAAAGAGAGAATTCGTAGGGAGTATTTTAGGAGAGTGAGACTGGTCCTGCAGTCCGCACTGAATTCCAGGAATAAAATATCTGCAATAGGTAGTTTGGCGGTACCTGTAGCCGAATACAGTTTTGGACTAGTGGACTGGACTGAGCAAGAAATTCGCACCATGGATCGAAAAACCAGAAAACTGCTAACAATGCATCATGTTGCCCACCCTCGAGCTGATATACATAGACTTTATGTGTCACGTAAGGAAGGAGGAAGAGGCCTCAGACAAATTGAGGCCTCCTGGCACAACGCAATAGTCGGGTTGGGGAAGTATGTAGTCAGCCATCAAGATGACCCTCTAATGAGGCAGGTCATGAAATCTGACCGAAGAATGGGAAACAGTGGCATTGTTAGTGTAGCAAGAAGCATTGCGAAGAAAACTAGGCAAGACACGTCGAGTAACACAGACACTGAACTTCTGATGCTGCTAAACATGAAGTGTGAGACACAAAAAATGTTAAAGAAAACATGGAGAGACAAACCACTCCACGGACAATACCTAAAAAGAATGGACAAGGTGCAGATCAATAAAGATCAATCATTTATGTGGCTTAAAAGGGGAAGGATGAAGCCAGAATCGGAAGCACTTGTAATAGCTGCCCAAGATCAGGCCTTGAGAACACGACATTATGATAAAGCGGTTCTCAAAATTTCCCAAGATGATAAATGCCGCATTTGCCAGGAGCAAGTAGAAACCATTGATCATATTGTCTCAGCTTGTCCAATCCTAGCAAAGACAGAATACCTGAAAAGACATGACAGGGTGTGTAGCTACCTCCACTGGCAGATCTGTACCGCCCTCAAAGTTCCAAACACATGCCTCAAGTGGTACGAACACTCACCAAAACCGGTGACGTCTGTTGGATTCTGTACGATATTGTACGACCAACAAATTCAAACTGATCGCACGATAGCGGCAAACAAACCGGATATAGTTATCCGAGATTTGGCGAAAAAATCGTGTTTACTTGTCGATGTTGCTGTACCTTGCGATCAAAACGTCGTTACCAAGGAGGCAGAGAAACGTCTTAAATACAAGAGTTTGGAAATCGAGATCAGCCGAATGTGGGGCGTAAAGACACAGGTCGTCCCGATAGTTATCGGAGCTCTGGGATTTGTTCCGCAAAATTTGAGTAAGAACTTGTCTAAACTCCCAGGTAATTCAAAAGACTGGGAAGTGCAAGAAATTGCTTTATTTGGAACAGCCCACATTTTGCGTAAAGTATTGTAGAGGCACTGATAGTGACCGGATCTGCTCCTTAGGTAGCTGGTTGCAACCTGGAGTAGATCTTATATTCAGCCGACTCAAAACATCTTTAGTCGTGATGTAATGGGAAAATAATAATAATAATAATAATAATAATAATAATGGGGAGAAATTTCCTTTGGGCGCCCCTGATCGCAGATGAGATTGCGATTCCAAAGCGCGCCTTCAGCTTATGTGATGGAGGTGGCAAGTACCAAATATCACGCAACTGGCGGCAATGGCAATAGCCTCCCTGGAAGGTCGCCAGTGACAGCGCTGTGAAGGGCGATAAGCGTAGATGAAGTATGTTATACGTACGACTTTAAAGTAATTGGTGGTGTTCAGTGTGTTATAACCACATGCAGGGGCTGGAGGATTACAACGGTGGTTGCATTACAATGCTAAGCCACGCATGTTAGTTCTCTCTCTTCAGCATTTCCAAATTCTTAGCTGCAATATCAATCCTTATAAACTTTTCAAAAATGATTTTGGATAGTAGCAAATTATTGAAAATGTTCAGAATTATCCCACTACCATTCATATACTGAAATAATGATGAAATGAAAAGAAATCAGATATAAAGATACAAATACAAATACACACACACACACACACACACACACACACACACACAATGTGTGAGAAAACGGAGTCCTGTCAGTAAGTTCTGTTCATATGCTCCATCTAGACTTACTGAAATTTCGCTGTGTAAGGGACATTTATTTCAAGATACTATGTATGACTATGGTTCTAACGTTACCTCACGTAAGTTGTGGCTCGATAAAATCGTTACAATAGTCATAGCCCCTCCACGTAAGCCAAATATAAACAGCATTAGCATTGCTTTTCTTTCAATTCCATCAGCCTTCACATTTCGAAGACACGCTAATAATTAAAATGCTAGACTTTGATGGAAATGAAAGAGGAGCATAGACGTATGTAGTTCAGGAGCAGCGACAGCGGAAACCTGCGTTGCCCAGTGCTTCACTCAGTAGCAGCGCGCGCGGTCGTGCCGAGAGTGGCGACATTCTTTCCGGGCGGACGCCGCAATAGCGAGCGGCCGGGAGGCTTTGGCCTAATAAGGGAAGACGCGGGCAGTACCGGGTCGACGGAGACAGTCGCGCAGCGGCGGCGGCGGCGGCCACAGCCCACGGACGCAGCCCTCTGACGAGGGTCAACGAGCCATCCAAGTTCAGCCACCGCGCCTCTCACCCGAGCACGCACGCTCATGACTCACACAGGGATCGCAGGTCTTGGCCTCCGAGGGTAGGCACGCTGCCGGTTCAAACCGTAAAGAAGAATCCTAAAAAGAAATTTCTGTTCTATAGGAGATCCTGAATAAAAAGTTTCAGTTTAAAAACAGCCTTAATGAACCTTAACATACGTGACGACAGAACGCAAAATATCGTGGGTTTGAATGTCGTTTTATTCCACAGTCTGACACCCTCTCCAACTATGGGGCGGAGCCGAAAGATTGAAACTTGACAGCTTCAAAGCGCCAGCCGAGAATAAAGCGTATTCAACGTATTAAGGCTGTCATGAGTAGTGGTCAATAAGGCACCGTTCGTAAACCACTTAACTGTTAGCATTGTACGTATTTGAAGTAACATTTGCTCTACACTTATTTTCAACCAACTATCCAATATTTTCTGTATTTCAATAAAAAATATTTCACTCTTTTTACCTGCACAGTTCCCGAAATGCTTCTTACCTTGTTCATAACGAATTCTGGACGGGGGGGGGGGGTCAACGAAAGCCACCGTACCTTTTCAGCCCTGCCACACCACACGTCCCACATCAGTCCGCCCGGATTGGCGGGTCACGGCCTCACATTCGCAGGGGCAAGGTGGGTCAATCAGCGCAGCCGACTGCTGCCTTTACAGGTCCCTCAAAGAAATTCCTTTTCCAAAAGGATATGATGTCGGTAAGCTCGAATGGAATTCTGTAGAACGCGAATTTCTGCAGAGCCCACTTGCATAGCCAATCACATATCGTTATCGAACTCACACGACCCTCTCCTAAAACTTATTATGGACCTAGAAGGTATGAGATGGACTAGGATCCGGAATTCGCGTTCTACAAAAAGAAAAAAGAAAAGAAAAAGAAAGAAAGAAAAAAGTTTTAGATTTCTGATTTCTTTTAACACTGGAGTACAATAAATCTAGATATTGTTGAAGTAAATCTATCAATTCTACAGGTGTTTCTTCCACAATTGAATTCTACCCAGTGTGTTCTGTGCGATCTGTATTTCATTGAAACAGTTCTAGTTCGAATTGTTTACCATTGCTTTTTTTCGTTAGTCAAAATACGTTTCGTGGATTATCGATTTCTTCTGTTCTACTTAATATATTTACTTATATAGAAAGGAAACCGGGAGACAGACACTAATCCGCGCGCGCAAGGACATTTACTGAAAGACCCATTCAGTACGGACGAAATGCACCACCCGCAAATTTCAGTACTCAACCCGAATAATAGTAGACTTCCTGCCAGAAGACAATGAGAGTTCTCATTGAAGACCATCCACTTTTTGAAAGAGACAATTATATCATTTTCAGCTAAATACTAATCGATTTTCAACTGTGCTCAAGCCATTTTGTTGCAGATGGTAATACAAGTTCTATGTCAGTAGAAACCTCTACTCAAAAAGTAGTCTGCGCGCCCATTGTAAAGTCGTGGCTCGAACTCTCTTGTGCAGAACATTTCTGGCATTGTTAAAGTTGATAGACAATATTGCCGCTCACTTCTTCATACAATCCGTTCATTTTAACAGAGAATCATTTCTAAGTTAAAAGAATTTCATTTGATTTCATTTTGTTTCCTGCGCTTTCCAGCGGAACAAAAACTTCAATTGACAGAAAACCAATATTCACCAGTGTACCACTTTTCTACTTTTCATGTTTCGTTAAAGGCTGCATACAACTTCAAAAATCTGATAGAAATGAAAGGAGAGTGAGAATGAAGGTGAGTCACAAAATAATGACAGCAATAATTTTAAAACTACGCCTTTACACTGATTACAACAGCGAATGTTATGAATCACGTGTGATGACAACTATGCAATGGACATTGCAGCTCATTGCCGCAGCCGGCGCTGGCTCTGTCCTCCGCACTCTAGCCCGCTGCGGTGCCCGCCGGTGCCTCCGCGAAGCACACGTGCAAATCCGAGCATCACGCAATCGGGTACAAGCGCACGTGCCAGGGCGCGTGGTTCTCCAGCGCGTGCGTGCGGGAGTGAAACTGACGCGGTGGCAGCTCGCGCAGCACCCAAGAAGCGCACGTCAACGGACTAATTAAAGGGAAGAAAGTGCCCCGAAAGACAGCTCTGTCTCCTAATGTTACAAGTTTAATGAGACTGATATTCCACAAGTTAAGGGCAAACCGTCTTACTTATAGACTGTCGTCAGAAGAAACGGAATTATATAATCACAGCCAACGGGACAAAGCTGAAAGAGTTTAGGACGAGGTGAAGTCATGCCACAAAAACGGAAATTAATGGAGCAAGTCCTGGCATTCCCCAACTCAAGGCAAGTTCATTTCGAGCAATTATTCGGGGTGCAAAAGCAAACTCTAAGTTTCATCACTAAGAGCAAATCTCGTCTAGAACTAACACAGGCGAGTTTCAGACTTATTAAATTAGAAGACAGTAAAGCATTCCATCACGTTTTAAAACTTCAAGATAAAATCTGAGTAAACTACGCGAACACGAAAGATACTATTGATTTTTTGACAAATATTGTCAAAACCTGAAAATTTGAACCGGCTCATGACGTTTGAAGTAAACAATAACCTTCAACAATATCTGGAACTGATTTTTAAGAGAATTAAAAGACGAGTTTAGCCCTTAAAAAAAACTGGACCCGAGAAAGTAATTAAACAATCTTGTAAGTAGGAAGTGGCTGGTATACGAGGTTCAACGACATAAATAACTGTTCTGAAATGTAAAATGTATTTCAACAAAAGAATTCAGAAACAGTTGTTGTCAAGTCATACACATTTAACTGACTTTATCTCATTCACCTTCGCCAAAAAAAAAAAAACTGTCCATCTGCCAAATGCATTTTGAGAATACTTACCATCTGAACAACAACTGTTTCTGAATTCTTTGTTGAAATACATTTTACATTTCAGAAGAGTTACATTTATGTCGTTGAACATTAAATGTCGTAGTTAAAAGACTACTGAACAAAATGTTTAATAAATCACAAAAGTAGTAAGCATGCTGTAAAGAAAACATCATTTCGAAAAATGCCAACATACCATTATATTTTGTCCTTTATCGCAATTTTAAGGTATTGGCCTCCATAAAACTACCAACCACAAGTTATAATACTTTGGTCCTTAAAAAAAATAAAAAAAGACCATATAAATGTATTTCTCCTTCCCAAAAAAAGGAACGTACCGGACGTGTAGCGCACGCCTACATAAAACGACGCGCGAGCGACACGACATGACTTTCTCCCAGCCTGTGCCAGTCCACAGCGCCCGCGCCACCACCCTCGCACCACTCTCGTCCGGAGTAATTAAAACAGATGACTGAGGCCAGGGCGTTGATGAAACGCAAACAGCGACGGCACGGCCGACGCGAGCGGGCTGGGGCGGGAGTGGGGGAAGGGGAGAGGGGCCGGCACAAGGGAGCACACGCCGGACACGAAGCTCACGGGGGCAGTTAAGGCAGCACAGCCCAAAACTGAGACTGATTTTCGAGAAGCTTGAGGGGGGACAATTAGGATGCAAGCCGACAGGATTGAAAAGAACCACGGAGTATAAAGCCAGCACTGAGAGACTTCGGAGAGGAAATCGGCTAGCTGACTTATGAGCGGGGGCGCGTGTCAATTGGAATGGGTGGGGAAAACAGGCACTGACCAGGCGGTGAACAGGAGATCGCAATTAGCAAGCGGGGGGGGGGGGGAGAGCGAACGCACAGCGTATGGGCACGGATGATCAAGGGAGCAGTCGGCCTACATGGTGCCACCGGAACTGGGAACTCCACCGGACACAAGCGCCGCACACTGCTCGGTCGGGCGCCCGGCGGGGCGGGGCGCGGCGCGGCGCGGCGCGGCGCGGCGCGGCGCCGAGTGGTCCTCGTTTACACGCGTTACGGCACCTGCGGGCCCAGATTCCCCAGCGGCGAGGACGGCTGACTTTTTGAGGCCGGAGTTGGGACCTCATGCAAAATTCATTCGCGCACTTTCCTTCCCTCCCGCGGGGAAACTGTTTAATGGCGGCGCTGCGACAGCCACACGCTTTGTACTACGGGCGTATTGGACACGCCAAACGCCGCCGCCACCCAGCGAACAACATGGTGCGAGGTAAACGAATAAACGACTGGTGTAGAACACTGGAGGCTGCAACGTGACAATGACACTAATTGTAAAGCATGTTCTCAAGGTTCAGACAAGTATGTGCGCCATTCTTTCTCGGAACAAGAAAGCCTAATAATGATTTAATAAAGCAAGAACATCCCCAGGGCTAACAACCCTGGTGGATAATACATGGGGGATAATATAATGAACAGCACGGAAATTGGTAATACAAATAAAAACATGTTTTAAGACACAACAATTAGTAATGGAAGACATCCCATGGAATCTACCATGACTTCAATGACGAGACGCAAGACTTGTTTAATACGAAAGAGACAAGGAATTTGCAGAATCTACACAGTGGAAATGACTCACAGGTTAATTTTTTCTAGTGAACAATTAAGGAGACAGACAATTGGTAAATTCAACAAAAATTTAAATGGAATGTTTCGCAAAATTATTGCACAATTCATTGCACGTATTTTCAACATACTTGCGATGAAAGTGTTAGCACATTGGGAGAGAGAAATATTCTAATGACCACCGCGGAAATGGAACTCCTAGTATAAACGCAATGCGGATTACAAACATATCAAAATAAAAGCGTTAAACGGAGGTCGATAAACCGATTTAAGACGCCCGCTCATAATCTCGGGAAATAAACTCGAAAGAATGAATAAACAAATAGCATGCAGAAAAACTAACAGGTCCTGCATCTTTCACAAATTTCATGATGAAATAAGTTTCAATCCTCGTAATACTCACCAACCTTCGTTCCCCTTACTACAAGCTTAATCACTTACAAAATCTTAATCCCCACCTCTACAGACACAATCTCTCGCACAACGTGACGGCTCACACCTCAGGCTTCCGACCTCCCTTTCCTCGCCCCAGGGAACACAACGTGTGGCGGCGCCTTCGCTCCAGCGAGCGCAGCCCGCCCGCCCGCCCGAAAACGTTGATCCAGGGCGCGCCGCCCGCCGCGGGGCAGATGCATTATTCAGCCGGCGCTAACGAGATGAATATTCAGCCGAGGCGAGGAGCCGCACGTGGAGGCCTCGGAATCCGGTCAAGACGCGCGCAGGGCCGGGGCACGCGAGGCACGACGCCCACCGCCCGGAATCGATCCCGCGACCCACGGAGGACGAATGCACCGGCGACGGTGAAGGTCGATCCCCAACATGTCGGGAGAAAAACCGCAGTTGATCAAAAATAGATGGCCTAGCACGTGATCCCAGCACTAGATCCTCACCCGCTGGTAATCTCATAAAAATTGCCTAAGCCCTTTCCGTGGGAGAACACGAGACCTTTTGAAGTTGTACATTGCTAGTAATAATACAAGCGTTATCGATAACAAATTCGAAACTACGTTTTTGTATGCAACGTTTAAGAACAAGCACCCAAGATAATATGTAGTTACACAGGCGTGCGCACAGGGGGCGAGAGGGCCGGAAATGTGGAAAGTGGGCCCCGTAGCCTTACGTAATAATGCATGCATGCATAAATATGTTAAATCCCTAACGGGTGGCCATGCGTTTACTACCACAAATGTACCTGATTATTCTCGGTTTACAGTTAGTTTAAATATTTTTTTCTAAAATTTGTAATTTCAAACCCCAAAAATTTAAAGGCAGCCTGATAATAAGTTGTGCAACTCTCTGATTTCGCCAGACAACAAACAACAACAAATTAGCAATATTTCTCAACAAATAAAAATTGAGTAAATTATAACGCCTTATTACTGTTTTAAGAAATAACATCTAATTTTATAACATTCAGAATTTCCTCTAACGTTCTAATGATTCTTCCACAAATTAATTTTGATTATTCCCCGAATTTTTCAGAGCAATGAAATTCCTTTATTTCGCTCGGATTTCCATGTTTTCCACCCTGTGGCCCTCAAAAATGAGTTCCGATACATTTTAAACTTTACAAAGAAGACAAATGTATGAGAACATCAGGGGCGTAGCGTGACTCACACGTTTGGGGATGCTCAACAATAACACACAAAATGTCACTATCAACTACTTCGTCTAACAGGCGAACGCAACACAAGGCAGATACACTGGGACTACTTCCACGATCTCGATTGCTTACGACGGTGTAGGCGCTTCCCACAAATCCTCACAGCAGTCAGGGCTGCCGATGTCTTTGAAAGCAAATTATACAATGGCTCAGCTTTAATTCTTATACGCGAATGGCAATAAGACCATTTGTTAATTTATACATTGCAGACTTAAATACTATTGTAATCTATTTAAGAGATAATACAATTTCTTGGATATTAATTAAGAATAGTAGTCAGGCACTATTTCTACAGTTTGTACCCATGATCAAGCTGGGGACTCCCGAGTGAGAGAGAGAAAGATAATTTACTGACGCCTGAAGTGTGCTGCGCTCTCGTGCACAAACGAGCTTCTTTCCGCAGCAGACGCTAGCGTAAAGCAGCCGGGTTTCTCTCGGCTAGGGGTGAAGAGGGGAGAGGGGGACCTCGCCATCTGCGCATGCGTCATTGCTCGTCGCAATCTGGCGGCAGACGCTGAAGTATTTTAGCTTTCAAGCAATCAGAGGCCAGCTTCAACAGCCCGCCGAATTCAATCATAGGAAATCAATTTTAAATTAATACAAAACGTGTTTCGCTCAACAGACCACTTGTAAGATTATCAATACAGTATTTAAGGTTCTTATATAAGGGGATGCTCAGCATCTCAGCGTCCCCTGACGCTACGCCACTGGAGAACATTAGGTTTAACAGTACATTATATCCGTATATATTTTTCAGTAAGTCTAGGGATATAAATTTGAAAACTTAAGTGTTTTTCTTAGTTGCAAAGGTGAAAGGTTGTTGTGCCGTTGTCAACTCTGATTCACTACACTTCAGTAATTAAAATTACTTTTTATGTCGATTTAGGCATTTTAATTTTTGTAAAATATCACATAAATACCAAAATTGCAAAGTAATCGCACATTTTGAAGGCAAAAACATGAAAATGAAGGGGACAAAAATCGAATCAACCCCTGAAAGTGGATAATTTGGACTCTAACCCCCCACAGAAACCCCTGAAAAAGCATATGAAAATACGGCCAAAAGACCTACATTTGCTGAAAAAGCACAACTTTCCGAAAAAATGCGCCCAAATCAGACCATTTTTTATACCAACTCATAAAAATAAGTTTTAAAAATTTAAAAAAATAGGATCAAACTTTTGTACAAGTAAAATGTTATATGTAAATTTAAAAAAAATCAAAGATATGCGGGCTCAGGAAAGCTGCTGAAGTCCACTCGTGTTTTAGATTGCGCACGCGTAAGTGTAATTAGGTAGTCCGAAATTAGGAAGTAAAACAATTTAAACCAATGGACATACAAACTGACACAAAGGTGCAACAGGAATTTGGGGCACGACCCACTCTTAATTATGTATTCACAAGGAAGGCGCGAGAACATTAACAAAACCACCAACGAATGAACCAATTTAATTATGAGTATCTAATGAGCCTCCGTCTCTTCCTCATCCACATGTAACTAAGTTTACTTAGCTGCGGTGCTCGTGTGCTCCTTTGATAATCGTGTAAGCTAAGGCCGGCTGGCCGTTCGCTTCCCGGCAGCGCCTTCCTCAAACTTTCGCCGGCGCCATTCTCACGTGATCGACGAGCATCCATCACGCCCCGGAAGGCGATACGCCTACTTTGCCTCTACCTAGGACCTTCTTTACGCTGCTTCCTTCGCAAAATCGATACAAACGCCATGGAATGCAAAGAATGCCAGGACGGAAATAATACAGATGACCCTTTCAACGTGGGCGCTAAAGCACGAAATGTGGTCTGCAAAAAGAGGGCAATATTTTACAATGGAATGACACAACTTTATATTCTTCAAGTGTTCGTGTTCTTTTGAAGTGGGTTAAAGTGCTTGAATAGGGCGCTGAAAAATGAATATGTATATAATGTATCTTAATAAAAAAAATAAAAAGGCGTCAGCAGGAGTGGAGCACGCGAATGTTCCTGATTCTTTCATCCCATTGGCTAGAATCAGGGGACAACACAATATTTCAAAAAATAATTTAATTTATTTTTTCCAGTTTCCTACATTTATAAACTTCGATTATCCTCGACTGGACTGAAATTACTTTATAGAAATCAAAAATAAAGTAGTATTTTACCCTTTTTCTACATTTTTTCACAAAACTCTTCGATAATTAAAATACTGTCACCAAGAGTTTTCTAAGAATTCATTGTAATATGAATGGGACAGTCAAGAGTAGCTCTCACACAGAAAGCAGACTCAACGTGACAGCATTTCCCTCGTCAAACAGCAGGTGACTTACGAGTCGGGCCATACGAGTTCAGATCGCAGACTAAATCGTGCTGAATCATGATACAGTTCGCGACAGAACCGCCAACCGTTCGATCATCTCAATCGTTCTTCTCTATCAGTGAGCCTCATCAATATTTTCGGTTTCAGGTTTGTAAGTAATTCATTTTGGGGGGGGGGGTATTCGAAAATAAATGAAACACCTGTCAGTTCCAAGGAATTCAATTCAATTCAATTCAATCCAATCCAGAGTCGATGAACTTTCTCGAACACACTGATCGTGAATACACTATTAGTTTTAAGAAGTAAGTATAGGTCCCTTTATAATTTTTTGTATATTTTCTATGTTACCTAAATTGATTTGTAAGAAATGAAATATTTTAAAAGATTAGGAATTTCAAAAAATTCAATAATTTTAGAGGATTCCAGATTTCTTTTCTTCTTGCTTAACTTATCTGTTTCGTTTTTGTTAGGGTCATACAACGATGATTTTAATTCAGTTAGCAACGAGATTATACGATTAAATAAATGTGCAGCGCGAGATCAAAATGTACGAATTCCAAAGATCTTTCTAATTTAGTTTGAAGCGAATTCTCAACTGATTGTATTTTTTTTTATGTTTTCTGAATTTACGACAAAGGCATTCCGAATAAAAGAACACAAAGATCTTTCAAATAACAAGAAAATATATTTTCCCCATCAGAAAATGTTAAATCCCATGTCGTGACCATATTAAAATAGATTTTGCCGTAAGACCTGATACCTTTTGATCGTTTGCTCCTCATTATTGACAGTACACTTCGCAAAACCCTTCAACACGAGCGAATATCCGTGCAGTTTGCGCAGAGTAAAGCAAAGCCGCGAGCGCGAAGCGGTGGCCGCGATTCGGTGCGTGCGGGGCGGGCGCGAGCGGCGGGCGGCTGTCTATTTCGGGGCGCCTCGCTTCGCCTGGCAGCCGCGGCCGCCCTCGAAGCGCGCGGCGCGACGTCCGACAGTGGGCCTAAGTGACTCCAAGAGCCAACAACAGATTCCTACTAGGAAAATGTGATGTTTTCCTTTTAGCGTTTAATATAATGTGTGTGAAGAAATGTATAGGTTTTTCTCAAGGATGTTCAATATTTCTGAGCATGTCGTGTGAAATTTTCCTTTCTTGCCGAGATGTATCATTTGCTTGATAAAAACACGGAGGAAAACAGTATCCACCGAGAGGTTATCCAAAATCTTGGCCCATTCACAAGGTGTACCACCGCTCAAGCTCCGCACAAGTTTTAACCGAATAGAGAGCGCATGGGTCGCAACTCCGCCCCTTCACCCTACAACCGGTTTCACTCCAGTACTCACTGGCGGCATTTTCAAATTACTGGTATTGCAATAAGCATACAAGAAAGATATTCGCGTGTATCTATTTGGAAACAGCAATATCACTAACTGGCAGAGCGGGGAACCTCCAGTGGGTAGTTTTACGTTGGAAATATTTGTGGTGTTATGCAAGTTCTTAATAAAAAGAAATTTTAAACACAATACATCTGCGAGCCTGATTTATTCTTCGAAACAGAGTTACAGGAAACAGAATCAATAGAAGTACTTCTCCCAAGCAGAAAAGACAGTACGTGTAGTAATTCATTAATTACTTCAAGTTTCACCTCTGAGGGTGCCAGGAAATCCCGCTAATTCAGTGCAATCGAATACATAATTGATCAAGTAAAAACTCATCTACAACACCTCAAAACTCCCACAAACGCGTTTAGGTACTTAACTCCCACCCAAAAAATGTTTTTCGATAATTCTCTAAGAATGTTAACGAAGGATACGAAACAAATGGTCAGTTTCCCATCAGAAGACAGAGACGCGTTAAAATGATAAACCGAAAGGAGAAGCGGAAGAGTTCTAACACAAGAGTAAACAGACACACGCATATCACGCGATCACTATCTACCAATAATTATAAAATGCCGCCACAGAGTTCGGGACAGTGCAATCGGTGGCGGGAGAAGGGGCGGAAACACACACTGAGCGTTCTGTCACAATCTTACCTCTACGATACCATTATCTCACGGGCCGCAAATCACGGCAAATAGTACAGTGGACGAGTTGAAAATTGCTCACTTTATCACCAGCAATTAAGAACTGTATACTGTGCATGGATTAACTGCAAGAAGAAGTCCAATGCGAGGTGAATGACCCCTTTTGCACTTTTGTTCCTTTTTCGAGTGCCTTTCGGCCCACCTCGACACAAAGAACGGCGCGACGACGCGGCGCGCCCGCCGACGGGGAGCTAAAGCGGGCGCGGGGAGTCCGTGGGCGGCGCGCGTGGCGGATAAATGCCCTGGCACTGCGCGCCAACCGGCGAACATTGTCCCTGGCTCAGGTGTACGTGCGCGTGAGAAATTAAAGCGGAAAGGACACTGGCCTCATTCTGATGGTGGGTGGATTTGGATGCTGCACTTGATAACTAATGTAGATATACGATTCGAGACAGAAGCTCGAGAGTTGTTAGGTTACCACTCGGCAATTAAGAAAAATTAGCAAATAAATTACGAAAGATCTAAGGCAACACTAAGAAACACGCTCTGTTCTTAACGTTCCTCGAAGACATTCTAATTGATTGATTGATTGATTGTTAGTGATTCCGGGCGCGTTAATTAGAGGTCATTAGTCCCGTAAGTGCAGTACATGTTTTTCATCGGGAGGTGCAGTGATCTTCCCCGCTGGATGGCGAGATCCGGCGCCCACCTACCGTCGGAAAGCGGGGTTTTCCTCAACCAGGTATCTCCCAGCAGAGGGACAACGCCCAGCCGGGACAAGCTCTAGGTCCCCGATTGAGCGAAGAAACCACGTACAACTACTGATAAGAGCAGACGGCCGCTAGAATTCGCCTCCAGACAGCCAGTGAATTCAATCTAGCTGGCAAGCCAGTGTCGAAAATCCTGCCGCGCGCCGTCGGGGCTCGAACCTAGGATCAGTCGGTCAGAGGCACTGCAGTGACATCAGCTCACGTCTCCCAGTAGGCATTCTTAAAACAATAGTGAGATTTTTTAGCCTAACCATTAGGCGGTTATTTTTTGTATTGAAATCGAAATCGATTCGGCATAGACCTTGTACGAAATACAACAGAAGAATATGCAAAGTAATATGTATTTTCACATTGAGGCGTGTGATTTGACTCTTTCTCCAAATATGACATTATTTTTCAAGTATTCGCACTGTATATGAATCCACACTTCATCAATGTCAAGATACACCACTCTCACTTGTAAGCACGAATAAGGAAGATAAATGTAAAAATGATGTCATATTTTGGACAGAAACCCATCTAATTACATAGAACAAGCTAAGAAACGCAAGACGAAAATTACAGATTGTCGATGATGACTACAATCCTAGAAGTTTTTAAAAGGGAAAAAATTTTCGAACATCAGCAGGAAGCAGCGTCAGACACAGCAAACCTTCAATCGGAGGCAGCATTTATCCGTGTGCCGTGACAAGGCTGCTAGTAATTGCAGCGCGCTTGGCGGACACTAGCTCCCGCGAGAGGCCACTCAAAAAGCCATCTCGCGCTCCGAGCTTCGCACGAACTACACAAGCGCCAACAAAGCGCTGTAATCGATGACGACCTCTAGCCGCAGACCCCTTCACGGGCCGTTCCGGCGAGTATTCGTCATCGCCGCAGCCGCCATCCCTTTCTTTTCTTGAAGGTCTAACTTCCCGTTTCGTTTGGGCTTTGTAGACGTCCGTTCGTACACCTGCTACGGAAAACTTTTGGTGCTGCAACAGCACAGTATTATTTGTGGCAGTAACGTTACATCAAAATACTCGTTGAATTAGGGTAAAAATTACGCACAGTTGACTTGGACTATATGATATGCAGCCTCTATATGTCCCAATAAGCAAAAATATTTGTGCTGAGCTTTCAACGTGTGCGTGCAGGTTTCCGCATTCAACGCTGTATCTCTGATTCTACCGCCCCAGGCGCAATGATCAATTTTTCGCCACCGTTGTAACAACTCGGGTGCCCCCCATTTTTAGGGCACTTAGCTTCGTCGTGAAAGTGCTCGATACTCGTAGGCAATAAGGAGGGACTTTGTACTGACACACAGAGTGGCGTAAAGCAATTCCGGGACCAAGCTGCAAAGCGTCTTCTTGATTCTACCACGATAGCGAACATTTCAGTGGTTCCAACACATCCAAAAGTAAAAGGTGAACTTTCATATTTTCGAAATTTCAGTGGTTGTAATGACAAATGGACCTAGGCCTTGTTTACATGCGAACTTTAATCTAGCGAAAACTAGATTAAAGAAAAATTAAAGAAAAATTTGGAGCCGCTTTTGAAAAAAGATATATTTTGGGAAAGTTTAAACGAAAATCAATTTAATTAGAGGAAATATCTAACCACTAATCTACTTGCAGGAATGATCGGCCAGATCGATAACGTAATATCTAGATTTTGGGGGTAATCCTTCATATCATGAATTAAAATAATGTATAATCATAAAATTCCTGGTACGCTGTCAGTGAGCAATTCTTATTGTTCTCCTCGGTGATGAAATGGAAGGCAATGTAAAACTACGTCAGCCATTACGATCTCTCATTACACGATCTTGAGCCGTTGACCAATAAACCTCCTCGAAGGCTGGAGACGCGATAGCATTGGCGAAACCTACAAAAAGGCAATAAAAGTTAATTCTCGAGAGCTTCGGAAATCAAGAGACATTCCAAAGTCAGGTACGGAGATTCCGTAACCTTATCCGAATGAAAACTTCATCTAGGTTTGCTCGTGACGTGAACGTACCATCTCTGTATAAGCTGCTCCGTATCGGCCGGGGCGCCGCGGTTGGGAAGGTCTCGAGTTCCAACCTCACCGCAGGGGAGTGCGCGACGGCAGCGGAGCGCGTCAGCGGGGAACCGTAGCCGATGCCTCACACCCGCCTCTCTGAGCGGAGCGGAGCGGCTTCCTCCAGCCTGACAGCCCGGGCTGGTGAGGCGGGGGGGGGGGTGAGGGCGCGGGCGCGCTCAGCGACGGCGAGTGGCGCGCCGAGCACACAATGCAGGAGAGGGTGGGACGCCAGATGCCAACGGGGAGGGTTAAAGGCGAATGGCGGAAGACACTGAGGGCTTCGGGTCACGAGAGGTCATCAGGAAAGTCCTGGGCGAAAAGAGGACTGCACGAGAGAGGGTAAAGAATGTTTATGAAGGAAATATGAAGGAACGAACACAAAGCGCAAGGCAAGAAACAAAGGAATGTAAGTACTTCCAGAGATAAGATCAACCCAGGAAAAAGACGAAATGGAAACAAAAAGAGAATGTATTCTCAGAATTCTCTCTTCACCGGAATACTGACGAATATAAGGTCAAGAGAAGGTGATCCGATTGGTTTTTGAGGAGAATGTTGGTAACGCGTTATTATAAAGAGCTAAGCTAGGTAGCAAGTAACGTTCTACGAGTGGAAAAGCAACGGGTGAGATGGTCATTGGCTCGAATTGTGAAACGAGGAGCGCAGTAATAGCAAGACTTGATGTGGCATCGGTTGGCATGGAAGGGGATTACCAAGAGAACGAACACGAGGCGGGCTGCATGACAATGAGCGAGGGCGGCGATGGTGGTGATGGAACGACGGAGAGGATTACCAGCGGCTGGTTGGGAAGGCGAGCGTTGCAGGCAAATGAAGCGCGGAGGCGGCCAGACGCACCCTGACCGGTGCTGAGGCTTCGTCTTCCCTCCCGCGTAGGCGCCTGGCGTGGCACGGTGCGGCGGCGCGCGCCGCCCCGCCACCGCACCCTCGTCCGTGACGTCAGAGGCGCCCGACCGCCAAACAATAGCGCCGGTCGCCGCCCTCACCCTTGTCGGGTTCAAAGGTCACCAACAAACACCCAAAGAACACACCGCAAAGCTACGCCCCGCTCGATCGCTGACGTCTTTTCATAGGGCTTCATTATTTAGCTCTTCCTTGTCTACCGTATTCACCTCGCCGGGTAGAGGAAAAAGACCCTGAGGCACCTGGCGAACTCACTATCACATACTCTGAAGCGCGATACTATGTATCAGGATTTACGAGGCTCTCCGTCCGATAAAGAATTTATATCCCAAGAAGGGGCATAAAAAAAGTTAAAGAGAATATATCGTCGGCGGTGCAAAAAGCGTTAGCAAGTTTACGGGCGCGTTGCCCTGAAATAATCCGCGACATAATCGAAAGTAAACCGGGGACCATAAACCGCAGAGAGAGCCGCAATTAGCCCGTTCGCACGCACTAATTAGCGTGAGGCGCGCACGCGTGCGTCGCTAGACAGCGGCGCGTTGCGTCACTCCCCGCGCGGGATCCGCGGCGGCGACGGCAAAACGAACGCGCGGTTAACGACGCCAGTGAAGCTGACAGTAAGAAGGCGTCCTGTCGGTCTGCGAGGAAGCATAAACTTAAGTGGTATGCGCATACAGGGTCATAAACATCATCGCAAATTATGATAATTCTCCAGGGGACGAGAAGATTTCGTGATAAAAGTATGTTCGAGAACTTGGCATTAAGAGAGGATCAACGAGAAGCAGTTTACACAGGGATGATAAAAGAACGCCAAATACAGAAGCCATGAATTTTCGAAAAAAAAAAAAAAAAAATCAATCAAAGGAACACTGAAGGATCCCGTTAGGCAGCGGGGATCTCGCAAACAATATCTCCTACCCAAGAGACAAACAGCTTAAGCTAAAGGCGCTCCTTATTAATAAGTAATAACAATGAGTATTGGTCATTTACTACTCGTCAGCCACAAGAGCTACAACTGAAATGAGGCGAGACAAAAAATTAACAGAGACGGCGCAACACAAAACATCAAAGGACATAATTAGCACTAGCGACACACAGAGTAGGATTAGCGACAGGAATAACACGACATAAGAAGAGGGGGGGTGACTATCAGCTTGAGACCAGCTAAGACACAGATGTAAACGGCAACACCAATGACGTCAACAGTAAGGAAGGCGACAGCGACTCAAGACGGTGGTGGCCGAGCGCACCCACACGTTCTCGTTAGGGCACGCGTTCATTCGTAAGCGATGGAGACGGCGACGGCGACGTCGCGTCGGCGGATGAGGAAGTCGCTCCGCCGTAATGAACGCCCGCCGCCTCCATTAGCGTCCCGCCTCGCCCCGCCCCTCCCTTGGCGCGGCGTAGACGGGCGAAGGCCCCGGGTGGAGGGGGCGCGCGGGGTACAGTGCTCGCTTTCATCGGGCGCCACGCGGAGTGGCAACGCGCCGCGAGCAAAAGGAGTGGAAAATCGCGCTTCTCCCCGGCGCCGCGCCGCGCCGCGCCGCCCTCGAGAGCGGCCAGGTGGCCCTCGAGTGGAAAGGCGAGAGCACAGCGGAGACGACGGCGATGCCGACGACGACGCCACGAAAAATGGCGCGCTCCGAGGAAAAACAGCGCCAGCTTCAATTATTAAACGCAAATAAATGGAATGTTTTGTGATGCGCTGGCAAAACCTTCACTGCATTAAGTGAAAGCTAGGTGCACAAATGCAAACAAAGAAGAGAATGTGCAGATGTTGAAAAACACAGGGAGTGTGCAGATGTGACAAGGGAAAAGACGGGAAGATAAATACAATTCAAGGAAGTAACGGCACAAAGTTGTAGAACTACTTTTGAAAATTCTATGGTGTTCAAAACGTAAAATTAAAAAAACACCTGACTGACGACTGAAAAGACGAATGTGGACGAAATAAGCTGCCTTCCAAATGCAGAATTCCTGTACTTCTAAATGAACGTAAATAAAACAAGGATGTAAGATTCAGAAAGGCTAAAGGACGAACAAAAGATACAAGACATGGACGATGGCAACATGAGTCAAGAAATAAAAATGCCAAGAAAACGAGAACGTGATCGGAGCAAGACAAAACTAATATCTCAAAATTTATCTTTTTCCAGAAGTTTTATCCTTAGCGAAGAATTTATTCCGCGCTTAAGTCAAGAGATCTACAATACCGGCTATTTTATTATCTACTTTTATGACATTTTTCATTCACTTTTGTCATTTTTCTTTCTTCATGTCAAAGTAGTTCACACACCAAATGAGGTGCTATGAACAAAGCATCTGAGGTACTCGGTTCATTGCCTCCATGTGGAGAATAATAGTGAACTTAATCGCGAATAATAAATACTTTGTAAATTACGAATTTAGTCAATAGTGGTGCCCTATGTAAGTTGTATCGCATCATTAATTTCAGAACTGCTGAACTGTTCCCATTTCAAATACCGATTAAACATAAGAAAAAAGATCAAAATAATATCAAAGCAAATATAAAAACTCAGTTAAAGCTCAGCCGGAGTGTTTGCGAACCACAAAATAAATCCCAAACATTAGCGGTACCGCTTCCAACTTTTCAGAAAAGGGCGACTCAGTTATTTCTGCAACGCTTCATGCCATGCTCTTACACTTACAATAGACTCAGAGGTGCAGATCTATATGGAACGAGTCGCGGGGCGCCAGAGGTCGAAGCGAGGCCCTCGCCTAATGAGGCCGTCCGCCCCCGCGCCGCCGCGTGGCGTGGCGTGGCAAGGGGTGTGGGTGGCAGGGTAAGGGGCGAGGCAAAGGGCGTGGCGTGGCGGGGCAAGGGGCGATGCAAGGGGCGTGGCGTGGCGGGGCAAGGGGCGTGGCGGGGTGGGGCAAGGGGCGTGTCGTGGCAGGGCAGGGGCAGGGCAAGGGGCGAGGCAAGGGGCGTGGCGTGGCGTGGCGTGGCTTCCCCGAGCGTCGGCGTCGCGGAGCCGGCTGCGCTGCTGCAAAACACTCGGCAAAAAACACGTCGCATGCGCAGACGTTTATTTCTGGACCAAACGTCCCGGCTCAGCCTGCCATGCAGGAAACATAATGCACGAAGCAATAAAATATAACATAATTAACACGACACAGATAGATCTCTTGTCAAACTCATCTAGGCCCCATTGTATTACCCACACAAGACATTGTTCTATATTAATCAGCGTGTTGAGACACTAGAGTTAATAAAAATAGAATGGATTGCGCACCTCGGATGGATCTTGGATAGCGTACTAACTTTCTGTGAGGCATTCGTTGATTCGATTTCTGGCCGAGGCAAAAATGAAGCTGTAGCTTTCTAATGCAAATCGACTTAATTGGGTAGGTCTGACGAAGGAAAAAGCTCAGGTGAGCCAAGTAAGCTATGTACAGTGATGGAAATAAGTTATGGTCGCCACATGTCTTCCTTACACCCACGCATGGATAATAAAAAAGGGTCAGCATGGAAACACCGCCAGCTGCTATAAGTCTGATTAATCCGGCCATAAAACTCGGATTAATCCGGCCCTAAAATGCCAAACACACACACACACACACACAAAACGGATCGTGACAGAACATTTTCTCCTTCAGATAAGTTTTATCCAGAATATGCGCTGATGTGTGTAGCGAAGCGAGAATACGAATGATCTACAAACAGGATATCTGTATAAGGAACAACAAAATAATAAAGTTATTGAATTTATGGTGTTAATTTCTCAAAATTAATATCTAAAATAAAGTAAGCGTCGCTGTAGTGAATAACGCTCAACGCATCTTTCCATGCCATTGTGTCTTCCATGAGAGAATAGACTTTTTTTCTAATTTTTTCCCCTTCTTTTCATACTGACGGCCTTCCCGCATAGGAAACTTTCACCTCGCTGGCCTTGCCTGCAATAATTGGCGCTCTAGACATTCTGCCATCTCCCTGCAATCGTTCTCGCTTTTATTTGAAATAAATGGTCAAAAATATTGACGGAAGAGATGAAAACGGAAGGTCATGTAATCATAAAATGTAAAATATTCAATCATGCTAAATGAACGAAAAAAATTACATTTTATATTGCTTCCATAACACACGCAGAGAGGTACTACGATATTCTCCGAACACTCTTTAAATTATGAATATTCAACAACATCTGGAATTTTGTTTTCCGTCCATTTCTCCAGCGAAAAACTATCGTAATTCAGAAAAAAATTGAATTTACTCACCCACACTCACACACAAGACTAGGTATAAATACGTAGGCTCCGAATACTCACCTGCAACAAAAGAAAGTACATTTCAAATGAGAAAACAAGAAACTGTTTTGTTCAATGTCACATCAACTTAAAAATATACCAATAAATTATTCGCACAATAAATTTGAGGAGTAAGAATCCTTTGAAAGAGGATTTAAGTTCAACTAAACAAAGAAAGTATTCTAGATAATCTTCACAATAAAAAAGTAAACCTGTAGAATTGAAGTCTTGCACGTGTTGTACAATTATTATGAAAGTCCCTACATCTTTTTAATTGTATTCAAAGAGAAATTGATTAAAAAGGAGTGCTGTAAGGCCGACTCTACACAAAAATAAAAACTAATTTCCGGGAGAAAATCACCAACAAACGTAAGTTAGGATTATGTCCATAATTCGAACCAGAAAACAGAATACAATTGAAGAATGTTGCTACTAAATACAAACGCACAGCGAAATTTAACAAGTTGAAGATAATTTTAAGATAATAAGAATATTTTCAATTAATAAATCAGCATGGAGTGGATGTTACACTTCGCTCATATACTGCCATAATGCATTAATCTGCATCTCTTTATCAGTACTATGTATCAAACCAAAACTCTAATTATCTTACTGTATATTTGTTTTCAAGATAGTATTATTAATATTGGCTCATATTGAGACACGGTGATTGTTGTAAATTTTTAACTACGTTCTATGCTTCTCAAAACTCTGTTTGCCACAAGACAGTGAAACAAGTAAAGTACAAGGTTATATGCAAAATTATCAGCGATATGCTTACATGGCAATGACCGTACAAACGCGCTTATCTTCCAAAGCAAGATATTTCTCTACACAAAGCAACTTAAGATAGTACTAACTTGAATAAAATTTCCAGCAATATACTAGCGCAAAATAGCAATACTTAAGAACAACTGAAACCCTAAAAAGATCGGAGGAACGTTTCAAAATACAGAAACAATAACAAACCACATGCAACATATTAATGAAGAGAAAATAAACACATTATAACATTCACTTTTACAACTTTTTTTAAAAAATTTACTTGATTGAATGTTATGGTATGGAAAGGGTAATACATGACAAAGGATCCAACAATTTACCGACGAAATAAGTAATTGATGAGAAGTTATGAGAGTTCAACAAATGTAGAACTTCAATCGCACCGGATCTAAACTTCTTAAGTCCCATGAATATCTTAGAAATTAAATTTTCTACATCAAGGTGTGATTTTTGCGCCTGCATCAAAATATCTGCATGTGAACATTGCGAGTTTATTACTGATTAAATCTTGATTTTGTTGTTGTATAAAAAAGGGGACACAACGCAGAAAACACAGTTATAAGGTGCTTGCCTCAGCGGTTCTATTTTATCCCTTAAACGTTGAAATACGAACCACCACTTTAAAGATGAAAGGTCCTGATGGTCCCCAGCAATTAGAGAACGAATCCTGTACACCTGCCTGGAAAAACCGCAACACTGTCCATATCGACCCACTAACCCAACCATCCACCCTTCGGCAAGAATCCCCCAGGAGCGATAGAGCGGGTGGGACCCGTTCAATTTATCGCCGGCCATCATTCATCCGCGACCTTGACTGGCTCACGGAGCGCCGCGCCGGGTCAGCGAAGCACGCTGTGGCCGTGGCGCGGCCGCGGCGGTTGCGGCGGCGACCTCGTGTAAAAAAGCCGAGCGGGAGAACAGGGGAAGGGGGCGGGGGAGGGAGAAGAGGGGGAAGCAGGGCGGGGTCCGCACGCACCGCGTGCCGTCGCCGCCGCAACGGGACCCCGCGTACCGCCCCGGGCGCCACGCCCGCCGCGCCGCGCCGCGCCGGTCCGGGCAGCCGCCCGCGGTCAGTCCATCGCTCGCGATGGACTTGGGCCGCGCCGAGCGCTTATTGTGCACGGAGACAGGGCTATTGGGTTTTGAACTACGATTTCGGAAGCATAAACTTCGCATGGTAGCCAGCACTGCTCGATACAGTCGCGATCTTGCGACTCCTAGCGGCACAACCAGAACGACGCGAAATACCGTGAGATATTCAATTTTATTGACCCCCCCCCCGTGAGCCAAGAAAGAAAAACCGAAGTATAGATGAAATATTTTGAGTCCAACCGATACTACAGCATCCTTCACCATCCGAAGCGATTTTCCTCATTCAAAATTAGAAACGAGTGTACATTTTGGAATCAAAGAAAATGTATCTATAACAAAAAGTGTACACGAAACTATGAAATAACAGACATTTTTTCTACATTATCTACATGTTTACACTGTTCAAAGAAGTCAAGTATTCTTCTAGATGAATAACTTTGAATAACTTTCAATTTGAAAGATATGAATAACTTTCTATTTGAAAGTTCTGAATAACTTTCAATTGTAAACTCCAAGAATTTATTCTTCGAGTCTCATAAATCCATTTTAAGATATGGTTTTGATCTTTTTCATGTTTAACAAATATATGTACACAAAATTTGTCATTCTACAAAATTCTTCTATTTCCTCAAGTATACTTATACTCGTACACTACGACCTCTGTTTTTTCAAGTGACCACAAAAAAATTGTACTTGGTAAATATTCCGTTCAATTATGTATGAAAGGAAAGATAATAATGAACTTGTTTTTATTTCGTAAAACTTATTTTTTTCATATTCTTGTCAAAATGTCTTCATATGAATCACTTATTTTTGTAATGCAAGTGTATTTTTGAATTAACCCACTCTCCCTCCATCGTACACTTTTGTAATAAGTGGTCAACCCCCTACCCCTAGTGCGTTCATATTTCTTGAATAACCCAGAACTTAATCATTAATTGAACCGTTCAGAGCAAAAGAGGTGTAAGTCAAAATTTGGAAGATTTGAGTTAGACGCACTGGTGGATGGTTTGAACATTCTTCTATCACGGGCTAAAATGGTGAGAGCCAATCTTCAATATTTCTTAGCTAGAGGCAAGCACAATGCCGAAGTAGCCACACTTTGCTCATACCGCTGCATGCAATTGTGGTGTAAGTCACAGGTGGGACGAAACAACAGTTTCCAGGGGCTCCCAAGAAATAGCTTCTTGTTTATCTGCACCTATCACAGAAGAAGCACCTCGGGAAAAAAAAAAAAAAAGAGAGAGAGTCGCTTTTAGTGATACGTGCACAGGTCAAAACCTCAACTTCAAAAATGCTCTCACTTGGTTGAAAATCGCGACAAAGCTCAGTTTTTTCCATCACAAAATTGTGCATGCCAATTATTTGAATGTAAATCACAATATTTAGAAATGTTGTGAGCAAAAGTGGTAAAAGTCAACAAAATAGTTAATTAATTAATAAGCAATGCTTCAGTCCAAAATACCTGTATTAACTTAAAAGGAATATCTGTTTAACACGTTCATAACACTTCAGGTCATGTATTTCTAAGCATTATAGTTTTACAGAGTTTTTCGTTTACAAGACATTTTCCGGACAAGAATGTTGTTTATTTACCCATTTTTACTCTCAACGGCTCAATTCAATGTACTCGCAACTGTCAATAAGTGATATAAAATAAAAAAAATGCTTTATTACTTAATATGTATCAATTAAAAAAGAAGTATCTACATTTGGAAACATATTCTTAATGTTTAGAAAAACCTTACTAATTTCTTCGTTCGCAAATACTTCAGAAGGACTTCTTGGTATTGAACAGATATCAAACTTACAATCCGGCTATTCACTACAGCTACGAAACACAAAATGATATTAATTTAAGCTAATATTTTAAGTCATTTAACCTACATATACCGTCCAATACCACTAAACATAAAACTCTTGCAGTTTGTCAAAAAAATCACGTTTACTTTCCACACAGTATTAATACTCTCGTTACTTTAGTCATCTGGACATATTAATGGCAAGATTTCTGCTCTTACACCAGATTGATTACATCACCGTTGTATAATTGTATACTGTTATGAAAGGAGAACAGAAAGATCCGAGAACGCGTCACCAATATAGCACAGCTGAGTGCACGCCAGCGGTGTGCAAAGTGCAGGAGGGGCCGGGCGCGCCGCGCCGCAGGACACGCACGGGAAGCGCGAGACAGTGTCGCTGCAATTTGCTCTGCAAAAAGCGCTCCGGCCGACTTTCGCCGACCCGTTGGGAAACGGAGAAAAGAACGCTCACGCCACGCCGAATTTCTTATGTGAATAAACCGGACATCTCGTTATGTATCGTGGACTGCAGTTTTGTGTTTTCACTTCAGCAGTTTTCTCCCGTCAATTTACATGACATGTAACATACATCAAAGAACAAATCGGAGTTCGGAGAACACTTGGCAACTGAAGGGCGTAATGGATATTTTATTACTTCTGAAGGTGACGTAGGATATTACTAAAGTGAAGTTAGAACGGTAATACATCAATATTGCACATTTTCATTAACGCAACAAATTTTAATGCAATATTGCGCATCTTCGAAGGGAACGGAATTTCACAATATCCAGCATTATTTCCTCTCAAACAGAATGCACGCATGGACGCAGAATTGCTTGGAAGCTTCAATAGAAAGAGGGAATGAAAAATTGCCAACGTCCCTTTTAACATTTCTTTTTTTCATTCATTCTCTTTCAATAGCGCATCTTCGAGGCCAAGCAAGACTTTCCAATTTAAATTACGCCCGCCTGGCAAAGGGATGAGTCAGCTGCAGGCAGGGTGCGCTTGCTTGCTTGCTTGCAACGTCGCTCAGCCGCGCGCCCGCAGACGGCGGCGCGCGTGATCTGGAGGAGCAAGGCGCACTTGGCATGCGGCAGGCAGCGGCCGCGTCGCTTCGCATGGCCCGCGTCCTCGTCGTGCTCGCGCGGCGACCTGCTCCGCCCCCGCCTGGGCCCACCCGCTCAGGTTCGTCGATTCAACCCTCGCCCTACTGCTAAGGACGTCACCGTCACTCCAGCTTCTCGGGAACAAAGAGGTTATTTTACTACAAGCGTGCCTAGCAATGTACAAAGTACATCCTTTCGGAAACAGCTCCATCGAAGCTTTCAAATAAGTTGTATCTGAAAATGTGCGACATTAAAAAAAAAAAAAAATCAGTCGTTTAAAATTATTTTTTTCATTTTTTAAGAAAAATAATTCAGTTCAGATGTTCACGCATACCCCGACTACAAACACTGGAAACGGTGGCTCAGGGGATCAACTGATGCCACTGCAGTGCCCCTGCCCGGAAGGTCTTAGGGTTGAAGTCCCGACGGTGGCAGGATTTTCGATCGAATCCAAATCACCATATCGACTAGCCACATCGAATTCAAGCGCTGTGTGGAGGAGAATTCTGTGGTTTCTCTGATCAACATCAAGTGAATGTCAGAGCGGTCTTCGTCCTCTGGTAGTGTCTTACCTATCTCGCCTCCCCTGCCGCTAAGCCTTCGCGTGTTACTCTATTTTTGTTCAAGTCTTACTCATTTCCAAGCCCACTTCACCATTCCTGCGGAGAACGAACAGCCCTGGGTTTTGAGTTTCGGCGAGGGAAGCAACGCAATTCCAGGAGTGGGATGCGACGTGTCTCGGGCAACAAGTGAGATCCCTAGTTGCCCAGCTTTACCCTCTGTTGTAATCTAGTCCCGCCGCGACGAATTACAGAACTCGGGAAAATCCTGAAACGATACCAGACTTCATTTTCAAACGACAGGCAAGCGAACAACATTTTTTAAAATGTAATTGTGATTCTTTATCTTTCTTTCCATTGAGATTCAAAGGGAAATGTAAAAAAAAATTAAAGGTAATGTAAATGGTGCGCATTTATAATGCGGTGTTCACATTTTGCCAAGTCTGTATTTCACTACTTCCAATTTTTTCGTCAACGGTAAGCATGCACCTTGAAGTTCGGGTTCGGTCGCAGGATTTATCCTTTGGCGCGCCGAAGCCATACGAACTTCTCCCCCAGAGGAGGGGTGCTTCTAGCAGAAGCAGCAGTAGCCATTCAATATTCACACACACGAAACCCCAGCAAATTTCCGGCTTCTGCCGTAGAAGGCGAAATCGAATCAAGAAATCTCCCGAAAGGCTGCAGCTCTAGTTTGCACAGAAAGGAAGTGGAAATGTACTCTGAGCCAACAAAATGCATTATGAATGAACGTGAGTGAAAATAGAGAGGTCCGCAGTAACTACGAGTAGCTAAGGTCGATGGCAACCTGTATGTCTGTACGACAAATATTCAGAGATGTATAAGATAACAAGTACTAATAAAATACAATTATTAATTGTAACATTTTGATAAGATAACATTAATGCTCAGCTCATGGCACAATAAGGCAAAAACAAATCCCGAGTTGTCAGGATACAACTTTCTAAAGTTCATCACCTGACATTTCATGTTTCAAATCTTCAAATCAACGTAACGCAGAAATGAAAAATATTTAAATAAGCATATTAAAATTAAAATTAAAATACTCATATTTTCTGTAAAGGTTAACCTTTGACTAACAACCCTCCTCATACCCAAACCGCGTCGATAATGTAGAGCGAAGCATCTGCAGAAAGAACAATATACCCTTTTCTATTTTCAATGAGTCAACACGATTAAAAATGGACGCAATGTGCAATGTAATTCAATCGTGTTCCCCGTGACACTCCTCTCGGAGGAAAAAAGCGGCGCGGGCGGTGTGCATGCGTCTTTCGGTGAAATGAGAAAGTCGCGCAAGTTCCCACCGAACAAAAGGCGGAAGCTTCCGCAGCGCCTTCCATTCGAAGAGCGCGTGATTTCGGAACGGTCCACCACCCGCCACGCAGATTGGACGACTTGAGTTCACAAAAATTCCCGGGCAAAGTCGCCTGGGGCAGTTTCCTAATAGTTCCTACCAAATACGTTAAGAATTTGGGGTAAAATTGTTCCAATGTGAGGGCAAACACAATGGAAGCTAAATTACTAGCAAAACGAACCAATGCATAAACCAATATAAAATCACTTTTTTACAGGCATTAATAGCGGTTTATTGCGCTTCTTCCATCCATTTTACGGTGGATTTTTTCTATTGAGCGCTTAAGTGCTACGTTGCAGTAATTGCCAGGATTCCCATCCTCACGCGTTCCTCGGCACCGGAAACCCTCCGGAGCAACGATGCCAGCAGCAGCCAGCCCGCTCCCAAGCACCCGCCGGCGGCGGCTGCGCGATCGCCCGTATTGTTCCAACGGGAAGGGGCGGGGCGGGATGGGGCGTGCGGGGCCGTGTAATGGGTCGGCGGCGGCGGCGGCGGCGTCTCGTAACGCGGCCCCAATTTAACGTCGTGCGCGAGCATCCCGCAGCCTCCCCCGCCAGGGCTCTCGGGGCGGACGCGCGAAGAAGCAAGAAAATTGCGCGTAATGCCGAGACGCGCGGAGGCCGCGTGCTCTCCGGAGCCCGCTCAGCGCCGCTTGTCGAACGCGGTAACGCCCGCTTCCGACGGCTTCTCGGCTGTTTCAATCTACAGAGCCTCTCGGCGCAAGGCCATTACCAAAGAAATGGCAGAGGGTACGAAATGCATGAGAAGCGATTCGCTTTTTGTGGTCTGAATGTAATCCACACGACGAAAATAGAGACAGTTTAATTATAAAAAATAAAGCTAATTTTAACGTATTGTGACCCTGAGTTGTGCTTGATCATTTTGTGAATCACTGAATTCAAAATACCACAATATATAAGTACTTATAGTACATTAATTTAAATAAGTTATTATGTTCGTTGAAATAAATTATGACATACGGTAAATGCGTTAACAATGCACTGTATTCTTTCTCAAAAAGAATAATTTATTACTAAACAGGCAAGTCACCAGGGCTCTCAAAGACAATTAAATTTTGTTCGCTTGCTATGAAAAAAAAATTATAACCAATGGGACTTCTACTACTCGCGTGATAAAAAATCCATAAGCCTAACGCTTACGTAGAATTTTGACCATCTATATGTTTAATCAACTCTACGTCATAAAATTACAAAATTTAATCAAAATGAATTACTGTATGTTAAAAGCATGACTACCCAAGTTTTTTCAACCCCCCCCAAAAGTTTAAGTGTTCTTTAATAATTTTAATATTTTTTATAGTTTTATTTACGACGGTCGCAATAACATCGAGGCTTTAGCGATCGAAAAGTTATTAACTTAATAAGTTTACGTAGCAAGTCACATGAGTAAATTTACATACCAAATAACATAAGTTCACGCGAGGTTCATGTTTAATTCTTTTAAAAACTGTTTTACTTTAATAATTACAATATTATCATTTAGAAACTTTTTTAATATCATTACACATAACAAAATTTATTCGAAGAGATTATGTTTTGGGTACTGTATAAGAATATGTGATATAGTTAGAGTAGTTTAAAATAATCGCATAATTTTGGATCTTCTTTGGTTAGCAGACATTATCGTCTTCACTTTGAATGGCCAATTCGTAACGAGTGAGAATACTTTGTTTTTTTTCTATGTTTAAGGAAAGAAGCATGGCAATCAAAGATTGAATTTCTTATATCAAATAGCTGGGTCGGAGGTGATTTAATCCATTCTTCATAGTTTTTCATATCATTTTCACATTGTTTGAACTTAATGAATTGAATTAAAAACGTATTCCTCTATCCTCATGTTTTAAGCCTTTATTCAAAGTAAATCGTGACCAATGTTTCTCCCAATAACTCTGGAGAATTATTTAATATTTAATTGTAAAGTATTGATTCTATTATCATCCAGCTTTTGCATCCTATAAAAAATACTCCGCGGAATCCCCATCCGATGATCTGGTTTCTCATCCGGGAAGCACCCTTCATTTGTGGTTCTTACCCGTCTCCATGCAGTCACTGAATGCATAGGGAAACCGGTTCCATAATTAAGGCTACACCCGTTCATCCTCCCTTTCCTGTTTTTTCTATTCTAAATCTTCTACATGTCATCAAGGCACTCGAACCAGATGCAACGGAGCATTACACAAACTCACTTCAGAATGAAATTACCTTCTTAGCACCTTGACACTGAGACCCAATTTCATGAGATCAATACGGCCCTCAATTAAAAACGAAGGTATCTTCCCAATCTGTATTATTCTGCGTTGTAGGTCAGGAAACTACTTGTAGTCAAGTCCCATCGAATTCTTAAACGAAGGAAATGTAAAGAAAATATTTCGTGCAGGTCGTGTCCCGTTTTTATAATGGTTGGGCAAGTATTGGTTTAGATGGGTCGCAGAAACCGTACAAAAACCCAAATTGCTGTAGTTATGCTTCCGCCTAAATGGCATACTTCCAGAAAGTATAACGGGGCAATTCAACTGAAACGCCGTATTCAAGCAGTCCTATAACATAACTGTACAAATAATATTGTGTAATTATAGCTGAAGTTAAGAAGCACGAACAGAGAAAACAACACATGCGATCGACCTCACACTTACACATATCTATCTCAAAATTCCAGTGATTATTGGACACTCTTCTCAATAGTTCAGGATATAAAAATGGCGTACATAGAGAATACAAATTCCAGAGGATATAAATTATAGAATAAAAATTCACCAAGGAACAAACATTCCCATTCTTTTGGTTTCATAAGCGAGTGAAGAATTAAACAGTTGTTTTTTGTTTGAAACTTCTGCCAAAACTCGGACCACCAAAACATTCTAATAAAAGGAGAAAAACATGTGTTCATCAAGAATCCAATATTCATTAGAATAAATGTAAAGAAGAGTACAGTCGACTCCGGTTATTATGAACTCAGCTATAGAAAACCCTCGGTTACAGCGAATTCAAGTCACTGGTTCCGATTCATTAACATTACAAATAAGCGTAAGAAGATTCGGTTATAGTGAACCTGAACCTCGCCTATAATGAACGAAGGAAAGAAGTCCTGGAAATTAATTTGATCTCTTATGTTATTAAGCGAGAAAAAGGGCCTTAGAGAGTGGGACGGTGTTCCAACAGTGCAAGAGACATTGAAAGGTGTCAAGACTGCATTACAATACTTAGAGACAGAGGACAATGCAGAATCAAGTATGAAGAGAGCACGAACTCTGGAGAAGGATCTAGAAAAATTACTAACGAAAAATGTACGAAGGAAAAATACTGAAAGTAATTGAAGTTTTACGTACAAATAAAGATATTGAAATTTTCAGCTCGTGCTGTTAATGAATTTTGCTATATCTCTGTATCAATAAAATCAATCATTTTGGAGAAATTCCATTTAATTTTGACATCGGATATAGTGAACCTCTGACATAGTGAACCACACATGTTAGTCCCCAGAATTTCACTATAACCGGAGTCGACTGTATTAACCATTTTAAATAAATCTCTAAACTGTCTTTTATACCTTGAAAGAAAATCATTTTACTTATCGTAATGCCAGCACATTCTAAAACAAGATTCTTCTGAAAAATACCTAAAGATGCTTTTACTAAACACTATTAACTGTATGTACAGTGTATTAATAAAAAAGTAATTATATTTCTGAATGTCGAGATTTCTCAGGAGTCTTTAAAAAGTGTTCAGGTTTCTGTCTACATTCGAGTCTTAACGTTCCTGACATTAAAAAATAATAATAATAATAATAATAATAATAATAACAATAACAACAACAACAACAAACAATATCCCCATATGGACTTCACACGAAAGAAATATTACGTTTCATACAGCAAACAAGTCAACTTCATCGAGCCAGAGAACACTGTCCTTTCGGGCGAGTCATCACAGAACCATGTCCACGCAACGACCCATTTTCCGGGCAGCATCTCGAACATCTCTCCCAGCGAGCAAGCCCGCTGCCCCACATTGAGTTACTGTGGCCGGGCGTCCGTGCGCGCGGGACGCCAGAGACGCCGCGCCGCGCTGGTGACGAAGTGGCCCTCGTGAACAAAGGGCTCCGGGAGAGGGCGTGTGCTCCCCGGCCGCGCTGTCGGTTCAAGCCCACGCGCCGCGCGGCGCCGCCGTCGCCGTCGTCGCCACAGAGACGGCGATTCAACTTTTCGTAATTGAAAATCCTCCCGAAGCGAGGGCATCAAAGGCGACGTGACGGAGCAAAGATCGAGCGCTAATACAGTTTCCGAACAAAGGCGGATAGGGGGTCAAAGGATCAGCCAGACATGTCCTTTCGTTCTCTCAAGAAAGAAGAAGAATGGGCTGCTACTTCTTCTAACGGAGACGGAAAGAACATCAGAAACCTTCCGTTCCTGCACCTCGTATAATGCATATGAAGCAAGAAGTTACTCACACGGTAACACACTACCCTAGAGTAAACAAGAAACCTGATCATCCTTTGTTTAGAAGCAAATAAGAACGAGGACTATCGTTAAAAGGAAGGAGAATGCCCCGCCTAGTGCCACACTCGGGGTAGTCGGAATACGGCAGCCAGAGTTTCTGGAATAACGTAGCTTTCCCTCCAGGCTGAATGTGGAATATTCAACTAGAAAGCACGTGCAGGGAGCCGAGTTGGAAGACGCTCGCGCCTTCTCGTGCCAGGACATCACTTAGCTCGGGATAAAAGAAGCGGCCCAAGAGAAACAGCAGCACCAAATCGACGGGAGGGGCGCGCAGCTGCATCATTAATGTAAACACACGCACGCGTCAAAGAAGGTCATGCGCACAGCCGTGGCATTACGAGAAAGCCATAAACGCGTGAAAACCATAAAAACATGGCCCACTTTCGGTTCATGTTCGGGGAGGAGGGCACCCTCTGCATGCACATTGAAGTGCAAGCGCCTAAAGTAAACTAATCGTGTCGAGTGGTAATGTACGGATTGAGGAGACTACTGTACAACACTCCTATGTTTCACGTTTTGCAACACAAAAAAAGTTGCAAGTTTAAATGTCATATAAAGCTTCTTCACAAATTTTGTTTGCGGAAGGAAAATTACTAAGTTTCAGATTTTTTTCTTTTGTTAAACTTCATTAAACATGTAGTGAAAAAGTCTGATGAATGCAGAATGTATGGTAAAAAGTATGAAGGAATGAACGTGTTTATTACAAAGAATGCAGGAGTGAAAAAACTAATTGGGATATTGTAGTTAAAAGTTGTTATTCGAAGAAAAACATTTGCACGATCGAACACAACACAATAAATTGCACAGCTAGATGTACAAAAATTTGAGTATCTAGTAGATACTGTAATTTTTGCAGAGAGCATTTGCATTAGCACCGATGCCAATCTCACGCCAGTCATTACGTTCACTCCTCCCGCACAATTTTCTCTCTCGATCTTTACACAACAGCCCCAAGAATGAGCGAACGAAGCCCAAAATCCTTCCGTAAGAAAAGCATTAGCGTTTTGGATCGATATAGTATCTTTATATTATTTAATGGTCCGTTTGTTCGACCTCCTGCATGAGAAAACCATTCCAACATGCAAGTTCTGTTTACACCCTAATTCAGGAAAGCCGATAATTTCGCTGCCTTTCCTTCTCCGTTTGCGCATTTGATTAGCAGTGTCGGCGGTGCGCCTCAACGCGGAGAGCGCTGGGTTAAAGCGAGGCAGTCGGCCAGCAGGACGGGTCGTGGGCGGAGCGGAGCGGACCGGGGCGCGGCGGGGCTTGGGAGGACGGGACAGGGCAAAGGAGGGGAGGACGCCGAAGGCAAGGCGCGTCGAGGAAAGGGCGTTGTCGACCAGACGCGCCTACGCCCCTACCCCAATTAGACGGCGGTTACCTGGCAACCAATGCACGTCGCTGCCGCATCAAGCGGGGCGTGGCTCGGGACTCGGCGGAGCGAGAGGGCGGCACCTCTAGGTCAAGGGCGTCACGGGACCGCCATCATTAACGCAGCTCACGAGTACGTAGCACTTGCTTTGCAGTTCTCAGTAACCGTAGAATTGACACGCTCATAGCATCTAATAGAATTATAAGCCCGGCAAATGAATTATGCAAGATTAATCTGGTCCAATCATATGTACTACCCGTACATCTTCATCGCACATTCTAGACTTTACCAAACTCCATGTAGAAGTTCAAACAAACTGCACTTTATTTCCAAAAATTTCAAATCTTCTGTCAAGGCGGCAGCTGTTCAGCGGGAAAGCGAAGTTCTTGAGCCAGCGACGTCACCAAGGGGGCGCGCTGGAATGAAGGGGTGACGCCTCTCCTCCACCGGCCATGGCGCCGGTATAAGAGGACCACACCGATCGGGCCCTTTTGAAAACTGACTCTGCTGCGATCAGTTCTTGGATATTTTGTATTACGACTACCTATGCTTGTACTATTTAATTCTCCCGTTGACACAACAGACATTGGCAAGGATTATGGCCTTGATTTTGGATACTGAACATCCGTTCACATTGTTGTATTGTACGACGACTTGGCTTGTATTTGGAACAATAAACCCTTTTGTGAAATGTGAGCCAATTAATACTGCAGTTAATATTACTAATTAAAAAAAATTTATTCGTAAAAAGTCAGTAACGAACAAACATACAATTTTTTTAAAAAAATCCGCTTTAACGATACATTGAAGGCTTGAATTCTCGAAGTATAAATACACATTAACAGATTTTATCAGTTCGATACGGATCCCTGCTTTAACAATGAAGCCATAACCAAATTTGATTGGAACTTTTTCTAGCTTATTCTACCCTTAATTACCCTAATCGTAAGAAACTGATAGAACTAATAGCTACCTAGAAAGGAAAAAAGGAAGAAAGAAAGGAAGAATGGAGAAAGAAAAAGAAACATAAATGTCTGAAGGAATAACCTTTTATTAATAACACAAGTAAAAAAATCACTTTAAGAAAGCTGTAAACATTTGTATACATTGATAATGAATAGTATCTAGTTGTTACTATAATAAAGCTGCACTGAAACTACAGCGGCAGCACAAACGTTCACATAAATAATGACGATAGACTTCAAGCAAAACTCCAATGAGTTTCAATTGCATTTACCCCTCGTGATCCTCAACGCGCCAACAGCATTGACCCATTAAAGTTTTCTACTTCGCAATATTTTCCTCTAACACAGTGACTCTCGCTGTTTTTGCGTGTAACTTCCTTCAAGACAAATATCACTGGCGGCGGCAAGAGAAACCTTCTATTGATGCACTTTCCTCCGTCGCCGGCGGCGGCGGTAGCAGCAGCAGCAGCGCGGAGAAGTCCAAAGGAAGCGCCGTTGGGGTCGCACCCGAAAGTCTTCAAATGTTTTGGAAACGCTCGTCATCGCTTTCACTAGGCGTTTTGCCACGCAACTTAGTCATATGATCTTTTCCTTCGAATTGGTCCTTTCCTTTCGAAACACGTCGATCACTTCATTTCTTTCAAGCATTATTAATGAACATCCACAACCATGTGTGTACGCGCGTAAAGTACGTAGTACAAACATTTTTTTCTTCATTTTCTAGGCTAGCACAAGAATTTCCGAGAGAAATTCCCACGTGAAATTATTAAACATCTTATATTACTTAGTATGTTGCAAATCGACAATCCAAAGTAATTATTTCCTGGGTCCGATATGGAATTATTAATTTAGATTTTTTTCATTGCGCATTTGCATCTTACAATTATCACGACAATACACAAATATAAAATAATCATAATACATAATTTAATCATTTTTGGTAATTCTTTGATAATTTAAGAACATCACAAACTAGTGAGTCAATGGTCACAAGGTTCATGAATACAATCTTTACCCAATATGTACTTTCTGATTTCTCACAACCACCCTCAAATAGCCTACGATAGCTGAGGACCTATCCTTGAAAACAGAGATTTCCAAGAACTGACCTTCCATTGTGAAAGCAATACCACGCAATAACACGATGCACACGAAATAAGTAGGAAACTTAGGGACATGGAAAGGCTTATCTACAAATATGCGACTGTCGCAGAACGAAATGCAGTAAGAACCCTTCAAACTAAACGTTGGTAATATATTGGAACCATTTATGCCTAGCAGAAGTTAGAAAAAAACTGAACTTTTCATTATGACAACGCAGTAACATTTGAGAACAGAGCCGAATTTTTATATTAGTGTACAGTACTTCCGTAATCGAAAAGTATTCAGATTTGATTAATGGTGTGTAGTTTTGTTTCTATGGGAGTATTCAATAGGAAGATCACCTTCCAAACATCCTGGCATATACCATTTCCGAAAAGCACAAGACATGATCATTAATCCTGCGAACACGTACTTCCTTCTCTTTCTGGCTGAGTCACGCAGCGTCTGCTTCTGCGACCCAACAGGCATACGTGACTGTCGGAGAATCAGCGGCTGAGGCGGCAGCGAGGACTGTTTCGGAGTTCCCCTACGCCATTTGCGCGCCCTTCCTTGACCTTGCCGCCGCGACCTTTGCGCCTCCGCGGCCGCTCTCTCCCCCGCCGCCACCACCCCATCCCGCCGCCACCCACCCGCCCGCCAAGGCGCCGGCACCGGCGCCGGGGCCGTGGCCGGGTTCCCTCCGCGGAGCCTATATTTACCTGTCAGCCCGCGGGCGTACAGCCTCGGCGCACCCGCCGCCGCCTGCGCCAACTTCCCTTATCTCCCGAGTGGAACGCCGACCCTTGCGATGATACGAACTAAGACGGGCGGCCACCACCCACACCGCCCCCCACCCAACGCTCTTAAAGGGATCGCGGTCGCATTTCCAACCGTTCTCCCTATATCACGAGGCGCATTCAATCTTACGTTACCGAAACGACATTTTTCAGCTCCTGGCAGGTAGGGACGTATCATAAATCACGTTTATTCTAGCTACAGAGAACATTACCAACTATGTTCAAGATATTCTTTTCAACTCTCAATTTTAATTTGACAAGAAAGAATTGTGTGTTTATTTTCATGAAAGTTCTTACCTTCCTTTTACTTTCATGTACTTCATATTATCATAGAACTAGAAACTGCTCTACGCTCAATTACATTTTTTTTTTCTTCCTGAACCTTCATTTTGTACCAATTATAGCTAATACTTGGAAAATCCGGCAGATGTTGTTCTTGCCCTTCATCTCCCACTTTCCCCTTCCATCACCCTCACACCGTCTCTTCCTCCCTCCCTCACCCTGTCCCTGTCTGTCTCTGCCGTTTTCTGTCATTCACATTTTAATTGCAGATTCTGCACATCTCTGAGCAGGTGAGGTAATATCGGGAAACGCCGGACCAGCAAAAATGTAATAGAATGTTCACAAAGGTTTCATCCTACAGATTACGGTGAGAAACGTTTCTTTGAGGCCTTCGGCCTCAAAATTTTAGTTTTTAGGCCATAGGACGCGTTATTTAGGAGTTATCTAACGATATAGATTCAAAATTCTGCCGAATATGTTGCGGGTTGCATTTGGCGTAAATATGTAGTTTTGTTCTACAGCGCCATGCAGTGGAGTCACAACAGATTTAACAGCACATAAACCTTCTCGGTGAAAAAACGTACTCCATTCAACTTTCATGGACAATGGTCTCACGGTGTCGGAGTTTATCTCTTTATACACACACACACACACACACACACACACACACACACCAACATCCACTTTTATATAGAAGAGAACAAGAAGATTAATATTACTATTGACCCAAACATTAAAACATCCTCTTTGTTTCAGTAAAAAGGTAATAAGGTACACTACGCTTTGCTTGATTTGTTTCCCGCTACTGATGAGGTGCTATTGAAATTATTTAAGGAGTTTAAGGAACAATTTTTTAATTATTATTACTATTATTATTATTATTATTAAAATAGAAGTACATTATAATTACGTTAATTTGTGCACAATATACAGTTGACATTAGCTTAGTTTAATTTGATAATTTAGTTTAATTTAGTAATTTTAATTTCGGTTAACGGTACGTCTCAGGCATATACAATACTTATCCTGATACATGTTACACCGAACCAGATTTTTTTAATTAGCTTGGGATTCCGTCTCTCGATTTCGACACCTCCACTCGAGGGAGGTCAGTGCGCTCCACGCTTCCTGCTTTAATCTCGCTTCGCTGGACGAACCCAATTACGAGAGGATCACACCAGCAATCACATTCATCTATATTCATGTGCCCTAATTGAACTTGGCACTAATTCCTCTAGGTGTTATTACATAAAATAAAAATAAAGGTGTGTAGATAATTCCGTTCCAATTACACCATTAGAAAGCAACCGAGCTGAACTAAGCAGATTTTAGGAGACCGGAAATAAATTACGGTGGGGAAGGCGCTAGATGGAACGTGTTTCTTGTTATAGTTTTACAAATGAACTGCAACCTCTACCGACATCAAAAGGGAGTGTATACAGGGCATCCTGAATGGTTTGCAGCATATTATACGATAGAAGCACGCCAGCTATCATTATCAGGCAGGACAAAAACTTACCCTTACACTCAGAACGCAAATGGGCTTCTCAACTAATTGAGATAACTACCGCTATCCAGCGCGTCCTGTTCGCAAAGGGCCAGAATGTGGGACTCTTTCTTGGGAGACGGTGCCTTCAGACGATCCGACGTCTTCCGCATATTTGGTGTCCGATTAGCGAGGCAGATATAAACAATAATTCATCAACAACCCTGATGCACTACCTTCATTCCGTGGGAACACATCCAGTACAGTTGCGAGCTTTAGTATAGAGCAGACAAGTTTGTATGAGCCACGGCGACGATATGAATCTTGCACCGCCATCTCGTGTGCTCACAAGCGTAGGCGCTGGGTGCAACGCTGAGGAATAGACTGCGGCAATAAACCGAGGATAATCCTCCCAGGAAGATTATAAATATCCACGCGTCGAGACAGACTATTGTTGTTCTCACGAGCGCACCACAAAAAAGCAACAATATTCTAAGTGGTTGACCCACAAGCCTAGCACCTCCGGCTACCGCCGCGCCGCGCGCCCATATCGCTCGACACAATAACGAACGAGCTGCCGAGGGAGGGTACGGGTTCCGTAAGAGCAGCCGGCGGCGGCGGCGGCGCTGCGGCGGCGACGGGGCCGGGCGGAGCTCCGAAGGAAGGCGTAAAAAGCGGGCGGCGGACGACGCCCCAGGCGGCGGTTCTGCGCCCTCATAGCCACAATAGCGCCAGACCCCGGGCGGAGCAACATCGAGCACTGACCGCCGATCGCCGTTCCCACAAAGAACCGACGCTTACATCACACATCGTCATCGATTTTCCGCTTTACCGACCTTCGTCGCCCTTCCTATTACTGTAATCGTAAATCCAAATGTTATGCACTACATGGATATAAATTTTGTATATAACGTAACAATATTCAAAGCTGATGGGGTACTGATTCAAAAACGTCACTGCCTTTCGTTCATCCAAGAATAATAGCACTATACACTAGTAAAACTCCTCAATTCAAGAATTTGAATAAAAAAATCAACTTTAAAAGAGATTTGTAAATGTGAATGCAAAAAAATAATAGGAAGCTAACAAGCATTGAAACCAGCTGACAATATTCAATGCAACACACTTCATTAATAAAAAGGAATATTTTGGTTTTACTTCCTTGAATTTAAATTACTGTCACTTTTATGTTTTCAACTAAACCTTTCACTCGCCCAAGATCTTTTTATGAGGATTTCTTTGTTTTCCCGATCTGATGTACAGGAAAGATCGACAAACGGATAAATTTCAAACTTTTAAGACATTCTCAGGTACGATAAAACTCGTAATTAAATTCGTATTGCTTTGTTTTGTCCTAAATGTTGAATGTGTCAAGAGTATCACGTCTAAAAAAAATATTTCAACGTGGACACATAATTTAACATTCAATTCCAAAATTGAAATATAATAGAAAGACAATCTATTATATTACATTTGAGAAATTACTGTTGTTTTTCATTGAATTTACGTTCAACATACATTTACTATAATGCTTAAAGGAGGTTTGTACCTGATATTTATTGCTAATAATTAAGCCTCCAAGCATACATTTATTTTTTAATAAGCCCTTAAATAAACAAGTCGAGAGAATTATACACGAGTGCAATAACCCAATAATATGACATCTGTAGTCGGCGTCATTCTACTGTCTAAGCAATTATTACTCGCATTCCAAATGTAGCTAACCATATTGACAATTCATACGACGGCGAACACATTTCGTTTTTGCATCGCTCCGTTTTCACTGCATGTTCAAACTATATCAGACCCAGTATTAACTCACGAATTCCAAGAATAGTCTAGAACATTTCACCCCCGCGGCCTATGTACTCCGCCGCCACGCCACTTTCGCCGAATCTTCTTCTTTCCCAGAGAGCACGTTCTAAATCTCAGCGAAGATCATCATAGTTGCCTCGTCTTGGCTGGTACAACGCCCAACAACCTCTTCTGCTCCGCTCAATTCCACGACATTTCGAACATTACTCGTCTACTTTCTTACCATATACATCACTTATTCTGTACGATTCACGGTTATCGCCTTTCCCACCCTCCATATTCTTTCGCACACTTCGTACATCACGCTCCGCGATTCTGTCTCCGGTACGTTCCAGATGTTTTCCATCCTCTCTCGTGCCAGAACACCACCATGTCGCGCCCATCTTCTATTCGTATTGTAGCGTTCCGCTGACGCGCCTTCCTAATCGCACTTCAGCCGCCGCCCCGCCCCGAGAGCGTCCTCAGGCAGGCTCTTCCTGCCACCGCGCCACGCCGCGCCGTGGACATATAGTAGCTGCTTTTACGATTTCACGGCTCGTACGAGCGCCCGCAGCCGCAGTTTCCCGTTATGCTCTGCCTCACAGAGGCAAGGGCAGCTGCGAGGGCTAGGGTGTGTCCCCACAGCATCGGTGTCACCTGGATCCATGAGCTGCCGCGAGACATAGATCACATGGTTACGTACGGGCTGTGCTCTAGTGTCGGAGATTATATTTCCTAACCAAGCGACTAGACTATAAAAATTAGTATTTCACACAAATTAAATCAACATCTATAACACGTTCACGTAATACATTATTCTCGTCATGATGCGCCTTAACCGCAGCGGAAAAAATATAGCCATTACACAATGAGCATAAATTTCCCATTTCGAATTCTCACGACCGTGACCGATATCTCTCAATTTTGCACATTGTAATACGATACTCATCCTCATTTCCAATCAATGACATGTACAAAGTATACAAAATGGCTTTTCCAAAAGAAAGGCTAACACCTGAAAATTATGCCCGTGGAGCCACAATGGCAAATACATTTACAAGTTGTGACTGAGAAGTTAATTCGTACAAGACTACCATGTGCTAATGGTTGACAGTATCTATTGCCAACCAGCTTTCGCAGGCGTGGTCCCGATGTCCTTGCAGCTCCTCCCGCCGATCAAAAGCCGTCGTTAGTTTACTGTCAGAATAATTACAGGCCTTCCCAAGAGATGCGATGTGCATAGGTATATTTCATTTACAAGGACTCCCTTCTCTCCTTTACATCACGCCCACCACGTGTTCTTGGCTCAAACGTATTTCCACTTAGGGCGAGTCTTTCCTTTTCCTCTCAACGTCAATCGTGGTTCACAGAAATGTGTTCTCGAAAGAGCTTAGAATACAGAATTTGCTTCAAAATAAGTCAAAAAAATTCTGACAAATCATTCAAAATACTTCACTACATGCTAGTAACAGATTATGAGTCTTTAATAAATTAAAACATTTGAAATAAAAATTTTACAGCCGAATGTCAAGTTTCCGACATAGAATTTACACATGTTTCGTCGCAGCCAAAAGTAAACAGTGCAAATCCCGCAAACGTGAGCCTCGGCGCGAGGCGGTGGGCGTCGGCGCTTGTGACGGAGGCGGCGCGGCGGGCGCCGAAACCCACGCGAGGCGTGGTAAGCGGATTGCGCTAACGAGATGCCAGCACTTGCCGAACTCACTGCAGGTGCCACGGGTTGCGCGGGTCACTTCTCTGCACAATGTGGTTCACCACGTGAACGCTGTGGCTACTCTGCCGCTCTCGAACGACAATGTGGCCATTATTCTTGGTCAGCTAATAAAGTTTCATCTCTAAGCGCATTTCCTATTATTAATACCCCTATGAAAGCCGCGAGGTAACGCACAAAACAACATTGCATGCTGCAAAACATTTCGGAATCACAATAGAGCTAAAATTGACAAACGCTTTTGTCTACAGGGCAAGTTCAACGTTAAAAAACAAAAACACGACGTATCAGTTCCCGAAAAAATGAAAACACGTATGAAAAGCCTATCTCCCACGTTCTTGGAACGTAAATTACATCTCCTGCACATTACGCACTTACAAGCGCAATACCATGAAATCGCGATTACGTGTTTCGGTTCGGGATGCAATCTCAGCTGTTCCTGCAACACGCTGAGGTCAACCGGTGGCGCCGAGAGCAGCTGTCGCGCTGGGAGCGACGTGAGGAGGTGGTACGGCGCGCCGCCGGCTTCACCGTCTCGGCCCCGGATTCCACTCCGTGAGTCATCGCCGCCGCTGCCGTCGCCAGGGACACCTGGGCGCAGCGCGGCGGATGACGCGGCACAATGCGCGGGCGAGAAGAAGGGGAAGGGGGGAAGGGAGCGAGTGTAGGACTGGGTGGGTGTGGGCGTGGGTGAGGGGCACGGGCAGGCGCGTGGGCGCAATAAACTTTATATGCGCCAGAGGGAACGAGAAGAGAGAAAGCTCCGGATCTACTCGGTCGGCGATGTCGAGGCGTTCGTCCTGGGGACGCCGATCACTTTGCTTATCACCGGATTGCGTGCACGAATACATCGCCACAGCTGAGACACCCGCCACTGATTTATACGACGAGTATTGAAGCTTCTAGTCATTCAATGCTGGGACTTGTTTTGGTTGTTATTAAGCCATAAGAAAAATTTAACGAGAAAACATGATTTTATCTCAACATCAGGTGTATTTATCGCAAACGTGCTGTCAGTGGACTGCCAAAAGTAAAAAACAAGAACTTACGGCGAGAAAAAGAAAGATTTCGCATTCCACTTATGTGAGAAAGTGATAAATATGCGATTATAGAGACTTTCGAATTCTTCTATTTAATCTACCATAAAACTGTTCAAAATGGCAATCCAGAACAGAACTCTGTCCAACAGGTGTCAAAGGTCGTAAATGTGACAAAGATTTCAACAATGCTGATAACTCCGCTCACGACGAAAACAGCACACCAGTAGTATGTAGGAAGACAGAAAACAAACTTAAAAAACACCACTCTAAGGAAGGAAGTAAAGAAACGAAACATGCAACGATGACTCCGTGCCTCTGCCAGACACTGACGTGCGATTCAAGACTCCCCGTCACTGTCTGATTCTAGCCTTACGTAGGGCGGAATTTTATTTCCTTACGTCCAATCGACATACCTTTTTCACTACATGCTATTTTCATCCCCGCTCCCTAATCTTCGTCAAATACTAATCGTATTACTGTCAAATTAACTGCGTCACTTCTGTTAAAAAAAACAACGTAACGAGCAATGTAGCAAAGATCCATCTGGATGTGTTGTACAATATGAATAACAAAAAAAGGATAAATGGAAAATAAATTCAATGAATACTATGAAAAAAACAAAGAAGGTTTGTAAAAACAAATTCTAATATGAAAGAACGTTATAATCACGTTAATAAAAAAATGATTGTCTTTCGGTGCAGTGCCTACACATTCATCGACTGTTACTGATCAACGATCGCAGAACGAAGAAATCCATTTCAGAGCTATATTTTTTCACAAAAATCGCTTGTCCACGTAATTGCCGCCAGCCCATAGAAAAGGCATACTATATGCTGACACGAATGCGGTTGCGGGACTTCTAAGACTACTAGCAGTGACATGAATATTTCACGACTATCATGTGTACATGTCTTGCATTTCAAGGAACATGTTAACCTTCAATTAATATTGAATCTTATGAATTTGGAAAGTTTTGCATAAATGTGTTCGCGAAACACACATAAATTACTAAATTACAATTTCATAGAATGATTTGTTTCCAAGTTTTAAGTTCGCAGAAAACTTCACTTTAAAATAGTCTCTGGACTTCACGCGAATTTGACATTGATCTGTCTCGACTCCAGTTTAAGATTCTTCAGGGCTCTATTGACACTGTGTCGTTATAAAACATCTCTTTGAATACTAGGGAAGCCCCATTAAACGCACTGTTGAAATCATACGACTTTATCCCTAGCGTTCTAACCGAATTCGCAATGTTAACAGATTTTATGGTACATTCAATACAGAAGAGGGTTCTCACAAAACTATTCATGAAATGTAATATCGAGAATCTAGCCCAACGTACACCACCTTCGTCCAAAGTCCGCCACCGTTGTAACACAGCGCATTCGAGCAGTCATTTGGCAACCATCCACGGCCTCTACAGCTCAACCCGAGAAGGAAATTACCTCTTGGGAATATTCCACGGGCGACTAGGCGGCACTAGGAAGATTCATTTCCCCCTGAATTCCATATTTCGAACACAATGCGCGAGCGAACGAGCGAGCGCGCGTCCGGCCGTGAGTAAAACGTCTCTGCTCCAAAGAGGCAGAGAGACGCCGCGCTCCCGACGACCGCAAAGCAATAAACCAGTAGCGAGTGGGCGAGCGTAGCATGCCACGAGGAGGAGATAGTATGGACGGGTCGAGCAAGTTGGGCGGGAAGAGGATGATAGGCAGAGCCTAGTGAACGGGAAAAGGGTGGCAGGCAGATAGTGCAAGGTGGGCGGAAAGAGCGTGGCGGGCAGAGCGAGGCGGGGCGGACGAGCAGAGTAAAGTGGGTGGAAAGAGCGGGGCCGGGCGGACGGGCAGTATAAAGTGGGTGGAAAGAGCGGGGCCGGGCGGACGGGCAGTATAAAGTGGGTGGAAAGAGCGGGGCCGGGCGGACGGGCAGTATAAAGTGGGTGGAAAGAGCGGGGCCGGGCGGACGGGCAGTATAAAGTGGGTGGAAAGAGCGGGCCGGGCGGACGGGCAGTATAAAGTGGGTGGAAAGAGCGGGCCGGGGCGGACGGGCAGAGTAAAGTGAGCGGAAAGAGCGTGGCGGGCGGGCAGAGCAAGGTGGGCGGAAAGAGCGTGGGGGCGGGCAGAGCGGGGAGGAATGTCACCGTAAGGTGGGCAGGAAGAGGGTGGCGGGCAGGTAGAGCAAGGTTGGCGGAAAGAGCGGAGCGGACGGGCACAGAGGGACAAACGATCCAGCGCGCGTATCATCACAAGCGTCCGGAACGAACTGCGCGCACGCACCGCCGCCGCCGTCGGGGCAGATGGGAGGCGCGCAGCGGGTCTGCTGGCCTGAATTCCACTCCGCGTCCTTTTACAACCCGTAATATTGTCTTCGGAGTCTTAATGTGACCATGACGAAACCGCGACGAGCCCGCGCGCCGCTACTCCTCATGAACTGTGACGAAGGCAGTAATGTCACTGTCAAAATAAACTATAACCGAGTTGTGAGGTCGCCTTGTGTATTAACATTTATAGCTGCCTTCTCTCGCTGTGAATTTGAGTAACATACGAAAGTCAGGTGAAAGGCACTTGTTTTAAAGCTCAGTAGTATTGTGCATTCTAAGTATGACTTCATTTTCATAAATAACCACATTTAATTAATTTTCAAAACTCTATGTTCGCTTTCGGGCAGTTTGTCCAACTTCCTTACTAGATTATTATTATTATTATTATTATTATTATTATTATTATTATTATTATTATTATTACTATCATTACTATTATTAAGGGAAAACAGGACACGTATACTACAACATTTACAAAATTGAAGATCAGATTATTAAAACATACTCTTATTTTAAGCTGGTTTTGATAAAATTATATTCTCAAAATAATATGAAGTGATATAAATATGAATTTTATAGTACGTGGGCCCATCTGAGAGGGAATCTTAAATGTTTGTTCGCAGTGGCCCAAATGATAACACATGATTCACCACGCCACAGAACAAAGCAGCTGTTGACCCTGAAGTAGTCGGCGCCCTTCTTGGCAAAGAACATGCGAACTGTCCACTACAAAAAACTTATATAATTCGAGAAAATACAAGTAAAATTATTCGAAATAAATAAAAAAATAATCATGTAATTCAAGCAAGCGAAGGGAAAAGAATGCAAGTCTATCATTACACATGACAAAAAACGAGAAAGAAAAACGAAAATATTTAAATATGTACATGGTAACGTTCCACATTCCTTTTCCCAAAATTCCAGCGGCCAAATAGCAGAGCTGTTTGTAAATCCACTACACAGAGTGACACAAGAATCCACCTTCCACCGCGACGCCACCAGAACGTTGAATTCCTTCCAGACCTTAATCACCGCATTTTGTGGTTTAAAAGGAAAGAGAGGAAAAAGGACAAGAGCGAAATGCGTCCTCCGGCCCGACAGAACGCATGCTTGGATGAGACGAGGGCGGGGTCTGTCGGCTGCGGTGCTCCGGCGCTGAGGAGTGGACGAGGTCTTTCCGCCGCGGCGCCGCGCCGCCGCCGCCGACTGGCCCCGCCCGCGGCGCCCGCTGGCCCGTTAGTCGCCGCCGCCGCCTCCGCAGACGGCAGATGGGCCCTGACGATGACGCGACGCTTTCCCTCCGCCGCCCCCGAAGGCAGCGCCCCTTTTGACTCGCCCACCGAGTGCAGAACTCCACAATGCGCTCCCGCGCTGATAAGATTACGGACCGCCCAGCACAGAAGGCGCGAGCGAGTGACAAGGTAGAAAGAGAGAGAGCTATGAAGACAAGAGGGGAAGATTGGGGGAGGGAGAGATATCTAGCGAGCAGACATACCAAGAAGACAGAGAGACCTAGAAAGGGGGAGCCAGAAGGGAGAACGAGAGAGTACATCACTGGAGTCGTTTTTTCCAATATTACATCTCGACTAGGTTGCTTGAACCCCAAGAAATGGAGAACGTTCGTCATAAATGCGAAGAGTTCTTTTAACTGGAATGTTATTCTCGACGAGCAATAAACAGAAATGTAAAAAATGCACATTCTTTCATTTTATGATCACTAATAACCAAAGAGAGAACTGAAATGCACGAATACTTTCTTTCAGTTTCCAGAAAATGTGATGTGGACACTCTTTACTTCTCAATATCTGTACACGAAAGTCCATTACAAATTTTCATAGCATTTCTTTCAAATTACTGATATGTTAATCAAGTCAAGTATAAGCCGCGGCGAAGTCGCGGTACCATTCCCATAGGAATAGGAATCGTCATAAAAGCAAGCAAAGACAAAAGTAAAATGACTACGTAAGGAAAACTTGTGAACCACGGCAACATTACTGTTTCACGTAGAAATATAGACAAGAAGTGTCTCGCGAAATCTAGGCGCGCACCTGCAACTCTATATTGCAAGGTCCCCGAATGCCGAAGTCAGTTTTCCTTTCCTTCTTACGACTCCCGTGGCGAAATCGCCCCAGGCACCGAGGCCACCCGCTTAAACCGCAATGCAGCAGCGGCAGCGACGCGCGGCCTGACGCAACCCAAAACCGGCGCCCCGACTGGGCTCGACGGGCGGTCCCCAGAGATGTAAAAAGGTTCGTCCGTTTCCCAGAGATACCTTCACCGACGGGCGAGTTTTCAGCTAACCTCTCTGCGCATGCGAAATGGCAGCAGGTGCAGTAGTCATGAAATAGCAAACGCCGCCGCACTTCGCGGTGAATGTATGAGACTACTGCTACTGACTAGCTCTTAGTGAAGTCTCCGTCACTTTAATCAGTGCAAAAAGATTGTTCATTTTTATTGATTTGAGTAAAAAAAATTTACAAGGATACGAGAAAATGGCCTGCTCCCCAGCAGCAGACGGAGATGACGTCAAATGACGGACCGGACAGGGGTCTACCCGTGTCTGACGGACGGACACAGGTTACCCGATTACTACACGTAGAATTATCCGCGGAATTGTTCCAGATTAAACATCTATAATCTCGGTTCAGCAACATTAACGAGAAAATCTTTTAAAGCATATAGCGAACATGGTAAACATTTTTTCTCCTCGAGTTTTTCAATCGTTCACTTAATAAAATGACATTATAGTGATAGAACTGCCCTCTATCTTGCTCATTAGCACTGCGAATGGAGCATGACCGAATTGATGTCTGAAAAGGAAATCGCCTGATTTCTACCGGTCGACGGCTTACGCTGTAGGTACAACCGAGAAACAAAACAAACACATAATTACCACACTTATTATATTCAGGTGTCGCCAGATACTATTATAAAGTCCTGATTTCCTTAACTATGGAGGATTCTGCATTACACTTCTAATTCTATTAAAATTATGAATTTGACTTGACTGAAACTTAAAAAAAGAAGTATAAAAATAACTTACAACACAACTTGCCGGCATAAAAAATTAAAAGCTGTGAAACAAAAACAAATATGACATAAAGCAACAGCATACAACATTAATAAAAGAGCCGTTTGGATGTCAGCCTAATGACTTCAATAAATTCTCTGTAGTTGTGCACACTTTATAGTATGTAGTCCGTAAAGTTAAAACAACTGGGATGTCAGCTGCGTTTACAACGCCGGGTTTATCACGCATGAAAATTACCATATTCGTCACAATTTCGCAGTCGCAGTTTCATGAAATTTGTAAGTACTTTTCACTGCAACATTAATTCGAAAGAAAATATTAGGACGATAGCATAAAAGCGAGGTAGTAGCACAAAGCAGCACTGAGTTTTGGGTTCCGTTAACTGCAAATCATGAACGCCTCTCAACCGTCTTTCACGAAGAGCAACGGCGGAAGCTGCGGCGACGCCTGAAAGAAGGTAGCAGTTGTTGCCGCAGAACCTCAATGCTCGCCGCTTCCCGCGCAGACAACCTCGTTTACTTTACGGATGGATCAGCGGGGCCGGGGGGGGGGGGGCGCGCTTGGAAGTCGGCGAAGTCTAGTGCAAACGGGAGAGAAAAAAGAAGTAGGAACCAGCAGGAGCAAGTCGGAAGCGAAGTTAGGGCCTCGAAGGGGTTGCTGTGATGCATGACGCGCCAGAAGAGAAGACTGCAGCGACCGACACGCTTGAAAATAACATAGTCATCACAAATAAGTCGGTGACAAATTGCAGAAAATAATGGGTGCCTAACTGGTATGCGTGACGTAAAATGTGCGAAAAGTAAAGAATATACAAAGATACGACTATGAAAAACGTTCGAATAATATATTTTAAAATTCTTTCAATAACAGAGGAAATGCCTAACAACAGAAGGGACAAATTAACTGGTGTGAGAATAGAAAGGCAACCGATAACAATCCAGAGGAAAATGTGTAAAATGCGTAATCAGTATTAGGGCAACCAGAGCGTCAATGGCGACGAGGGCGGGGATAGCGATGAAGGCGGAGATGGCGATGAGGGCGGGGATGGCGGCGAGAGCGGCAAGGCCGGGTATGGGGGAGGGAGGACGAGGACGACGAAGGCGGCGGGGGAGCGAGGGCGGCGAGGAGATGCGGTACAGAGGCGGCGCGAGCGGCTCAAACTGCGCGGGTGAGGCGGTGCAGTCGGCGCACGTTCGCGTGTTGTCTGAAGTGCGGACGTGCTAACAGGCCCCGACGCCGAGAACAGCGGCCGTTGTGGAAGCGGGGGCGGAGAAGCAGGACTCGCGTTTTACCCGACGAGACACGACAGCTCTCAGCTGGCGCACCCTCGAAGGCTCTCCGCTGACGCCGCTGCACGCAGCCTTGCACTCCTAGCACGCCCACCACTATGTGCCTATACAGACTGCCCACTTCCCCGTATCGGATGAACACAATTCCGCTAACTGACCAACATTTTGTTCTGATCTTTTACAGGAAAATGTAGCCAAAGGATTTTTTTTTTTCCTTTTTTCTTTAAGGTGTTGTATCCGTATGCCTACCTCATCACTCCCCAGAACTAGCCCAGCTGAAAGTAGTTACAATTTTGAGCCACCCCACTATTTAAGTGGGAGGTCTTGCCCAGCATTGGGACCAATGGCTTTATTATCGTCCGTATACCTGCCTTCTGAAGAGTTATATTTCAATTTTGTAGTGCACTGAACAATTGCCATTCATCGTCGTTTGCTATTATGTTCCATCTCACTTTCACTAAGATAAAATATCATCTTATTTATAAATAAGACCAATTAATAAATTTAACGAAATGGCAGCGAGAAAGTCAGGAAGCTGCTAAAGAAGCAGTCCCGATGAAAACGGGAGCAACGCTGTCATAAATCTTGGCACCGGTATGAACCGCGGGGTTGCCTTCGGGAGGAACTAGTCCCGCATTCCGATTTGCCATTTTACAAGCGACCTCCTTTAATTTCACTGGCCCTTCGGCGCAGGGTTCGATGTCGAAAGCTGTACTGCAAGTGGTCGAGTGACTCTTCCAAGCAGCATTCTGAACGACACGAATGCAACAACGAAAAACATCTGGTCTACAGAATGTAAGAACTCTTTAAGATATTTTCTAAGAGATTCTTCGATGATTTGCGTAATGTCCACGTAAAACCTTCCTGTTAAAGAATATAAATCAATATTTATTACAATAACTGTACTCATAAATCAGTATTCGTTACAAACTATAATCGTTAATAGTCCTTATATCGTGTTGTTTCGTTTCTTGAACAGTAAATTCTCCTCTAGAAGACGGAAGTGTAACAAAATCGCACTATAAGTAAATGGATTATACAATATATTCAATCTTAAGGTTTCTGATGGAGAGTCTGCTATACTTTCAAACGCCTGGCAAAGTTTGTGTTTTTAAGGAAGTTAAATTAAATATACTGTATCCTTTGCACATACAATATACAATCAAACCCTATGGAAAGGAACAAAGTTTGAATAGTTTGCACACGTGATTCATGCGTTCATCCTGAAGAAAATGGTACCCGCCTAATTCGTCAATCACCTGCATTCCATTCCCGGTTGAAGTAAACCGTTTATGGTCTCGTTTGAACGTGGATAACCCCAAGCCCTCGACGCCAAGGGGTCGCTTTCGGCGGCGCAGTCCGTGGCCATTTTCGCTCGCCCCCTGCGTCGGGTGGCGGCGGCGGCGGCGGCGGCGGCGGCGTCCGGCGCCGCCGGCGCGCGTGCGTTCGCGAGGAGCCCGTTGCTCCGTGCCGCCCCAGGGCGCGCGGCCGCGTGCGCAAACCTCGAAACGGGAGCGCACTCGAGGAGCTGCACTCGCCAACGAGGTTTATGGGCAGCCTGCGCGCCCAACGGGAGCGAGGGCCTGCTCCTCCACGCAAAAGTAAGGCACACTGTGCAATTGGACAATGTATTGTAGCATGTGATGGTCTACTTATACCCTGCACAGCCAATTAACGGATCTTGCAATATTAAAAGGCACATAACAAAAGCGTCACATCTAAAAATTCGGTTTAAATAGATGCCTGTCAAAGTCATAAACGTAAGTACTAATGTGTAAGAAATAAGTAGTTGACAATGAGCGTACGGATGCAGAAATGCTTGTAATGTCTGTTTCATTATCGGAATGGGCGACATAAATTGTTTTATTTCACTACTTCATTGCTCTTATAATTCAATATATTTACAATGTATTCAAATGCATTCTCAACTTAATTAGGAACGTCTACATCGGCACCCTACTCTTAACTAATCGCCAACTATCGCTACAATTCGCCAAGAATACTTTTCTCCCCTTCCTTAACCTAAGAAAAGTTACGAATTGTGCAGAATCGTCACATAAAATTTAGTTTTAGTCATTCAAACTCAATATTTTGAACTTGGTCTAACGGTGTTTTGAAATGACATTATGCTTATTTTAGATACAGTTTTCAAACAAAAAGTTCTGATTTCTTCCCTTCAATTTTTGAATTATGACAAGAGACAGAGGGAAACAGAAAACTGATTTCACCATTCTATGAATAAACGCAGAGCAATGATCACCAATTAAGCAATAATCGTAAATGAAAACTCGTAGAATGCAATAATGGTACACTTACGAAGCTTTCTCGTCCCATGTCCAGCGGCCAACATACATGCGGAAAGCTTTCTCTCTTCATGTGAGAAGATAAGCGGATACATCCATCTACACTTTTACTTTATTTCGCTTCGATGTTAATGCAAATTATAGCAGATACTGAGCGCACGCACTACACTTGCAATGTTACCCGTCGAGTTCACTTAAAGGGAATGGGTGCCCTAGGCAGCGAAATTTACATCACACAAAATACTGTCGCAACCGCTTCAAATGACGCTCCGCAATATTAAAAGGGTTATTACTCTACTCAGAACAAACTGGTTTGCATCAGAATCTCGAAGATATATATATATATATATATATATATATATATATATATATATATATATATATATATATACACCGGGGAGAAGGTACAATTTTCGAACATTACGCGCATCACTTCGAACATCACTCGTTTCAGTTCCAAATAACATAAGGTGTAATAGTTTACCGCTATCCAGGAACAAAATTGAACAAAGAAATTAGTGGAAGTTTAAAAAGAGGTTAGATAAAATCAGTTGAACCGACGAACGAGCCTCTGACAAAATTACGAAGTAGGAGAGAGGGAGAAGAAAACGAAAAGAGTGAAGATCGAATTTGAAATTGAACAACAGGTTCTTATATGTACCATTGAATACATACCAAGCATCTGAATATGGATAAATAATATTCTGAAGAAAACGGAATGTCCAGATGGATATGATTCGAAGTAATATTGATTGCTGCGATCTCTATTTAAACACAGGATATGTGAATTTCGCCTCAGAGAACTAACGACAAACCAGTTCAACAAGGGCGAGGGAAATCCGAAACCTGCTCCCAACGGCGCTCGGATGCAAAGGTTCGGGGCGGGCGCCGGCGGCCCTTCTTTCGCAGCCACGAGGCCGTGAGGCAACTTAGGAGGAGGGAGGGGGCAGGCGACGGAGGACGAGAAGAGTGGCTCCGGGCAAGAGCCCTCTGGCGATTCCTGTCGCCGCTCTCACTGCAAGAATGTTTACGGAGCCCTACAATAACGACAGAAGCAAAGTTGCTAGCAAGTGAAATCGATTTCACATTCAATGTTCTTTATGCATATACTCTTCCACAGCAGAGATAAATTTCGTAACGATTTTGGTATACTACAGAATGGATAAAATGAAATCAGTTTCATTCATTATCTTGAACAATGAGAATTTTCCCTGACGCTTTCTTTAAATTCTTTCAATCCACAATAACAATTTTAATTTGCACAGCAAATAGTACAATTTTTAATTTACTAATCTTGTTAATATTATCAGTTGAAATTTCTCGGTGCAATGTTACCCTCTCTTAAAAAACACCATGTTGAAATGGATGATTCCTTAATATTGTAATTCTTAAAATGGGCCACATAGCGTGTGCGAACGTCGCGCATCGGGTAAGTGATAACCTCGCAGCGAGAAGTGATTTCTTGCCGCCCCGCGAGCCTCGCAGGTGTGCCGGCGCTCGCGATCCCTGGCGTCGTCCCCGGGGGAAATCTAAGACGAAGAGCCGGCCCGCACCGCGCGGCGCCGCGCGCCGGCTGGACCGAGGGGGAAATCGAAGCGGGGCCCCCGGAGGCGGCGGCGCGCGGCACTTGATGCTGATGCACCGTGAGAGCCCACGGGAACCGCAGCGCTCCGCTCAATGCGACTCCCCGCCCTGGGCAGTCTCAGGCGCGGAAAGGGTTGAAAAGCGAATTAAAGGGAGCAGCAGCAAAGCTAACTACAATCCGTGATGCAAGCAAATTTCGTTCTTTTAACAAACGAGCACCTACTCAACTTCAGAAAAATGTAGTCTCATTCTACATCTAAATAACAGGTTACTACTTTACCCATTATAAAATGAAGGATGACCACGTACACAGAAACATTTACAAACAAAACTTCACTTCGGTACGCTTTACAGAATGGATTAAAGACAATGCGAGATAGTTCAACGACAAATTTTAACATACTGCAACGGTTTTTCCAGCATAGACGTATGTTTTACAATATCTACTTTTACAGGTTTTCAAACTAACTATAAGCAGGGTTACCGGGTCACTCATGTGTATATGCCCAACTACTAACACATCTAACCTGAACCGCAGACTCTGCAAACCGAGTAAATTTCCACCGAGGACGACGACCCAACGTTCACTAACAAAACGCTCGGCGATAAGCAAGTAGATAAACAGTCGGCGTCCTCCAGGTGAGCAGCAAAACGAGAAAGTCTCGAACCCGGATGCGACACGTGTTTATGCGAAATCTCGCGACGAGCGCAAAGCATGTCATCGAGCGACAAATCATTGCGATGTCTTAATTGGGGATAACGGTCCAATCGGAGCGCGCGTCGCCTGGCCGCCCTCGAAACCCGATCGCCGGGGAAATCTGCTCCGCGCGACTTTTCAGTAGGAAGACGATCAGGGATTCCGCAACTCTTGGGACGAAGTGGGCGGAGCTGTTCCTCACGCCACGCATACCTCTCTCCCACGCTGACCACAAAGTATATACCTGCCCCCCTGCGCCGCGATCAGGTGTGTACTACTACAACGACCCACAGTGCCTCTGCCTGGCAGTGCGAACTGATGCACCATCCTGGCCCTATCTTCATGATGGATGTAGAGCAGAGGGATTTATATATATATATATATATATATATATATATATATATATATATATATAATAACCTAATATGTTTGACTCTGTAAAAGATTCAAGTCAAATGAAAAACAAACCAATGACTAAATATTTAATGTAAAATAAAAGTATGCTTACTTCAATACAATTTTACTTCAGGAAACGAATACACTGACCGTTTACCGTTCAAAAATCTTATTTCTTGTAGAATAACAATATTCGATTCGATCAATGAAATATATAATTTTTCACAAAATAGATAACTTCTGGCAAAATCTGTCCAAAAGTGAAGTACACATTTCTGCTATCATAACGATAGAGCGCATAATATTTTTACGTTCACCAATAACGCAGAATGACAGAAGAAAATGAATTTTCTTCTCTTTCACGGATAATTAACTTCAACATTTAACCATTTGACTCTGATAGTATTTCTTGCTTATATTACTTCCTTCGCATCCGCGGTATCAGTGGAACGAACGAAAGTAATAGACTTAGCTCTAAAAGAAGAAGAGAAAGTTCTTGTTTTAAGTCACGTTAATGTGACTAATATAAATTGAGTGCCGTCATATATCATACTTGAAGATGCAGCTGTCCAATCTCCAGCGATCATAGTCTTTGGAAGGGAAAGTGACGCTATTGAGAATGTAACGCTGAATAGCGGTTATTTTAGTGTTGAGCTACACCCCAAGTTGCCAGGTATGTCGAAGACATCAATAAAGTAACAAATTTAACCAGGGAGAATAAACTGCATCGCGAAAGCACAATCAGCTTTTAGAAATATTAATTTATTTTGCTCAACTCCCTGATATCGTTAGTATTAGACACATAAATGTATATCACGACAAGAACTATGATCCGCAATAATATGTCAGTCTATGTTCCCCCCTCCCCCATCAATGCAGATTATTTCACAAGAAACAAAACTATGACAGAAAACTTACATTTTATTTAATGAAACTTATGATGATTGATTTGCCAACTTCAAGGGTGTGAGCAGATATTTGGAAAAAGGTACGATGTTACAAATATTACAATGCGAAGAAAAAAAATAATTGGGCCATAAGGCACGTGTGCACCAAACACAAGAAAATTACACGTATTAAAAACGTTGAGCCCAAAAGTGATTTTTCTCAATTTGGAGAAAAGTTATTAGCATTCATTAGTTTCCAAAAAGCCATTTAATTAAATGAGCCATTAAAATAGTTGGTTTCAAGGACAGCTATTCAGCAGGGACACTACCCGACGGCTACGGCATCATATGAAGCGCGAACGAAGTTATGGCTAAGCGAATGGCTGGTTAGTGACGTAGGAACCGCATTTATGAGCGGAAGACTGACTGGAGCTGACATCTCGCCAAACTGCTCGAAACGTTCACACAACGGACGTTGAACAGCATGGCATATGGTTGCAGCTAAGGACCATTCTAGAAAGTAAAATATGATTTTTGATATTTTTCCTTTAGATCTGTGATCCAAAATCATATCGCAGCGCAAAGACTAACCCGCGACTCCTCGCCGTTGCCAACGCAGATTTATAGCACGGTAATGAGCTGTGATAGCAACGTTCGCAAACCACAGTGTTTCGCAATATGTAGACTAGTACCTCAATACTCTGATTTCTTTCCATTGTAAAGATTGGAAGCTTTGTAGGTGAGCAGCTCGACACATTACAACTCAACACATTAAACTGTGCACATGAGTGCGTCTGTTTCAATACAAATTTGAAAGTCCTGGAGCTATTTTACCAAGTTGTAACAATATCTTTTGAGTCGCCGATAAAAAAAAGAGGTGTTTGGTGTTGCCACGACTCAAAATGTTACTTCTAAATTTGAGGGTAACATTTGAAAATATTCTTAAAATGTCGCTTCGAGTTTTAATTAATCCTTCCTCAGGGCTATAATGGACATAATACAGTTAACGATTCCTGTACCATGAAGGGACAAAAATCTAAACAGTGTTTTAATGCAACCCCCAACACATTTAGGTATTTAGGGGTTGCGTAACAGCAGTATAAGCAGGGTCTGGGTGCTGAAAAGCAAACTGGCGAGGCGAGGTGGGGCAGGGCAGGGTTGGGATTCATGGCGAGAAGGGGAGGGGACAGGGCGGGGTCAAGGCGGAGCGTGAGCGGGGCGTGAACGGGGCGTGAGCGGGGCGTGAGCAGGACAGGAGCGGGGCAGGAGCGGGGCGGGAGCGGAGCGGGGCGGGAGCGGGGCGGGAGCGGGGCGGGAGCGGGGCGGGAGCGGGACGGGAGCAGGGCGGAACGGCGGCGGGGCGGGGCGAAGCCTTGTGGGCAGAGCAAGCCGTTGTGTTGCGGGATAGGGCGGTCGGGTGACGCTGCGGTGAATGTAAATAAAATGTTTCTAATTTACACTACAGATACAATTATTCCATTTCTTATTTAATAGATAATTGTGATAATTATGAATCCGAGCAATATAGAGTTTCGTTAGCTTATCTACCATTAGTCAGTAGTCATGAAATCTGAGTGAAGAGATAAATTATAATTCGAAAAGAGACGATGCATTGAAATCGACACTGACTGGCCAGCAACGCAAAATCAATTAACTACAGAGCGCGGAAACCATAAATCGTCTCGGACAGACTGCCGGAGTGGCGCCATCTGCACCGTGCACGGACCGAAAGAGAAAGCGGGCATTAGCAGGCTGGCGAACGGCACGGGGCCCGCGCGGAAGTGCGAATCAGACGTACAAAGCGACAGTGGCGCGGTGGCCTCGCGCCCGCGCGCGCCAAAGGTCACAGACCGCTGCTGAAAGGGAAGTGCAGGCGCTGCAACGGAGGCCGCGGTGAGCGCGGGGGCGGCGCCCACGGGCGACCAGCGACCGCCGCCCACGCCGCCGGTGGCCGACGCGCACGCTCGCCATGAGGCTTCCGTCCGAGCGCCAGATGCGCCCGCGCGGCGAATCACTTCACGTTGCACATATGCACAACGGCCGGTGTACCGTACGACGTACTCACAGGGGAGTATCCCGCAAAGCAGCAAATAAGAGGTTTTACGGACAGGGTCGACCATATTTTGCTCAATTGGGCCATCTAACGGATTTTTAGAATTTAGGAAGAATGTAGCATAAATCGGAAAAATGAGAGAAAAAAATTAAACATGTACTGATGGTGGGGGCACGGTGACGGCTGTTGACAATAACACGTCAAAAAAGTTGAACCAATATTATAAAGAGCACTTATGGGCCTACACTGTTCCAGCCATGAACATGTTAAGAGCCTTTAAATACACGTCAGCACGTTTTATTTAATAAAATTATCAATTATATAAATTAATTATTAATATAACTAATTTATATAATCAAATGAAAACAACGCTGCAATTGCGGAAGAATATTATGAAGTGGAGAAGTTGCTTATATCGGCCAGACACATTCCAATGTTGCAGCGTCGTAAACATTTTCATTAACGGTATACACAGTAATTATATTTCTGAGAAGCGCCTTGAGTTACACACGGCAAACTGCAAAACAGTTGTGCATCACGTGACATACACCTAGTCTTTCCAATTTCCAGTGCGTCCTTGAGAGTTCCTGAAGGGTAGTTTACTTCACATTTAAAAATTGACACATTCAAGTATAAAAATCATATTTTTCGGGAATTTACGGAAATTCCAAAAATAAAAAATAAAATTTACCTGAATCGTTAACTAAGCTAAGCCCTACGTTGCCCACATTGGATACCGAAAGTTGTAAGCATTTACTTACAATAAATATCGTCAATTCTACTACATGCAATATTGAATGAAGACCAGCATTTTAGATGAAAGTGCCTCACTTTATTATCATCAAAGCAAATTTTAAATTAGATTACTCCCATTAAATTAAATCTCCGACGAGATGAAAGTACACGTACGCTGTCGTACTTACTTTGAAGTACAGCGTTTGATAAATCTGTAGTAAGACAACAAAAATGCCCTTACGATCAACGTTTTGACATATAAAATCTCATGAGTATCTTTCCCTTGCATAGTATACGTCGATAACAACGCAATCTGTGATAAAAGACTAATACACGATAAAAAGTATCGATAGCACTCTCATCGATTTTCGCTTCCGCAGAGTGAGTTTATTTCCAAAACCCTACTGGTCTCAATGCATCAGAAAACACTGCAACCGCACCGCGCACGATTGTACGAGTATTGCGTGCTTATTTGACAGTCGGAATGCGGATGTTGACGCCGTGGCTAACGGGGACAATCCGCCCCTGGATGGCACCGACCAAGCGTGTAATAGGAACTGCGGACTGTGTGCTGGAAGACCGTTCACTTGTCACTCCGAGCCTTGCATGAACATTCCCAAAAATAGAAGTAATGCAAATCGTACGTGCCAAGTTTCCGTCTTTATTGATACCGAAATCGAATCAAAAGCAATGTTTCCGGGCGCAATTTTTCATGTTTAACTCAGATTATTTGCCAAATCTTAAAAATGTAATATCTACAATCAGCATTGTGTTTTTCGGATTTATTTGAAAGCAGTCCTCCGCAAAACACTCTGAATCTGACACACCAAAGGGAAGGATATATGTTCTTGAGGGCTGCGTGATACAAATGAACTTCGGTGAACATGAACCGGTAAAATTTAGAAGTAAGACACTAAATATGAAATATTCAAAAGCTAAACAATAGTATCTACATTTTATGAAGACGCTCAGCAGCTTCCTATCGACTCCACGAAGTTTCTAGTCACACAACTGTGAAAAATCTAGAATTTTAAGAAAGAAGTTAGACTGCGTTTTTGCTAGGGTAAATATATGCTTCGTAACCTGCATAGAAGAAGGATTTGCACATTATAAATGCTCAGATAACTTTTCCGACCGTATTTGTGGTTGCAGATGGCACTTCTCGTAAGTGACTCGGAAACACACCCAAACTACTGCGTTCTCACCATGAGCCAGCGCTTTGATCGAATAAAAGTTGCTTTTAAAACCTTTTCTCAGAATCAATAAGTAAATGCACTTGAATGACAAATGCTATACACATTGATGAACTAATAAATGCTCTTCTGCTAATGTTAGCCCCTGTAGTTTCCCACATTAAACAGAATGTCGGAAATTAAAATCAAATCATGTCCTCGTGGTGTATACAATGGACATAAAAGGAGTCAATAGCGCTCATATACTGCAAATCGTTCAGAAATGTGCTGCTTGGGAAATACTCATAGTGAGGAGATTAAAAGTGATCATGCGAAGTCTTAATGAAAAGTTAAATAAAGAAACATAACTGCATTACAATTTAAGTGTGAGAACCGAGAAGGAAATGAAAATAGGCATAGATACAAGTCGCATACGAAAGCTACACGAGGAAATAAAAAGAACTAGCAAAACTGGGGGTATGGAAGCCACGAAAGGAGGAAGAAGAGTCCGTCCCGAGGATGAGAAAGGTCAACAGAGGAAAACGCAGGAGAAGGCGGAACCGGGTCGCAGATAGAGAGCATCCCCAATGCAAACAGGCTGTGGACGCCGGCCGCTCAATAGCAACGCCATCCCCTTGGCTGCCCTCGCGTCTATTCCTGGCGACCGGCCAGCCCACATGGGCCCCTGGAGGGTGTGGAGGCGGGCGCTGCACCCGTCTGCCCCTCCACAATTCGGAGGTGACACGCACTGGCAACGCTGAGAGGGTGGACGGGCAAGACAGGAAGTCTCAGAATGGAGACCAGGAAAGAGTTTCAGACACGAATGAATGGTTAACTACGCGTCAATGTAAGAGCTGTAGAATACAGATATTATACAAAGAAAAACAAACGAAAGGGGATGATTGCTTCGCACCACAGAACGAACAAAATCACATAATACAAAACACAATGAAGTCAAACGAAAATTCCGATGAACCGGATAACAGTAGCGAAGTTCCTTTTCGTTAACGTCGGTTTATGGAATTTCAACTTTTCGCCGTGCTTGGGACCAAACCATTTTTTATTGTTGTCGTTGACAGAGTGTAAAAATAAAGGAAAAGTGAAAAGATATTTCGAAATGTTTCCTTTTGCATTCGTCTACCAAAAAAAAAAAAAAAAGTTGAAACCGAACGCAACTTTCAAATTCTTAGAATACTTCAATAAAGAACGATGATTCTTGTCAAATGGATAGACTGGAATCATCAACCATCGTTCTTTATTTGAATACTTGTCTTTTCCAGTGATCCTTGGGCTATGCTTATAACATTAGTTCATTCGAAGATTAAATAACAAATAATAACACATTTAAAAACAATCAATTCTCTACAACTTCTACTCCACAGTTGAGCTGAAACTCCAAAGACTTCGAAAATTCTGGATTTTCACCAGCTATAACTCTAAATTTATTGGGAATAGGAATTATGAATACAATCTCATAGAAAATGTCAACTTCCCGTGTGAATATAATGTAAACGTTATTTGATTAATAGTTAATGACCAATAAGGAGACATATTCCTACTCGTTATATCAAATACGTACTTGGAAATTTTATACAATAATTTATGCAATATCAGTTCGTAGTGATCTTTTGTAATATTAGGAGTACGAACGTATGCTTGCTTTCAGTGGTCGTTAACTATCAGTGAATTTCTAAGCACACGGAGACGTTAACTTCATGACATACTGAATATAGTAAAGTTTTTGTTATGATGTATCGGTTTCGAGATAAACGAAAAATTAAACAAATATATAGACCGAGTAGGAGCCACCGTGTACCTTGCTGTATATCATATGTCTGGGAGTTTTATTTTTACACTTACTAACAGAAAAATACCGTTTAAATCCCAAGGGGAAGATCCTCGTAGGCCCATAGAATTCGTATTCCAAATATTTTGCCGCTTGTAGTGTTTTACCATTAAAACTCATATAAAAAGGCAATGTAAGAACAAATCCCCAAAAAAGCATAAATTTCAATGAGAGGAAGAGAACAAACAAAATTTAGCATAATAAGATGGTCGGAGATTGAATAAAGTTTTTGATCTGTTTGTGAGGCATCTCTGATTTCAGAACTTTGGTACCACTGGAAAACGATTCAAAAGCAATTAACATTAATAACTTCACAATCTACTGAGAAAGAAATTTATTGCTCTGAGATTTTCAATGTCATTATTTAATATTTTAGAAAACCAAACGTGAGATACTCTCCAGAAAAACCGACAAATGACCCGAAAGGACATTTTCATTCCCAGCTACAATGAAATTAATTGAAAGACATCAGACGGTAATGTTCAATAAAACACGCTGAAGCAAATCGGGATGACATTCCCTGGCCTACCACCACCACCAAGAACTACGAATTTTAATGAAAATAAAAACTGCCTTCCGATGTCCTTTTAATTAGAGAGATTAATGGCACTGATGGTATACTGATGAAATTTTAAAAAAGCTTCCTCGTCCATCTCTCAATCAACAGCATTTGCGCATATTAACTGAATGCTTTTTAAAATTTTAATGTTTTTTCTTAAGTTATTCTCGAATAAATGACGTCTCGATGAGTGATCTGAGGAAAAAGCAACAATTGGACAATACAAATCCTCTCTTGCTTATCATAAAACATTAAAAGAAAGTTGTAGGAAAGTGGTATCCCCAGGATATTTAACAAAATTACTACTTAACTCGTCACTGTACTAAAGAATATTTTCCCGTCCATATAAACACTACCTTCACGTCCAGTATTTTTGTTTTATTTATTTATAAGCAAGTCTATAAATCTAATATATAAATCAGAAAAAGCATACTTACGAAGATAGTAAATCGATTGCCATTAACGACAATAGAATTAAGAGCTAATTGTAAGGTATGAAAGATCATGCTGTGAAGAAGATGAGCATGCGCCTACTAGGAATACTGTTTTTCACAATACTTTCTTTGATATTCTGAAGCAGAATAGTTCCACTGAATATTTTTCATGTCACTCACGCAAGTCAACAAAGTGCCCGCGCTCGCTATTGCTGAGAAATGTCAAAAAATAACGATACGTAAAAGTGGGCCGGTGAGTAATCGTACAAACACTTAAAAGACACAGACGCTTCCCTTATAAATTTCAGTTTATCTTTCCGACTTGGATGAAGTTTGGTGAGGAGAGTGTAGGCGGTACCAAATGTCCTTACAAAACTATTACCACCAACGTAGTCTAATAGCTAATATTTTTGAATCTTCTCTTCGAATCGACGACACGTTTGTAGAAGTTACCTCTACAAAACGTCTGTACGTAATAAATGCTGCACATTCAAAGCCAAAAGAAGAATGTGGTTAGAGCGGCCACGTCATGACGCTAAAAAACATTCCCCCTCCACGCTCGAGCTAGATTACCGACTGAGATAGCTCAGAGCAATTGCAGTTTCCCCTGCAGTGTGCCTGAACGGGAGATCTTAAGTTTCGAGATGGAGGGCTTTTGACACTCCCTGCACAGCTGAGTGGATTTCACCCACTCTCCGGAGGAGAATTTTCGGTTTCGGCTGTTCTGTTCGGTAGATTTTCGCGATTTCGCCGATGAATACCAGGCGAATACCAGAGCAGTCCCTTAACAAATGAGCAACGACCGCGCGCATACACAGATACACTTTTACACCGTACTTGCTCTACAGATACATGATGAGAGACCCGCAGAGAGTTTAGAGCTTGTCCAGTCTGGAGTGATATCCCGCTGGCGGAGATACCTGGATGGAAAACCACCAACAAGCCGACGTACAGGGCGGCACCGGATTTGATCATCTAACGAGAGAGCAATATCGCCACCTCCCAGAATATAACATCCTACTCGGGACGAACGACAACACAGCAGTTGACGCTTCCCGAAACACCCCCCCCCAAAAAAATGAATGGGGCCAGACTCACATAGCCAGACGGTGCCGAGGCCGGCGGGGCAGTGGCGGGGGTGGCAGGGCAGGCCGGCGCCCTGCAGGTCGCGGCGCAGCTGCGTCCAGGTGGCGGTGGCGAGCGCGCGTTCGGGCACCAACAGCAGCACGTCGTCGTCACCGCTCAGCATGCTGAAGAAGTCTTCGCCGTCGTCGTCGGCTTCCGTGCGCCGCCGCGCCCTGTGCTGGCCGCCGTTCGCGTGGCCGTGGCCGCCGCCGTCGGCGCGTCCCGCATCCCGCGCTATGCTCCTGCCGGCGCCCGCGGGCGGGTACGCGCTGCTTAGGGTAGTCAGTCTCCTGCGCTCACGAGGCCGCGCTGGCGGGCCTCACTCGCTGGGGAGATTACTTGCCGGGACCACGACTCCTCGCAAGGTGCAGTTCGTTGCTTCCGCAGAACAAACACAGCCTTCTTACAATGACGTTCGATATCAAAACCAGGTAGTTTCCTTCTTTGAAACAAGTACCTCGAATGACGCAAAACTCCTGTTGCTTGGGCAGGTTTGCCCGATACGTGACTTGTTTAAATAGCTGCAATATCCATCAAAAGAAATTGTACGTCAAAAATCTTAAAATGAAGTTTAAGGTATCGATATTTTCCATTAAACACAGTTTCAACCAATGATGAATTTCTCTGACTTTCAAAGCCTTTCTAAAAACATCGTTTCACTTTTCTTAATATTTCTACAGTACGTCATATTAAGTAATTGTGCACTATTCAGATGCTCCAGAACGAGTAGAGCACTGGTAGTGTCGTGAGATATAACAATGTTCCGAGTATGTTTGCTAACACTCTGCTAGCCTTCTAGGAACAACTGTCATAATCGTAACTTTTCCAGCACACACTGCGAGATGCTGCACGCAACTAACAGCGGCACACGGCTCTTGCGGTAGGTTACGTCTCTTCACGGCGGGGTCCCGGAATGTCGTCCCAACAAGTGACTGCGCTCACATCCACACACTCGCACACTCCTCTCGCGCGCGTGCGCGTCCCGTGACGCAACCGGCGGCGGCCACGAAGCGTTAAGTGCGAAACGCACGCGCAGTGTACCGGACCGCAGAGCCGGCCGGCGACACGGCGTCTCTCTCGCGATGACGGCAACGCCGCTGGGATCCGACTCCCGCACCGCCGATTCACCGACTCACCTAGAACCACATAACACACCGGGTCTGGAGGGAGGCACGCCCGCCTGCCGGCAGAGAGGGATTCCCAATCCCCCCCTCCGCGGCGAGACACGCGCAGCGGGGTCTTCTGAAAGCCGAACCACCCAGACAGCCACTGCACTGTTCTGTGCAACACCTTGCATCAAAACCGGCTTGCTTTCATGAATAAAATAGCGACTCATCCAGTAACTTCGCTATCTAGCTGGTGATTCTAAAATATGGCCATACTTCTCCAAAATGAGTCTGGTTTTCTTAAGCGATCCTAGCAAAGTTATACAATGAAGTAGGTTTTGGTTCATGTATCAACTTACGAAGTATACGTAATTAATATTGATTTGACGATCAGCTAACCTTAAGAATTGAATTCAGGAGTACTTACTCCAAGTCGAGACCTTGATTGCGGTCAGATCTAAGCAATACAATGCTCATTTTGTATCTCAGTACAATTATATGCATTTTCAAAAATTATGCTTTAATCAGAGAATTGCAAACAAATTGTGTGCTATTTGATTAAGGAAGTATGCGTTAAACGTAACGAAGGAAAAATCATTGCACACATTTTGAATATTTATCTTCACACAAATACAGTTCCAACTCCCAAACAAATGCGCCAAAACGTTGAACAATTACACTAGGTGCAATTAATGCCTAGAACAAATTATACAAATATAGCACCGCGCGAACCACATAAAAATGTTTCTATTGTAACTCGTGCCAACAGATAGGAAAAAAACACCCGCCTCTTGTGCAGCTTGCACACACTCCCATCGTCAGTATTAACATTCCGTGAAAATTTACGACACGCTGACAGTTCCATACCGGATACAACACTTGGCCTTTCTAAACAAATTATCGTCCAACACAAAGTCGTTAAAGGTCAGCAGCTTGAGCAGCAAGTAGTCGCTGTCTGGGCGGCGCAACAAAAACTGAAATCTCACACGGCTCCGCACTCATTACGTAAAATCGCACACAACACGCGTAGTCGCAAGTAGAGTTCAACAAATCGGCGACTTCTAGATCGTTACATACCTACATTCAGGCCGTTCCAAACAAAACACACAAAACGGCGTAAACGTCGATCGAATTTAACACGTGTCAGTTGAGAATGTGGCTTAAAACCCGCCGCAAAGAACAGAATCAGACTTTCGTCTCGCAACAGTCCCACCGCAAGCGGGCCTCCCAACGTCGACGGTCGCGGAGCGACTGGCGAGCGCGCGCGTCTGGATTCGCGGCGAGCGCGCCGACGCGCCAGCCGAGTCGCGCCGACAGGACCCGAGCGGAGCCGACCCGCGCCGAACCGCGCTGCGCGAGCTGCACAATGTGCCCGTTCGCGCCGCCAGGCGCTGGCATCGGCGGCGCGGGGATAAAAGAGTTTCATTACGCCCGAGTTCAATGGGTGCTCGTTTGATGTGACCACGGTGGGCTCTGTTGTCCCTCCAACGGCAGAAAACCTAACACTGAGGGATAAGGAAGATGGAGATTTTTGTTCTTTGCAGCACATGGCGAAAATTACGATCATACTTAATTTTGACAAATATGAAAGTTCAATCTCCGCCTTGATTAAAACGGCAGACCTAAATTGAGTGTTTTCTTATATGTGTAACGATCCATACACTTACAAGCCCATACTCACAAATGAGCATTTTCGATTTCTTCACAAAGAATAGCAACTACTTAGTTTGGATTCGATCAATAAAGATATGTCACGAAGAACGTATGTATGTATGTCACAGATGGTATTTCAATTCCAGTTTAAGCAAAAACTATTCAATTATTAACAACTGATTTACAGTTTACTGACAGTGCACACTCGCAGTTTTTGGATACTAAAAATGCTGCATGTGCACGACAACAAGGATTCTCTACTATAAACTAGAAGCGATTTTAGAACAAAATAAAATGTGCACCAAGTACTCCATAAATAAATAAACTTTATCCTTACATTTCTTTTAAATAACCCCTCTGTAATTATTGGAGTGTAATATTTATTTGAGAATGAAAACTCTTTGAGAAATAAGTGAATTATATATCAGAATGAATACAAAAAGTTTATATTAATAACGGTTCAAAGTACTGGCCTATGCCTGAAAATGACCCGCAATCATACAAATTCCCTCGAACCCCAAAAATAGACAAAGGTATATCTCAGCAGATTCGTTAATGAATGGAATCGATTCCTATGCTCTTGAATACCCACAATGTAAAAAGTAAATCAATTTTCTTCCTCCATTCAACTGTTTTGAGGTACTTCACCCCTCGAAGCAATTAACTTATCTACGCACGAACCCAAACATCTCCCATTTCCTCCATTGGCGCCAGGGAGCGGCCCATCGCGCCCTCGGCGAATGCCTCCTGCGGGGGTGGGCCTGTCCGATGGTTCGCATGCAGCGATGAGCTCTCTCTCCCGGGCACCGCCGGCGCCTAAGCGACGTTCGGCTGACGCCATGCGAATGACGGGCGGAACGAGGCGGGGCATTGGGCGTGCGAACTTCGTTTCGCCAAAGCGGCATTGTCACCGCACAATGGGGCAGATGTCAACTGCAGCATGGCCCGCGGCAAACGGGCATTGACGCTTGGGACGAGGAAAGAACGCTTTTTCACACTAAGGAAATTGCTACTTTTGTGTTTTCCTAATGCCTCCGCGTACAAAGATGTTTCGTTACTCCCCAAAGTGAACACCTATGATTTAAAAGAAATTTACGAAGTATACAATGACAACCCACGTGATTACAGCATACCGGAGATTCAAGCTTACGTCGTGCCCGTACCTCCACTCGCCGTTGCTAAATTCAGGCCAATCATAAATTAGAGAATTGATGTAGATGAAGTTTAAGAATTGGTGAAGATTTTTTTTGACCACCTACGGGTATGTAAATGTCCTGATATTTCTTAATTGTATACGTCAACTCAGTTGTCGAAACGATCTGTATATGTCTAATGAGCTAGTATCCTCGGTTCTCAGTCAAACTCACTACCGAATGTGTGCTAAATAATGCAACGCAATTGCCTCTAACCAGAAAATTGCAAAATTCGCATTCAATTACATAGAACAAAATCGTATATTGGAATTTGTGAAACACTGATTGAGAAGTTGTATTGAAAGACGGCTTAGCCAGGTTACTCTATGAACATGAATAACTTTCTAGAAATTCAAATGATACAGATAATTCAGAGAACTAGAAGTTTCGCAGAAGGTGTTGGTCCATCCAACTGCTTGTAACGTTCAAATGTTCCCGTGCCAATTCAATGTACGGGATGTATTCACTACTTCAATCTACAATTTGTGACTTACGTTAACTTAAGAGCTTTAAGTTTGATTTTTCTGTGATCGTGTAATTAGTGATAATTACTGCCTCAGACAAAATCATGAAAGTCATGAGAAGAAGAATCATCCGATAAGGCGTTTGTAATCCAATTCAATTTAGAATAATTTTCTTACATAGCGCCTAAAGAAGAATACATTCATTTTTTTCCTAACTCTCTATTTAACATGTACCTCTTGAAACGAGTTTAAAATCTGTCTTCAGAAGATTTCTTTAAACGAAAATATGGGAAGAATGAAATAGTACATGGATCACTTAAAAGCTAATTTCTTGAATTTTTTTTCTTTGGTGCACGGTTCACAGGGCTCAAGTCATTTTTGGCACAATTCAGTTTTTCATACAATATTGACATGAAAAATACAAGCTTTCGTTCCGTATTAAAGACATGTCGGAAGTAGTGAGGTTATTGAAATTGCTGCCAGATGTAAGTCTTTAATATGAAGTAGAAACTTATGTTTTTCTGGTCAAAAGTGTGACCATGCACCACAGGTATGTGAATATAGGGGATACACTTTCCCTAAATCTATTGGTTGCAAAGCGTGCCAAATGAAACAACAAAATGCGTGTACTGCATGTTAGATTTCCTACCGATGAAGGCAATACGGTAAAACGACAAGTTAAATTCATTTTTTCGATACTGCGTTTTTGGGATTAGAAGCCGTCCATAAATTACGTAAAGCAAATTTCGAGTATTTTCAATACCTCCTCTCCCCCTTGAAACGCACATCCCTATCTCTATGTAACGCAGCGTAACGCTGCCTCAACTCTCCTCCTTCCCCCCTTTAGCGTTACGTAATTTATGGATGACCCCTTAAGACGTTCTTCCATCCAACTCTATACTTCATACGGTGCCTCAAAACATTTTGCGGAAAGGATGTTGAGTTCCAGCATATATTACCTACACCTTCGAGCCAACAAGATTCATAATGCGACACCCCAACCTTGGGCGACTTCCGCTGAGCTGATGAAACCTTTTTCTTTGGGGACGCGAGCGCCATCTTGGGCAAGACCTTGCTTGGACAGGGAAGGGTATTAATGTTTTCATTTGCGTAATGAGAGATCGGGCACAGATCCATGTTCGGAGGTGTCTCTCGGTGCACACATACCACTCACACATGCAATTTCGACGCAACCACAACGTACGTCGCACGAGACAGCAATTCGCTTGCATACTTTGCAAACACGTGTGGCGTCGTATTCATCACATTCTGCCGGTTTCCGTCGGAACAAATAACCAAACATAACCGCGAATTTCATCTTCATTTTTACATTGAATTTAATTAGTAAGAAATTGCAGAAACGGCACAAAAGTTGTGGATTTTGCACTTCCGCCAATTCAAGTCAAAACGTAAATCGCCCCAACGTGTCGAAACAACTTCGTACATTTTCACGTTTTCCCAATTTAATGATCATGTTGATTCCTGGATCCTAATTTATTTCAAATGTTCCATAAAACCGATTTACACCTTAGGATAAATAAACATCTGTGAATCAAAACTCTTATCTCAGTCAAAGTACATTACAAATCAATCATATCCTTTTTACGAAACCCCGACAAATATCGGCCTCGCAAATAACAAAATCAGTCAAAATACATTACAAATCAATAATATCCTTTTTACGAAACCCCGACAAATATCGGCTTCGCAAATAACAAAATCAGTCAAAATACATAACAAATCAATAATATCCTTTTTACGAAACCCTGACAAATATCGGCTTCGCAAATAACAAAATCTAACACGTGGAGCTGGTGAGTAGATAGGAGTATGAATGCGAGAACACGGCCAGATAAAACGGCGCGTTAACTTCAATTATCGTCATCTCTTACTAAACGGGAAACCGACACTTAAAAATTGAACATCGGCTCCTCACAGAAATAAGGGAAGTGTACTAACACACGTAAGAATTAGAAAATGTGAGAAGCATATCAAAGCTGGAATGAATGAGAAGAAACAAGGAACCCATTGCAACCAAACAACACACACAAACATATAAAAAGAATTTAAGCGACTAGTTTTCAAAAGAACAGAAACCAGCCACTGGTAGACAAAATATCATGTTGTGCCCAAGTCCATTTTCATTCTATTCAGATTTCATACAGTTTTACGTTGCAGCGATTAGGGCCGCAGACATTCTACTCTTTGCAGGCTGTCTTTGGCCGTTTCCCTATTTGCGGAAGACCTCATTCGACGTCTTTGTAGGGAGAACAACGGCTCTCCTAGCCCAGATGTTCTCGCTCCGTCATCAATCCTTATAAAAGAGCACAGACGTGGAACCGGAACGCTCTGCGAAACACCGCCCGCGGCCAGTGCGGAGCACAGCTTGTACGTAATTTACCAGCTTGTTTCACACAGATAATCCTTGTATGCCGATAATCAGACTAGCACCAACACAAAGAAGTCTTACTTAGTTACGTAAGAGTGGGTTTCCTACAACGCGAACGAGATTCTCCTCCCCCGTTGACTAGTGAGTTGGAGAAGAAAAACACTGCAACTACAAAGTCGGAAGATGTCCAAGAATTAAGCGGGATAATGATGTACATGCTCTTAACGGCTTCAACCTTCAAAGGTTGCAATAATTCTTTTTATGCGTTGGACTTTCAAGCCTATGGCTGAACACTATTGGACCCTCCACACGTTTTGCAATTACCAAACGCAATAAAGTATTTAGTTCATTAGTACTCAACCTAATCGTAATTGGCCATAAACCGTCGTACTATTCTCATAAGTGTGTATAATTTTAAAAACAGGCATTCCTGTTCATGCTTAAGGGTCATCTGACGTAATGGTTACTTTTCATTCATGCTTAAAAACTAGTGGTGTTAAAACAGCACATACCTTCTCACATTATCTGTACATTTTGCAATTTTTGAAATTCCATGTTAAACAAAATCAGACCTGGGACACTTTTAAGCGTTCTTCGCTGTATCCGAAGAAGTAATGAAAACATTTGAGTCTTTCTCGAGAAAAAATTTTTTTTGAAACAGTACCTGTACTAAAAATTACGCAAAAATTATACTATTTCGAAAAAATTGTATATGACATTATTTAAATATCTGCCTTTGAAGAACACATTTTATTAACTATTGCCATTTTCGGAAATTCAGAGTTCAGAGGAAATGTGATTTGTGCCATTTTTACGCGTTCTTTTCTATTACCAAGAAAATAATTAAAAAATGTTTGAAAATATTGCTTCCAGTAAACTATCCCCTAAATTCAAAATATCCGTTTTAAATTCGCACGTCCGAGACTTCGGCCAGATCGATCGAGAAATATCAATTTTGAAGAAAATGGTTTGAGCCATCTGAACGATATAAAAAATAGTGATTTTAACAATGAAATTTAATTAGTAGTTACCTTCTAGATGATATAATTCTAAAATTAAAAAATATGCCTGTAACAAATATTGTTCAACTTGCGGGTCAATGACCCCCATCTCGATCAGGTTTTCCGTCCAGTTTCCCTGATCCTTTGAAAAACAAATTGCCTCTTGTTTTGCTTCTGGATTTAAACGCAGCTTCATTGTCTCTTCCTCATTTCACATCTATATGCTCGATTTATCGTATGGTCAATGATGAATGTAGTTATTCAAATAATCGTTCTCCATCGTCTCGTGGTATAAAGTCGATTCCATCACGAAGGACATAGTAAAGGGTAATACCCCAAATCTGTGGTTGATTTGTCTTTGCAAGTAGTTTTTATTACACGGGAGCGAGTATTTAAAACCAATTCTTGCCAAAACCGCTCCTTCCTACATGTCTTCATAATTCAACTTGATATGTATACGAGTTGAGGCAGAGAACCCAAAATTCAAGAAACAGTGCAATATATTGCACTTTTCCCAGTACGTCACAGTTTTTAACGGTTTTTTTATGTTAAAAAATAAACAACTTTTTAGGTGCTAGCGCCAATCACGGGCGCGCGGACGGACGGGTGGATGGACGGATGGACAGACGGACGAACGAACGGACAGAGACAGACACATTTTCTGTAAACTAATTTTTCGATATTAAGGACCCGAAATGTGGATTCTGATACGTGTTAGAAGAAGTAATTACTTTATCTAGGAAGATTTATCGACTTTTGATATAAGGGATCCACAATACAAGTTTTTCTGACGAATAAACGCTACTTTCATGGCACCACGACACTACTTTGTCTTTCACTACGTAAGTACTTAGAAGGCAAGAAAGTAAAAGCATCCGCTAGTTGCTTTGGTGTGACTATCCATCACTCAAGTGACTGATAATCCATCACTCAAAAAATTAATTACCAATTTTCACTGGTTGTGATTATCCATCTCTTAAAAATTAGTTCCCAATTTTCCAAAGCCTATTAAACTCTGAAGTGGCTATATTTCATTATTGTGCTTTTGATTCCACTCCAAAAGAAATTGAATTCAACTGTGGTTATTTCATTTTTAATACAATATTTCTGTGTTTTCACAATATGAATGTTTAATATACATATTAATCATTAAACTAGTTAAGTGTGGCGCCTCCGGAGATAATTTTCACATTATTTTTTTATTCGTGAAATACACGTTCATGATAAACATAAATTTTAAACCTAAAACTATTGCCTGACTCGTCCAACCGTGGGCATAGAAAAATTACACGAGAAAGAATGCATAAAAACATCAAAATAGAAAATTAAGCGTAATTTTACAACCTGATGAATCAAATCGGAATGATTATTACGCATAGAGGCAGTATAGTTACTATACGAGTGGCAGGATAGTAATTCATAACGTTTCACCGTTGCAGGCGCCTTGAAACCCCAAAACACGTTATTTCTCATAATTCTTCTTTAATATTTTCTAATTATCAAGTAAAAAATAAACCCAATTACCTCCTTTAGAAACAGAATGAACTATTGATCACCTCCTTACATACCTTATGATTAAGAATGCGCAATGCGATTTAGAAGCTTAAATATTATTTTGAGATTTCACTTATTCCCTTCCAGGCAGATTAAGAAAAAAAGATCAGTTCCCCACAGTAGACCAAGACTCGACGAATGACACCTCTCTTGCATCGAACGATAATTCGGAAGAACTCTAACCCTCTGACAGACAGTCCAATACGGATGCATGGAGGATCCGATTACTTAATGAAGATTGTTAACAACTGCAGAATATGCACACTCGTGTTCAATATCACAGAGTTCAACATCAAAATCAATGAATTTCATCTCACACCAACTTCTTTTTCATATTAAGTTTTTTCAAAAACTGGAAGTATTATAAATTCATTTTAAAGCAATAGGTAGTAAATGTGTCTAGTATCTCAAGACACTTTTACTAACCTTCGAAGAAAAATACTTCGAGGAAGTGGCTGCAATTCGTCACCGCCCAATCGACGCGATACAAGGACAAAACTGTGCAGCAAAACGTACTTCTTTGTGGAACCTTCATTTTCTTTTCGTCACCTCGCCGTCCGCCGCCGCAGCCAGAAAACGCCGGCCACCTTTCGAGCACACAGCGGCGCAGCGGACCGTGCGAAAAAGGACACTGGCGCGCGGCGCGGCGGGGGCGGCTGCAGCGGGGACGAAAAACGCGCGGCTTAAAAATGGCGTCAGAGACTGATGGAGGAAGAGGCGACGTGCAGAGGGGGCGGAGTGGTCGTCGAAATAAGTGCGGCGAGGATCGTGGAATGTAGGAGGGACGGTGATGTGCGGTGACGGGTGGGCGGTGATGGGGAAGAAGTGGACTAAAATGGCGGGGATGTCAAGAGTAGGGAAGACGTTTACGATCCAACGTCTCGTCTCGCTTCATCTCGCTAGGCAACACAACTGCGTTGATCCATTTACCGATTCGTCACTTTCCGGAAAGGACATAACTTTTTATTAACGCACTAGGAGTAACCCGTCAAAAATTACGGAATGAAATTATGCGATACTTATAAAATCACAGCATTTAAAAAATGCGTTTTTTTATCTTTCTTTTAAAATTTCCGTTATTACACATTTTCCCTAACAAATAACCTTGAAAAACTCCCATTAAAAAACTTTTTTTAATCTGGGGAGGACATGTGTAATTGACAATGAGCAAAGGAACTTTTAATAACACATCCACTTGTTGAAAGCCTGACTGCGCCATACAAAATCAAAAAAAAGCCGATAGTCGAAATAAATTTAGGGAAGCCTACCGAGTGGGGTTGTACTTTGTCAATCGCTTCTATCCCCTGACCTCAATCTCCAAACTTACTGCATCTGCCAGTGGCACACCTCTAAAACTACAAAATTGTATTGTCAGAAATCGTTCCAACAGCATCAAATTCTGCTGGTTGCTTAGGGAGACGTTCAATCCTAAATTTTAATATAATTCCATTGATGATTAAAATGAAGTGGATTACTTGAAGTGGGTAACTTTCGATGCCTCGAATTTGCCCAAATAACTCACTAAAGCGGTTCATAGTTCTAGCACGAGTCTAACAAATTAAACTCAGCTTTATTTCACCGCTTCACCCCGTGGGCGTGCTACACGCGTGGTAATCATGAGAGCAAACTGTTAGAGTCGCACATCCAGACGAACGCAACGAGTGATTATCGAATTTGGGGCGAGTTCCGCGCGGAGCAAGCTGCAGCCGAGAAAAAAGAGGGCGGCGCAGCTGCGAGCTCGGAGACAGCAAAGGAAACGCGTGGGCCCCGCGTGGACGCAGCACGAACTAGGCATCGAGGTCGATGCGTTTGGAAGCGCCGCGACAGGAGACCGCACGGAGTGCACTCACGATGCAGAGTCGTGTCTGGTTGCGTAGCCCGGACTCCCGCCTACGCAAACTAGCCAGCTATCTAGGGGCCGCAGATGATACGATTAGGGTCCCAATAAATGTTCTTTAGTTCCTAAATATAGATTTTTAAAACTATTTTACAAGTGAAACAAATTTATTTTATTCATATTTTAATATTCGGATTCCTGAAATAACAATATTAATAAAAATAACTCGAACTTAAAAACATTTATTAAATAATTATTTTATATTATGTTACATATTAATATTTTGTCCATTATTTGTTTGTTGTAAAAGGAGGCGCCCTGGTTTTTGAAGTCCAACCCTGTCTCTGTGACCACTCAATGCTCTGCCATTTGAAGCCGGAGGTGTGAGAAAATTGGACCTGCATACCGGCACGAAAGAACAGAAAAAGCCTTTTAATTTCTCTTAATATTTTGAGCAAAATGTACCACACTGTCATGAAATAAACAAGAGTCGGCATGGTACAAAAAAACAACGTACACAAAAACATGCTTTTAGTAAATAAAAACAAAAAGTTTAAAACGGTCGGGACAATGTTTAAATTTTGTGGATACGGAAAAATACACTGGTAAAGAAAAAAAATTGTTAACAGCGAGATCATACTGGAATTTTGTTTAGGTATCATAATTACCAGCTACTTAAATACAGAGACATTATACTCATCGACTTTTAAACATCCAGTTAAATTTCCAGTAATCCCCACTTGATGTCGAAGTGAACACATTGGAAAATATTTCTGATCGTCTTCTTCGCATTAGTTTCAAGAAACCTAAATGGCTGAGGTGGTTAAGAGCACTAACCGACTCCATACCTCGGTCTTAACGGCTGCGGATTCGAATCCTGTGAGTGACACGGATTGTTCTCCTTAGTATTTCGTGTGTGTGTTATCACGAAGGACCTGGCGTTTCGCTGATACCGGATTGGTCGAGGTCATCTTCAGGACCTGTCGCTTCTGGGAAGTAATTACATTCAGACATACGATGAGGAATGACGTGAAAGGTAATGTAAAGACTCACTCGTAAAATCCGGTACTTGATACAGCTGTGCAGCCTACAAAAGACTCCACGCCACCTTTCTCAGGTTAATACTGATGGTTACAAAAGACTCCACGCCGCCTTTATCGGGTTAATACTGATGGTTACAGAGTAAGACTTGGCGATCGTCTACATGCCAACAGGCCAACCACGAACAGGCTCGTGGATCAACTAGGTCCACGCTGCCACGGTCGCTCGGTCATTACTCCGTGCTCTAGCACCCAGCGAAATCGCGGCAAATTTCGATGAAGTGCTTTTGTGGAGAAAACATTCCACATAGATGAGTTACTTTTACCTTTAAGAATGGTGCTATTACGCTTTGTGACGTAAAAAGGTATTTTTGAAACAAAACATTTATTTGTGGCTAATTGAGGAATCTCCACGTGAAGGAAGTTTTGAAAAATTTAATTGTCCATTGCCACAAAAGAAACTAAATTAAAAACTGAGTTAAAGTTCTTAAATTTGATAGAGAATACTTCATCATGCTGTGTGTCTGGGTATTTGATAGAGCTATTTTCCATGCAAATTTGAGGACTTAACAGTGTGAGAATATCTTTTTTTGAAGTCGTTCCAGTGTTGCAGCACATTAACAACATGTAAAATAAGAAATGAATTGGTGTGTGTTGTTAATGACAGACAAATTTTACATGGATTTAAAGCCTTCGTTGGTCATTCTAAGTCGTAATATTTTCAACAACTTCACCATCAGTGCCGACCTGGAGTACACAGATGACCCTAGATACTCGTCTGTCGTTTGACTACATCTCCTTGACACGACACTTCAAGTGCTTTATGTCAATGGACAATGTATTCAGCACGCGGTGAGTCATTTACCTCGCAAGACTTTGAAGAGGTACTCAACTGCAGTCAAGAAAGGAGAAAACGCATCAATGCTGCAACACGGCAAGTAATCGATAGTCATACTTCTATTCACTCCCATAAAGTCTTGCACTTCATGAAACAAAAAGATGAGTAAAGCATTCTATAAACATGAAATGGATGATGTGTCACTTGTAAAACGTGTTAGCGGCGAGAATATGAGAACCACGAATCGGTCTCCACACTTCATAGCGTCATTTATGTTTCAGCTCTAAAATGAGAATTATGTAAAATATAATCGGGATTTGTCCAATAGCATTAGAACCCTTACAAGCCACAAAGCAACAATTTCATTTTTATGACTTAATAATAGGAATCAATTACTTGTGCTTCGGGAGTTGTTTTTGATTTTCATTTTGCCTTTTTTGGCCTATTTTAGCTTGATACCTATTTTGGACACTTTGCCTTATTTGTGCCTTTTTCGTCATTATTTTCCCTATGCACCAGCACTGTGTCTAAATCACTGCAGAACTATAAAAATAAAATTCTTCATCAATACTAGACTAAACAAAGAAACTTCATTAAGAATTCTTCATTAATAGTAGATAATCAACAAAAAGGCAGTAAAGAAAATATCGATCAAGTGGAACTCAATATTCTGACGATGATCTTTCTAAACATCTCAAACGAATGCAATAACATAAATGAAAATTTAATAACGTCATGCAACGAAACGAATTGGCCACTTAATGTCACCACAATTTTCAGTTTTCGATTAAACTTGGCATCGCATCAGCAGAGAACGTTGGGCGATACACACTGTAATGACTGCCGTCATTTTCTATACAATTTAGTGAGCGAACTAATTCATTACGGAACCACATAGCGTGTTAACCCAAATTACATTTTATTCTGTACTACGAACACATCAAACTATTCCTCAATACTTACTTCTTCATTAAAGAAACAAAACATTTACATCCAATTTGTTTTCTCTACCTCGAAACTCTGAACATTAATTCTCCAGCAACTGGTTTCCTATGGTTGATTTCTTACCGACGAACACAAAATATAATATAATCCACGGTGGAGGCGCCATTACATTATTCTCTATAATCTTACTCGTTAACCATAGAAGGAGAAAAGTCAAAATGATGCTCTTCAACTAGATCATTGGAGTTTGCTTCATTAGATCAGTGTGTATGGATTGTGCGTCATTGCATGTCGATTCTAAAATTTCCACGATACCCCTATACACCGATGTTACCAATCCACGAAGTAGTAAATATTCTGAAAGCAAAACAGTCTCAAAAGAATCGTTTCGATGGCAAAAATACTAGGCTGATAGAGGAAAGGTAAAGTAGAATGGCGAAGGAAAAAAATGTGTGAAGAAAGTGAGGTAGAAAGAAACATACCTGAAACTGACGTTCGAAACCAGCAAGCTGCACGTGTTGATATAATACACAGCATATATCATGTCTCACGCCAGAACGTACCCAGCATTTTCACCCAAAGCTAACTAGAATACCGTTGCTGAGCCGACCGATAAACGTCCGTCAAAACGGGATTTGGAGCGGATTTTTCTGATGCACCAAGCGTAGCAGGACAACAGATCCGCATGCGCAGGCGGCCGCCCCACACCCCTCGCACACGTCGCAGCTCACGCGAATCTAATCCTAGCCCTCCGCGAGATGGCAACTGCAGTGCAAAACTCGCAAAGAAGAATGGGAAGAATCGAAATAAAGAGAAATGAACGCGCAGATGACATGAGATTTACTTTACCGTTGATCTGCATCAGCTCAGCTGTAGATAATGCCATTATCACTAAGTTCACAAATGAGCGAGATAAGTTGTAATGAAAAACCACATGTTTCAACTATAAGACTTCACAACTTTATTTCTTTTACGATTTTTCCTCGCTGCTTATATCTCCCTTCACATAACTTCAATTCTATAGACTTCCTCTATGAAAATATTCAGCGACGTACATTTTATACGATGTCCCTGACAATAATATATTTAAATGTAACGTGCTCAATGGAACACCACTAAATTATTGCATGGAAAAAGCCGTTGTGGAACACAAAGTACTTGGAAGCTTTCCAGCAGCGGACAGTAAGTGGAGAACAGAATTCTACCAACCCAATGAGGCATCTCCACTCCCTTCACAAATATGTGAGTCGTCAATCACAACATTGACATATTGCAATAGTTCGCGGGGCATTTCCGTGGAGCAATGACAACTCACTACGCCTGTTTATCCTGTTTACGAAGGCAGAGTGTGGTTGTTTACTCGGTCTAGATAAAAGACGATATTCGTCCAGGAGGCGTGCAATGCCAGCTGGCAAGCGCCCTGGCCACTGAGGGGCCCGCAGGGAGACGCGCATGGTGCTCCTTGCAATTACGACTGGCAAGACTCGAGTCAGCCAGGCGGTGGAGGTCATTGAACGAAAACGCATATTAATCTCTGCCCATCCTTTATTCACTTAGCACTGCTTGCCACCGTCGATGCAATTTAAAAGATTTATTTTCACGAAAGAAATAGGAGTCCCCATTCTGAGATGGGTCTGATAACACGAATGATACTGTATATCATTACTAGAACGAATTGAAAAATACGAGAGGTGGGCCATAAGTCATGGGTAATACTTTTTTATTTGAGCGAAGGCATCATCTAATGATTAGAGCAAATAACAGCGTTACGTTGCCGGACTTGCAACGTAAGTCACATGGCCGAACGGTGATAGTAGTGCACTACAGAACTTTCCTGCAGAAAATTACCCAGTGCTATTAGGACAAAACTGCAGGTATCTCAATAATGTCATTATCTTCCACAACAGATCGCATACTTATTTATTTATTTATTCAACGTCAAAAAAGTTAAGAACTGTGTGTGACGTTCTACGGGGAGAAGTATATTCTGGGCACGAATTCTTAAATTCTGAGATCCCTACCCTAACCTATAAACAAGATTGTCTGAATAAAGACATATCTGTATTCTATTTTTGGCAAGAATTGATACGAAAAATTTACTCCGGTATGACAAAATCTATTTGCCAAGGCAAATCAGCTATAGATTTTGATTCTCATCCCTCGCCGTGCCCTTCGTGAAGGAATCGACTTCCTGCCTTAAGAACATGCAGAACGATAATTTGAAAAACTGTATTACCCCAGAACTCTATATTACGTCCACAGGTAGTGAAATTACAGACAAAACAGCAGAGATTGTACAAAATCAACTCCAACGCAGAGAATGGTACGAACGTAAGATGCGTCTCTTGCAATTTTGACTTAAGACTTTTCACTTACGTAAACCCTAAAAATCAAGGAATGATTGTGACGATTTGGGTAACGGCAGAGCAATTTTGTGAAGAACGGGATTTGAAAATTAACCATTCATTTCTGGGGCGAGATGAATGCTATCGAAGATCCCCACATTTTTAGCAACGAGTAGTGGTCGTATTAGGCAATTACATTGACAATTAACTGAAATGACTGTTATGTTTGCTCTACTTTCTGATAATAAAACATTATGGAGCATAAGAGTAACGTTTCTGTATTTTACTTCCTTAGTATCCTACACATGAATCGCGTGATCAGCATTATTAATACATCCCACAGCTAGTACTTCTTTTGCCCACTCCTATTACCATTTTAGGTCCCTCATTCGCGCGAGAAAAAAAAACGCATGACAGTCGCACCAACCCCTGTAGATTTCAAACACTTGGTAGCGTTTATGCACAAATTAAGTATTCACAAGACCTTGAGTCTATGCCGAATTGAATGAAAGTACACAATTAAAAACACGGCCTAATACACTTGAATACTTTTTTTAAATGTACGATAGATCAAAACTTCCAAATTTTACTTGCTACGCGATTCTTTAACTATATGAACATATCACTTAATATAATACATTTAAAATGCATGAACATTGAACTCACCCATAAGGAACTAAAATAGTTAGTCTTGTGATTTTACGGACTCTGTAGTGACGGAGGTCCACAGAGATTTACGAGCTGGCAACCTCGAAATGGCGTCGGGGGCCTGGGCGATAAAAATGACATCGTAAAAAGTCTGTTCTTGCTCTGCCTCGCCAGAGCGAGAGCACCTTCTCCTCCCCCTCCTCCACGACGCGATATTTCCACGCGTCCACTGCAAACGCGCCCAAGACTCATTGCCCAGCGCCATTCCACTAGGGTGTTTGTATCGTCGCGGGCCCAATGGGTCGGAAGCTATTTTGCGCCACGGTGCGACTCTCGAGGATACAGATAAGGACGCATTATTTACCGATTTCCGTTTGACTCATAAGGGAAGAGGAAACCAACGTGGATATCGAAATTGGAAATTTGCAGAAATGAAACGAAAGACAGAACTGAACTTCAATACAACGATTACGTTCATTTAATTCACAGAATTGGGGTCATTATTAGAATGTTCCCAGGACCTAACCTGAGAATAAATGGACAAATGGAATATAAAACTTATTTTATTTACAATAAAAATGTACAATCATGCACATAAACTGTCTGAATCCCTGTGTAATAAAAAAGCAAACATTTAAAAGCATTCCTTATAAGTAACTCAGCATACGTACAGTATCCACGACTAAAATGCGAATCAACCTTGTGAATGTAAAAATGTTAAATAATAATTAGCAAGTTATCAAGGGATAAAGTCCGCACTTTTCTAACACTTTGGAAAATCTTTAAATGGTAGCTTTTTTTTTTAATATATATAATACCTAGTCAATATTGTACATCGAACGGTTTCTCACGAAATTCGCGTAGTGCTTATAACCCGATACTGGTTTGGGGCACATATTGACATGATAACTAAGAAACATAGAAAAAGTACAACGGTTGTTTGAAAATAAACCTGGCATCAACTACTATTCCTAACCTGCCTTCCTACTCAGCGGAAGGAAAATGGGAGTGTGTCGCTCGCTCGCGCATCAGCACCGCGTTGACCAGCCTCATGCAAGAGCGAACACAATGCAAACTCGCTCAGTTACATTGTTCAAATTGGGGAGAACAAAGGGAGAGCCCTTTAGCGAGGCTCTTGCTGCTCGAAAGAAATCACTGTGATAAAGGTAACCGCACATGTCTGCAATGGTCGCTCCAATGCCTGCTCCACCAGCGAAAAGTACCCACTGAGTCTCCGGCTAGTCCAATAATTCTGAACTACTGTAATTAGCCCAAATAAATTACCTATGGATGCGACGAGAAAGCTTTCAACCATACGCCCGCAAGACCACCTACGATCCAAACCAACTATATCCCTTTCTGTAACGATATTAATTTATGTGTTGACAACCACGTACTAAAGAATAGTGTTACACAAATAGGATGGGAAAATTTCGCATGGGGGAAAAAGTCGGGACGGTTTCAATTTGCCGCCGTTAGAATCGGACGCTTCTGTATATTATTACACATCTCCTTGTGTGAGGGAAACTTTCACACATGGAGCTAGTTTACTTACGACGTCAAAAATACGAGGTAAAGAGTATTTTCAGCATGTATAATACAGCTTTTGAATTAGTTCTGAAATTTCTGTAAATTGAGTAATCTAATACACACGATGTAATGTTTTTTACGCTGACATTACGTGTATTTATAAAATTAAAGCTATTTATGTGATGGAGAATTACGCTCACTTCGTGAGGCAAGCATTAGCATATGAAGTGGGGCCAAAACAGCATCCGTATATTCTACTCAAAAGACGAGTTCCTCGCCATTTAATAACATGCAATATATTTTTGACATGATACACCACGTAGTTAAGTTACACTACACGTCTTTGGGTGATATATGATGTGGGACAAAAACACGCATGCGCATTTTTTTACTCAATAGATAAGTTCCTCACCATTTAATAGCGAGCAATGTATTTTTTTAATATTATGATGCTCTACGTTCGTAAGTTACATTGCACATCTTTTGAGTTCATTTAGAACAAATCCAACAGGTACAAATATAACTTATTTTTGCAAAAAAGAGGTAAAGAAAAACCGTTTAAGTCCAACAAAACGTAAATATTACTACTCCGCCTCAAGTTCAAACATCAACGTAGAAAAGGTATGTTGCTAAGTGACCTAAAGATAGATACTCACCCACCATTACGTTAACAAACGCAGTCCCAGCATTTTCCTTACCTGCAACACAAAACAGAAATACATTAGAATAAAATTACACTTCAAGTAAATATCGTAATTTAACGAGTTCTCAGTTTCCAGTTTCCAAAAGGCGCTTTAGTAAGAACTTGATATTGCTCTGTCGAAGGAGAAAATGAAACAAATCAGAAACAATGAATAAAAAAACATTAAATAAAAATATTACAGATGATTTAATTTGTTTCTTTTCAATCTTAAGCTCATAATCACGTAAACTAGTTCTCAACTTAATGTAGCAGAAGTATCTGTATTTCAAAATGGAACACTGAGAACTTGAACATATTCTTGGGTCATAAAGATTCAGGCGCAATCTTATATTCGAATGAAGTTGCCTAAGGAGGGGAAACACACGCAAAGAAAAAAACGACACGAACAAACAAGAACATGCAAAAACGCGCGACTTCCGAAATACGGGACAGCGGTCCGCTAAAAAGTACTTGAAAACTGCGGTAAAATCTCGAGTGCACAGCCCGTAAACCGCAAGCGCTCAGATAAAGCGCGCGCCTGCACGCTTCGAGGAGCACAGGCACAATGCGTCTACGCAACCACCAGGACGCAGGAGGACGCCGCGTATCCCAGCAGTGCAGCGCACGCAATGAAGGTACAGGGATAACAGCCTACACAAATACTGCGGGGGTGGCGTGGAAAATGTTAATGTCGATATGAAATTTATGTGTGTAGCGAAGGAATGAGAACCAAGAATGGGGCCTGAGAGGTCAAATAATGGGACAGATCAGGATCCTGCAATGCAAACATTTACTCTTATTAACTTGCACTTTTCTACTATTGAGTTTATGATACTGAATTTAAATAAATACCTTCAAATACCAAAGAAATGTAGTCCCACGGAAAACTCAAATTAAAATTTACCTATCTTTCTTCCATTCAAAGAGGATAATTTTTCGTTTTTTATTTACCCACGATACCTACGTAATTATTCAAAATGATTTACCTTTATAACTATTATTATTTTATACATGAACTATCTTCTGTTCTCCTGGTGTGAAAATAAAATCAAGAAAAACTACTACGCCTCAGAAAATGGAATTAACGCAGTATTTCAAGACATTCATTTTTGAATTCTTTTCTAAGATATTTTATAAGTTAGTTATTTATTATTAGGAAGAGGATTTTTATGCCCTAAAAATCTTGAAATATGCTTTTTCAAATATGCAACTATGACCTAAAAATTCTGAAATATGCACTTTAATATGCAATTACAATAAACAATATTCCATTTTCTGTATAAACCTTTCTTGATAAAGTTCAGGAGAAGCATGCTTGGAATGAAAAAAATGTGCAAAAATAATATAACCTAACTTACTTCTCGGGAGAAATAATTTAAGTAAATATGCACATTAGTGAAGTAGCTACATTGTAGGTCTTCTTTCACTGTTTCTGCTTTGTTTAAAAAATATATTAAGAAATGTCCTATATTTGCATAAGTATTTCATCTATAGAAAAGAAACAAAATTGTGACAAGCTTTTCCAGTCAATAAACGCTCACTAATATAATCCATGACAACATGGAACGTTTTCTCTATTTTAACGAAATATGCAAAATATGCTCCCATAATTACACGAATATGCCCCCAACAGGAAAAAATCGATCAAATATGTACTACACATAACAAATTAGTGTACGAAGCATCCAATTCTAACAAAATGTCCAGAAATTACTCTTAGCTATGCCCTGAAGCAATGGAGAAAAATATGGAAAATCATAAAAATCCGTTCCCTATTTATGATAATTATGATAACATTTAAGGTAGTTCTTGGAAGTAAAAAAAACACAAAGAGTTATAACATTTTTTTTGTAAGAGAATTATGGGGCAAGGAAAATGTACTTCTTGAACATTCCAAACTGTTAATATTTTTAATATCAAAATTAGGAAACAAATGGAGGAAAGCAATACACAGCGCAGAACCAACATATTACTTTTGGTTAAAGCATGTACAGGAGTTCTGACGTGAATAACAAACGGAGTCTCGGAGAAGCGAATGGCTATGTTAATGTAACGTCGGTGATGTCTCATAGGCAGTAACATTTGATGACACATTGTGTCTGCGCACATTAGAAGGCATGATTTCGTAATTCAATAGGTTCACTATTTACAAAACGACATCGTAAAACAAGTGACCCATTTCATTGCAATCTCTTCGTTAGATGGTTCAAATTTTACGTACACCATGTCACCAAGACATCGTTTGGCCACTTAACCTCCATGGATGCATATATATTTCCTGCATGACCAACAAATATGCAAAATCTCCGCGAGAGACAATACGCCTGACAACCATGCGTGCCTATGCATTCAGATGTCGCACGCTTCAATCTCAATCGACGCGATACTCATTCATAATAAATTGTACAGCAACGCCAGTAGCAAGAAAACCTGCACCCCCAATGCAGTTGCAATTACCGTTGCAATTACAAAAACGTTTCTACGTGTTTCTAACATAACTAAATAAAGAAAATACATTAAATAACATTTTCTTTCTACTACCGTGCTCTGCAGACATGAGGAGCACAACAGCGGAAATTCTAATGATCAAAATTGTATTAAGGCACATAGCTTCCTTGCACATGACTAGTTTCTCTCTGCTTGATCAATTTATTGAAGAGGAAATTATAGGTATTTAAAAATAATAACTAATTTTTTAAACATTTAAATATTCCGCAGCAAAAATCTCCTAAATAAATTTCCCCCGAAACTAACAAGCGGCTGGGTGATGGGAGACGAAGAGGGGCGGAAGAGGGGGAGGTGCGAGGTGAGACGGGGGCGCTGCAACGGAGCGGGACGGGTGGTTGGAGTGAAGTTGTGGTGGGGTTTGGAGAAGTTGGGGTTGGGGTGGGTCGGGTAGGGTCGGAGCGATGAAGACGGGGAGACAAGGTGGAAGGAGGCGGGTGGGGCTCGGCAGAGAGAGGGGAGAGGAGGTGCGACGGAAAGGAACGACGTGGCGGGGCGGTTGTGGCAAACCAGGGGCGGGGGGAGCGGGCGCGTGGGAGGCTTCGTCGCAGCCACCATTGCCCAACGGGCGCAGGAAGCGGCGCGCACGGGAAACTGCAGCGCGGGAGGCGCCGTGGCGACGGAGCGAAAGCGCGACAATTCGTTGGACGCGGCTGCCGGGGCGCAGAGCCTCTTCCGCGCCGCCTTGCGCTCGCTCGCGCGGAGCCAAACGCCTTCGAGCGAATTGCAACCGCACCGTGCCACGTTACGACACACGCCGGCTGGCGGAGGGCGCATCAATAGTCGACTCTGCTTACAAGTAAAGACTTCACGGAAGTTCGGGTGATTCTATTCAAATAGTTGTTTTCTCTTTGGTCCTATTTACACGTTACCTTTTCGTGAACGATTTTGAGAGTTATAGCAAACGCGCGCATGCGAACAGTTGAAACTCCGGAAATCGTTTGTCAAAAGTAAGCAAATCGAGTTCATCGGCATTGATGAACCAATTGTATCTCAGTACAATACCGTACTAGTTTCGGAATGGACAAATCGAGGTTAGATGCACGTAATCAGAGGCGTAGCTACGTCTCGAGAGCCCCCATGCAGAGGGTTCAAATGAGAGCACCATCGCCATTTTTATTGGGGGCGTTTTTATTCGTGGATCTTGGCTTTGAGGGGCTTGGGTGCTGCGCACCGGTTCTACCAACCTAGCTACGGCCATGCATGTAATAAAGAAATTCTCATAACAAAAGTCACAATTCAAGAGCGTTCCTTTCTTCACTATTAACATTTATTGAGACTTCTCTCAGTAATTTAAGGAAATTAGAACTAACACTTCTTTCCTCTCATTAAAGTAAATGTCTGTGTTGTTTCTAAAGCCCGGGCTCTGAATACATGCCCATTGCCAGCCCACCTTAGACATGGAATGCATCGCTCGGCACTTTTTAATTTGGCGCCTCTTGAATGTACAACACTATCAATAGCTTTTTGACACTCATGTTCGTCGACGGCATAATTCCAGTAACTGTTGAAAGATTATGTAAAATAATTATGAATCAAAGATCCATACTATGCCTATGGTACGAATATTTAAAATATCGTGAAAACTCATCGAAGTTTGCTAGAGTTTGCTGCTAGTATGAACAGGATGCTTTAGTACATAGTGTAGTTTCGAATACAGAGACATGCCACGACACCGAACGTTGTATTAAATGAATCACCGCCAGATCCCTGCTTCAAAATATGAATGTCTCAACAAACAACGACAAATCGTAACAGCAACACACACTTCATTTCCCTCTGCAATGAAATCAAGGGTGAATGGGCTTATTGACGTTAGGCTCATACATTTCAGTGATGCAGTGAACGAAAACTTGTTTTTAATGAATTATTGACCTTAATAGCCTCACAACTGCAAATGCATAAAACATCAATGTTCACATATGAATATCTCTAATAATTATATTTCTACTTCATTAATATGATTTCTCCCCTCTTTCATTTTGAATATAACACGATGGAAAAAAAATATCACTTGTCAACTGTCATTGAAATGCAACTTAAACGCATTCTGCGAAATGTATTCTGCCCATTTATCCACTGCAGTAGCTTTGCGTTTCAATGTCGTGGCAAATGCCCATCAGGATAAAAAAATATTAGTATGCAAAATACTGTTATTCACAGCATCTCAACAATTTGTACTACCAAGATAACGAAATAAAAGTCGAAACGCGAGAAAAGTTTATATCACATTTCACGCGTTTATAATGCTGCGAACAAACATAGCGAAGTATCTGCGTGTGTTAGTGGACTGTAATGTAAACCGTGACAACTCACAGAGTAATAAACAATCACCGCGAAACCATCATTATTCTTTTCTAGATTGTCGGTACATTTATCCATCACCCCTTGTGAGGCAACTTCGAACCCGGTCCTTCCTAAACGAAAGTTCACCGTTCGCGCAAACCACGGGACTTTGAAGAGTCATCGTGAGCTCGAAGACCGGTTGTTCGGCCGGCGTGCTTCGAGTGCGAGTCGAAGGTGAAATTAGGCAGGCGGCCACTTACTCGGTGTGGGCCATTCGCGCGGCAGACGGCACGGCAGGCACGCGAAACGCCACGCCACGCCAGGCCACGCCGCGCCGCGCCGCTTCGCGACCCGTTAGCGGGATCCGCGAACGGGCGGGCGAGCAGAGATGGCGGGAGGGAGAGAGGGACGATAGATGGGTGGAAGGGAGGGCACACCTGGCGCCGAATTCGCGAGCTGCGAGCGTGACGTAAGGTGGAAGGCTGTAGCACAGTTACGACGGAGAGGTGGCGAGATCTCTTCTTTAGAGTACTCAAAAACGGTAGCAATTGTTTTGTTCGGAGTAGTTTTGAGTAATTAACGTGGATTTTGAAATCAATGCGACTTTGAACATGTACATTAATAACTACGCGATAAAACCACTTCCAGAGATTTACGTGAAACAAATGTTAATAAAACATGGTTAAGAATTGTTCTTGCATTCTTGAAATGACGGAGTTTCGTTCATTAGAACCTAAAAAAAAGTCACATACAAACTAATAAACACTCAAAACAATCTGTCAAGGTCAACTTGAAGATTTTGCTTGATAATACTAACATTTTCTTCTCAATGCAGGTCGATGTCGAAAGAAAGATTCATGTAAAATAAAATCGCTTTTGCACTTCAAGTTTATCCCATGAAGTGTAAAAAAATGAGAAAATTATTTTTTTTACAACAAAGAATTCAGAACTACTCATATTTTAAGATGTTTTGATATGGTCCCGCAGACAGTTCTATACCTTTCAGATAAACAATTCTCAAATAATTTGTTCCACGAATTTAGACTTCTTGTTCAAAACAGTCTTCCGATAGGCAAGATATTGAAATGTATCTGTTCTGTTAATTCAACAAAGTGCAGTTCATTAACTCAAAACACCCGATTTAGTAAATAGATCCCATGGATATCCACACGATACATGAGAATTCGAACAGCAGTTGGAGAAGTAACAGAATAGCAAACGTTGGGATACTAAGGACTCTCCAAAATTCACGCCCTACGCATGAGCACGACGGCAAAGATGACTGGGGTTGGAGGACTCACGGCTTTCACAGACGCGAGCACCGTGACAGTCACGCACCGCGCCAGGGTGGGCCCCGCCCTTAATGCCCCTTGTCATTTATTTTCTTTCTTTAATACAAATTCTTAAATAAATGCACGACTTTGACGTTTGTCTGACAAGCTCTTGTCAAACAGGAACTAAATATATTTACTTTCAAGATCAACATTTTGTATATTACTATGTATTTTGTTTGAAACGACTCACATCCATTACCATCACTTATTACGGATAAAAAATTCAATATCCTCTTTCTATCCGCTTTTTATTCAGTAAATTGCTAGCAAGTATCAATTAAGGAAACTACTACAAACATGGTGAAATTAAAAACGAAGAAGAATTGATTTGATTGAACCTTCTAGCACACACCAAGAGAGAAAACAAACTGCTAAAGAGAAGATGACAGCAACGAAGTCAAGTTAGCACTATTTCCCTCACATCCAAATCATAATAAACATTACAACATACCTCACTGGCCGAAAGAAACTTGTCCGTGAATACGAAGGATTCATTAATCCGAGAAATGTGTTCAAACAGAATATCCCATCATTTTGGTCACAAGAACAGCCACAAGAATTTCCAATAGTTTTGTGAGATAAAATAAAAATTTTCCGTTATTTTAACGTTGAACCAGTTTTCATAAACAGGTGTTGATGCCAATCCTTATAGTATCTGCGTGTCACACAATTACAAAAACAATTCTCCGAATAACGGGTCACATAGACAGGTTTTTCGAAACATATATCCTGCTAACAGTTCTAGTCGCTGACCACTACATCACATACTCGTAACATATTAAGGGTACTGTTATGAGTGAGCACTCTGGTTATAATGTTGCATCCATTGCAGAATCGACACAATTCACATAACTGGGCCAAGCAGAAAGAACGCAGAGAATGTTTTATACTGTAATAGCGTATGAAATTAAGGAATCTACTTCCCCCTACTTTCCTTTACCTAAAATAAATGAACTAAAAGTTACTGATAATATATAGGGGCTTCCAATTTTTGTACAAATATGACAGTAACTTGAGAACTGAAAACAATGCGAGTATTTTTTCTGAACAGTAAATAACGCGCATTAGACTTCGATTCACATTTAAAGTTACTTCCGTCTCCCTTCCCAGACCAAAATGCCCAGAACTGCAAAAAAACATTCCAGACTACTGATTATACATGAAAAATTAATCAACGAGTTTTATACTTCTTGTTAATGATATTAAAACAAGAGAAACAAATACCTTATTGTTACGACACAACTACAGAAAACGCATCGATACCAAATACCACTAGGCTCCCGTTTAAAGGCAAAGTCATCTTCCAGGATTGTGGGCAGCCCTGGCCAGAGGTCCGTGCAGCGACTCGGCGCGTTAAACGAGTTCAATTTGGAGAAACTCGTGACCTCTCGGAGCAAAAAAAGACCCCGGCATCGCAGAGGGCGAAGGGAGGGAGGAGGAGAGCGGGCGGGCGAGGGTGGCGGACGAGGGCGGGGCACCGGCATAACGGCCTGCCTCCACGCGGGCGGCTCAGCGAGTCGCAAAAGCAACGGCATCCCAGCAGGGTGTCAAAACGGCTGCAAGATCTTCAAATGATATATGCAGCCGCGCTTACAATTAACGTGCCAACAGAGAAAGTTCGCTACAGAAACTGTAGTATGCGCCCATAGCTAATTAAGGCACAACTCGTATAAGGAATCAAGAAAGCAAACATTAGCAGTGTCATGTTGAAATGATATCAAATGAAACTTGATATGTAATCTGAAACTTGAATGACGTGGTAACGTCTCGATTCAACTGTGAAATCGAATACTTGTTAGGAATTTCTGCGTGATTTTCTTGGTTTACAATTGCCACACAGCACAGATACTATATTCAGAGATTTACGTTCAACGGTTTAAATTTCAAAATAGACATTTTTAGTGAAAATTTCAAAATATTATTTTCGTCATTTCATATGATTATTAATGGCCTAATGTAAACTTGAGAAAGATCTCAAAACAACTTTAGACATAAATGAAAAGGAAATTCATAAATAAAAGTTACATTTCTATTAAAATTCAAGTAAAGTACGAGTGTAATGTTCCCAATGTTCTCATAACGACCTCAGTGTTTCTACCATCTACTATAATATTAGCCTCATCCCTGATCGCAGTTCATCTACGGACTTTGGTGATTTATTAACTTACTAGAAGTATATTTACCATGCAAATGTTAACAAAAAAACTTACAAATGAATGCACATGAAAATGTCGAAAATTTACAACCCAAACCTCAAATACTACAGAAAAGAATGAACAACGAATTTTCTGAATACCTATCCTGAACACCTCACAATACAGTAGAACTGCAATTATCCTGATACCTCAATACGCCTACATCGCATAGTCTTCCGGCGCCTTTCAGAACGGGGAGGCTTCTTCAAGTACAAAACAAATTTTGCTAGAGGCCTCAGGCGACTCCTAGGTAACTCGCCGAGAAAAAAAAAGAAGGATCCTCCAGAAAACGAGGTACGAAAACGCCGCTTTGAGCTCCTGAGCCTGCGCTTGAGAAGCCGCGCCCGCCGCCGCCGCCGCCGCCAGAGGGCGTTAAGAAGCCGGCGACCCCTGCGGAGGAGCACGCGCCGCGGCGCACTGCCCCCAGGCGAAGGGTAAAACCGAATTTCTGGAGGTGATGCAGCATTACGGAGGCGCTAAGTGTCCGTTTAGAAGGAAACGCGTTTTTGCGGTCGCTTCTGAGTAAGCGCGCGCCCAAAAACAAGCGGAGGGAATCACCTCACGCCCGGCGCGGCGCGGCGCGGCAGGACGGGGCGGGGCGGGGCGGGGCGGGGCGGGGCGGGACGGGGCGGGGCGGGGCGGGGCGGGGCGGGGCGGGGCGGGGCGGGGCGGGGCGGGGCGGGGCGGGGCGGGGCGGGGCGGGGCGGGGCTGGTGGCCGGCGCGGCGGCGGCGTGGGTGGATGGCCTCGGGCGGCAGCGGTGTGCAGCTGCTCGCTCCAGATGCACTCTCATACTCGACGGTTTGCTCTGTGATGAAGCTACTCGCTTCCACAGCAGATCCAAGCTTTTACGAAGCACAAGTTAGGATAACTTAAGTCAGGCTGGTCATCTACCAGCAGAAGGGGTTCAATTTCACTGCAATTTAACTCTAAAACTAAAACTAATTAAATATTCACCTAATAGAAAGAAGGCTAACAAACGGCTAAGTTTTGAACTCTGAAACATGCCGATCAGGTAGTGTCCTAATTTAGTATTGTAGTCTTAGGCACTAGAATACTAAAAAATATATCAATATCAGTTTTAAGAAATAAAACATAAAACTAGAATCACCACTTTGACATCAATTAATTTGTAAATACATTGCTAAATCGCAAAGAGAAATTCGATATTGTTTTATTCTAGACCACCATATTTCCTGACCCAATAATAAGTATCGCACACCAAAACAGAAGGTTTTTCTAAACTTACACCGAAAATTTGTATACTGACACGAAAAGAATTAATAAATACAGAGAGTTATTCTTCTTTCTTTACGCACTGGCATGGTTTGTACGAGCAGTAAGGAATGGTCAGTACGAATTGTTAAGGAATGGTCAAAGTGAACGTAATACTATCCAAGAGCCCACAGGAACAATTACTATGGAAAAATGATTAGTAGAAACACTAAAGTAAAAACGTCCAAAAATACGTACAAAGATTTTTAAAGTTAACATTTGAATATTTTATTTTCTGGAGAAAAACGCAGATGTTCCTGGGAGCGCACATGTAGTGTGTTTTGTTTTAAAACGCCAATTCGCCGGCGACTCTCTCTTGCAGGCCTCGTTTCAGGGAACGCACGCGCCACAAACGAGGATTCCATTGCGCCAAGTGCACGGTGACTTGACAGAAGTGTTCCCGGCACTTGGAGGAGTCGTCGTACCCACTCCTTGTCCTGCGCGAACAGAGACGTCCTGCTAGCGGTGTTGGTGTTGGCCGACTCCCACATGCAGCCAATAACGCGCAGCTGAAAAAAAACAACAACGAAACGCGGCGAGAAGACGCGACTCACGCTGGGAATAAGAGAAATTATCGCCATTAAAGGCGATTGGAGCCAATAGAGACGGCGCATGGTTCGCGTGACAAGAAGTCACTATCATGGAAAGTCTAGCGCCACAGCGAAGAACACAAAAGGCAATAAGCAGTTAATGGACACACCAATTGAAACAGTAATGAAAATTCCAAATCAGGTTCCGGCATTAAGATGCATGTACATAATGAGTGATCATCTGTCTTCGATTTAACACGAACATAGGAAGGGTTTATGTAAGAAATAATTTTTCTTCGAAGTGCAATTATATATTGTATTCAAACCTTTAGGTATCCATTCACGTACTGGTGCTAACTGCCGTACAACATACTAAAGTTACTTTTTAGTTACGAACAACTCTGATGCCTATTCAGCGATCGGGTAAATATATTCTAATAGAACAAAAAATAACCGAGTCATCGAAATTTGGGCGTTTTATGATGGGGATATTGGGAACCCAGTTTATTGTAAAAATTAATTTCGTAACAAAACGAAAAACATTAAAACATTAATAACAACAAATTAAAACATTAATATAATCTCTGTAAAAACGAAGAAGATGGGCAAGTTCCCACTGCTGTGTACGGCACCATTGCAAACATCCAAACTTTGAAGATGCACATGATTCAGTTGCATGTGAAAAGAAACGCTGATATTTTAAACTCGCTTCTCATTAAACAAAGAAACCTCTAGAGGTACCATCATTTTACACCCCCACATTCCGCATCGTGGTTTGACCCTCTTGCTTTGTTTTTTGATACGAAGCCGTACATGGTTCAGGAGAGATTGAAGGCAAATGTAACTAGAGCTATTGGCTTTAAAAGTTTCAGAAAATGTTACTTTTCAGATTTGGGCTTCGTCCAAAGGCAGTTAGTATTGGCAAAATGAATAAATCGTGGAAAGGGCGACGTCAAGACGTCAATTCTTTCTAGTATACTATAATATCACTTACCACATCTTTCTTTGCTATTTTCCTACCAATCCATTACAAATGAATTGCGAAGTATCAACGCGTGAATGCATAACAGCGAACTCGAATCGTTTTAGATTTTAATACAAATTGAAGTATGTCTGCCCAAGTTGCGCAATATACACAGAGCAACATGGCACCATCAGGAACTCTGCCATGACCTTCGTAATGCACTAAGCATGTCACAGGCCACGACCTGAACATCAAGAGCAACTGCAACTCCCATTACGCGTATGAGATGCATCGCCGACATTCCATCTCGCGGCAAGGAGATTCCTGCCGCCTCAGGGGGTGGGTGGGTGGCGTTGGCGCCGGCAACGCCCGACCACTCGTGCAAGTGAAGCGCGACTCTCCGCCGCCGCAGTTCTTTGGCCGCTGTGAAAGCGTGACAATGCCCCGCACTGTTTCTAATTACCACGCTCGCGCGCCATCCGCGCCGCCACCGCCCGCGATCTGCCACCGCCTGCTCAGAGGGGGCGGGGGCGTGACCCCTGCGGTTCGGTAACTCCTCTGACCCCGTGTACAATCTCTCTTCGCGGGAACAGAATTTTTTAATGGGAATTGGCTGTAATACATCAAATCAACTTCCTCACATGCATAGAAAATGGTAAAGATAATCACCACGAGGCATTTTTGATTTGTTCAATGATTACTGATACATTGACATATGAGACCGAAGTTTGTCCTTTTCAGTTTCTCAGTTTCAGTTTCTTCATATTATCCGTTTTTCAGGCTCTACTTCTCTGTTTAATACGTTTAAACAAAATATTATTTACCATTACCAGTTATTTCGTTTTCTCTTTTCTAAAGTCACCAACGACAGAGCAGTCTACCGGAAGGCAACGAAAATTCGTAAACATAACTTCATGTTTTTATTCCATCTCTTTAACACATTCAAAGACTGAGGAAAAATTTTAAGTTTTTGTTTGTTTGTGTTCTTCCTTCCTTCCTTTCTTTCTAAAATCACATCAGAAAAGTTCTCCAAGCGAGACCACAAACCCAAAACATTAATGGCATATAACGTATGGTGCGGTTCCGGAGGTGCATGGATCTCGGTAAAATGATGCCCTTAGCTTAAAGAAACTACTCCCTCGGCTTTATATTTCGTTATGCTCGCATAATTAATCCCTAAACTACTAAAAGAACAGAATAAATTTGCATCTCAAACATATTTCGTACACATTTTGTACTTTCTGTGCAGAGAAATGACATGTTTAAGTTGTTGATAGGTGAAGTACGAGTCACAGATTACAAGATAAAACCATTTACTGCGTTCGAAAAGAAAATCATTAAGTAAGGATTTTCGCTTCAATGACAAATAATTGGGACGTATTACATTAAGATGATTTTTGCAATTTTTCAATATTAATAAAACAAAAATGCTGTCATTTTTATTACTCTGAAGGGGAAAAAGTGATACACTTAACGACACTTAGAATATTTTCGCTGTGAATTGTGGAAGAAAATGAAAATTACATGCATGCTCCCCCACCCCCAAGACGATATTTTAACTGTTTCAACGCCTCTTCGCCACCAAGTTGTATCCGTGTCTTGTTACATTACTCTTCTTGCGCTACCACACACACGTGCGTGTAATGCAGAAATGTCTTAGCAATGACAAACAGTAACAACCTCCGCAATTCCTCACGCGCATACTTTCAAAAGTCGCATAAGTTTAATTTAGAGACAAATTACTGGGATTTTCATCGCCAGCAATTTCGTTACGACAAAAAGTGCTCTAATACTATGTTAAGGAACCATTTCTCTTAACCACTGCGTTTCTTACTTGTCGAGGGTAATTGCAAGACAGTGAATATATTCATGATGTATTCACGGAAAATTAACAGCCTACGTAAAGAAACTTCACCCATTAAAACGATTAAATGTTTAAGATGCATGAGATACCTTTGGAATATTACAATAATGAAGTGAACATTCTGAGTCCCAAATGGCATAAGTTTCAATTAGAGCACGATACGTGATACAATAGCGTAATTAACTTAATTTCGAGCGACGACAGAATAATTCCAAATAATGACAGGTAACTTCTTCGAAGCGTAATTACTCTGTAATACGTACGGGCTTTTTAAAAAGCAAAGAAAGAAACTGTCAGATGCAAAAAATAAAGTACTCAAAATAATTAAAATTTTCAATAAGTCAAAATATCGAGTTCAAATCCAAAAAGTATGTAATTCAAACATTAAATTACTCGGAAAATAGTCTGCAATAAAGTAAGATACGAAAAACGAATGGTATGCATAGTTAGTAAACAAAACACGAAAAACGTGACTTTTTAGAAAACGGGGCTGTCTGCAAGGTCTCCTAATTGTAGCTAACAGACAAATCGTGACTTACTGCGAAGGTTACTCTCACAAAACACATTCTTGGATTCGAGATGGTTTTTCGTATATCACCAAAAACATTTCCGCAAAGAAACAATATGCCCACTAAAAATGAGAAGGTATCGAAAAATATTTTTTTAATGTAAATGAGGTGATGGCCAAACATTATACACTTCATACAATAAACGTTTCTACAACAAGAAAGTTCAAACAAATTGCTCATCTTACCATTCAGACCATTCCATTCAGTTCCAATACTAAACTGCACATTTTTTATTTCCATTATCTACTTCCACTAGTCAAAATTGAGTAAAACAGAACCCACAAGACTCTGAAATGTGTCTTCAAAGCAATGTTAAATGTACGTATGTACTTTGGCGCAATAACCTCTAGTCCAAGCCTGGGTCCAGCAGCGGCGTCCCGACCTAGCGGCCATGGGTTACGGAGTACTCGTATGTAAGCATCCCAACGCCGTATTCTCGTCTTCTCAACCTGAGAAGTGAGTTTTTTTACCATCACACAGCAACATACTGGGACATTGCAAAGAAAATGCACATTTGCCCGACCAGGAATCTAACCCGGGGTCGCGTTATGGAAAGTGAGCGCGCTGACCAATGAGCTATCCGCGAGTGCAAGCTGTGTCAAAGAGAAATATTAAATACAGCGAATTCTAGCTGAAAAACTCTTTATCAAATCGCACTATACTGCCCATACAGAAACGCCACGCAACGATTTCAACCTTTTGAGAATCGCGTGGCACTTTCGACCAGCGCTGGCGGCGGCGAAGCGACCACCCAACGCGGGCGCATACCGTATCACGGTCGTGGTGCCGGCCACCGAAACACGCGGATTAAGACACGGCAGGCAGGCAGGCAGACGTTTCCCCGCACGTCACGAAAGTCTCCGTCGAGAAAATCGTCATCGTCTCCGCGTGCCACGGGCGCCGCGCCGCGGAGGATGGAGGAGAGCGGCCCCTCACCGCTGACCGCAACAAAGGCCCGCGAGAAAGCCACCGAGCGGTCGCGGGCACCACGCGAATGTGCGAGGTTCACCCGCTGCGCACAGAAAGCAAGAAAGACTAAGAAATTATACACAATCCATTGTACGTAAATCTTAAGTCAACTCCAGCTATCTCCACAGGTCAAATTAGTCTATTTATGCCTCTCCCCCTTTTTTGGAGCGACGCATGTGTCAATGGTCTGTGGAGTATTTACTCCCAAATATCAATATATGAGAGAAATGAAACTAGTGGTGCTACAGAATGGCACAGATTTTCCCGTATTAGTTTTCTATTTTCCTGGGTCTTCGCTAGCTATTCGGAATTGCCACATACTCTTTCTTGCCAGCTACCATCTATCATTGCCAAAAGTACATTTTTTTGTCATTTTCTTAATTTTTCGGTTTCCTATTGGTAGAACAGAAACATTAATTTTAGAATATTAAAGAACACAAAAACCTAGCCGTAAATGGCAATTTTCTTTTAAAAATTATGTGCCGTTTAAGAGAAAATGGCGTTTTAGCACTACTAAAAATGCGAAATTTGAAGCTCATTTTCACAGAAAATTTTTGAGTTTTCAAAATACTTTATTTGAAGTTATTTGAAGCACTTACACTCACAAATATAATCATCTTTACAAATTGCGGATAATGTGCATATTAAAGATGTGAGAGATCTTTCAAAAAATTTACATTTATATAATTTTTGAAAAAAAACAAACAAAACTCAAAATAAACTTCACGCTATACTAATGAGTGTAATTAGCACTATCCGTTACAAAAGTTTCAAGAAAAAAATTGCAGCCATATACGAGAAAATGAAGTTTGAGCATTTCTGAAAATGCCGAAATTTGAGCTACTTTTCACAGAAAACGGTAGTGTTTCCGAGAAACTTTACTTGACATTATTTAAAGCATATATACTCGTAAATATAATAATGTAAAAAAATCGCCGATAATGTAAATATTAACGACGTGAGAGACAAGTACAAAAATTTACATTTTTGTAATTTTTGAAAAAACCAACCGATAGACCGAAATGGCTTTTATGTCATTGATAGAGTACATTTACCACTATCCCTACCAAAAGTTTAAAGAAAAAATTTGGAGCCGTTTTTGAGAAAATTTTGTTTTTGTAATTTTTTAAAATTGCACATATTGCACGAAAACTACCAAAATTGTGAAAAACATTTACATGACCTTTATTAAAGAACTCAATATGCAGAACAAATTTTATTTGAAGAAAAAATCTCTATCTTCAATTTTGTAGTTGGAGAAAGACGCCGAAATAAATTCAAACTTTCACAATTTTCGAAAATTCAGAGCTGTACGTGAAAATCGGACCTATGCCATGTTAAAAAGTGTATTTTCCTCTATTCATACAAGAAATTTAAAGAAAAAATTCGGAGCCGTTTTTGAGAAAATGTTGAAAATCCCCGGGGGGCTTCATATAAAGTACCCCCAAATTTTAAAGAATGTTTTTCAAAATCACAAAGCTTCGACTAGAATCAGATCGACTGGGGAATATCAATTTTGAAGAAAATCGACCGAACGGTTTAGGCGCTAGCGTTGACCACAGACGGACAGACGGACGGAATGCCGTCAATCGACTTTAAGTATAAAGAAGCAACAAATCATGGATTTTGACCACACCACGAGATAGAGGATTTTTTTTTCTTAATTTAGCAACTGGTTTTATCCACTTATTCGTTTTCACGGCCCGGCAATTAATTTTTTTCCGCCGAAAATTGGCCATTTTTTCGCGCAGCATTACATAACTTTCCCTATACTACGTATATCACTCCGTGTATACGTACGTATACGGGAAAGTAAAAATCAAGAAATTGAAAACGTTAACATAATATACATTTTTCAACTCATATTTGAAGAAATAAACATTACTCTATCAATCCATTTCATGATTAACTTTGTTTATATTTATGTGTTTCAATATTGCATTGAGAAAGTTTCAATATCACTAAAACTTTATTTCGACAATGATATATTCAAAATGTAACGCAATTTGTGTTTAATATTCTATTTACGCACACCCAGATGTATTAAAATCTCCGTCTTCGAGACGAAATGCAAATACTTATTGCTCGTATTAAACACTCGCCAAAATATTAAATGCTTAATACTAGCATTAAAGAGCCGTATCAATCTACTAGACTAGAATAGATTATTCTCACTTTCTTCACTTAGTCTGCACAGGGAAGTGAGATTGAAAAATTTCGCCAAGTGGCTCTTGACACGTTTACAATATACATGATATGAAACGTATTTTATACGGATTACGAAGAATACGCTATGGAAAGTTTTCATCGTGCACATATGCACGACAGAAAGCGAGTTGAGCTGCAGTAAATGAACTTTCTACACATGTCGTAAAGACTGTATGTGTTGCCTATAAAACGAAACGATTTTTCGTGGCTTAGACGATCGTATATTTATATGACATTGGATATCGTAAATTTCTAACTAGGTAAAATCCGTTTTAATTCTCAGAAATGCAATGAACATAAAACATCTCGTTTCCGCTTCACTTCTGAACGAAAACCTGTGAACTTAAAAATTGTAATAAAATCTTCAAAAAACGTTGCCAGCGTTCATAATTTCACCTCCGTGTCAGAATAACATAAGGCGTGTGCCAAAAGGGCTGGCCTCCGGGCGCGGCTTCCCGCGGCGCGCCGTGGGGTGCGGGGGCGACAAAAGAAACGCGCGGGCGGAGCGAAGCGAAGCGGATCGCCGCGCGCGGCCGCCTTGCGCCGCTGCATTGTGCAGGGGCGACGTGGAGGCGGCGCGCGGCGCGCGTTTCGTCACCCGCGCGGGGGAGCCATTGTCCCGAGGCGCGAACGGCCGCCAGCCGCCGCGGGCCGCTGTTGCAGCGCGGGCGGGGCGGGGCGGGGCGGGGGCGTAGCGTCGGGCAAGCGCACGCGAGGGCGGATTTGCGAGAAGGCAGAGTACGACGGTTCGGTGAACATCGCGGATTGCCACGATGGGGCGACCATCACTTAGCGGGCAACGCTTGGGTTTGCACTTCTAGATACAGTCTTGCATTCCGGCCGCTTCACCAGGAATTTGAGGTGAATAGTTGATTTGTAGATTTCCCCGTTTCACCTTCCCGTGAAACTACTATTGCAACAGATCTACCCATTTAATCGAGCATTCCAGATAGAGGTTGAAGTACAAAGAATCAATGACATAAGTAAATTCTTGCTGCATCCTGTCAGAAATAGACGAAAGACAACGCGTGATAAGCGACATTTTCCAAACGAGTTTTGAAGAATAAACGTTTCGAATCGTGCTGGGTCCTCTAGAGCCGCTGCGAGCATTCGTGTAACAAAATGTGGACACAGTTTGAAGTATTTTATATTAATTTGAAGTATATTCGAGTAAATTGTTGTAATAAATTTTTCACATTCTGAGTTGTTTTAACTAACTGAAAAATAGATATTTTAAAAAATATTTAAATATTAAATTTCTTTCACGCAGAGAATATGAATGGAATGTCGCATTAAGGGAGGGGGGAGATTGAATACCTGGAGTAAGCTTTGAATAGTTTGAAAAGAGGGACCTCAATGTGAAGATCATTTATACGAAAGGGAAGATTAACCGATAATGAACAATAAAAAAGCAGTAATAAAGAAGTAAGAAGTCGACGGAGTCGAAATGCCTACTGTTTACAGTTGCGCTAGAAATTCGAGATGTGAACTACATTATGATGAATGTCAGTACTTTTCATTATTTCAAAATTTCTATTGTATAAATAACTTCCAAGTTTAATGGCGACTATTTTTCTAAAATCTTAGCTCTGAACTTGTGAGAGATCAGCTGACCGGTTGTGTAGTATCAAGCAACAATCCAAATAGAATTAGTGACAAAGAGCCAACATTTACTGGTTTTTGCAAGAATTTGTGAGAAAGAATTCAACAACTTGAACAAAAAGTAAAAAAATGCAATATCTTTCCTCCATGTGCAAGTATTCTTGCTCAATTTTTTTCATTAGTGCATATATCCGTTCTCTGTCAGAGGTGTCTGATCAGAGATATATGTAATATGTCTCCATTATAAAAATTATTTAAAAAATATGTTTTTACTTTTAGCAATAGTTTAAGAATATATTTCCACTAGAAAGTTGTAGCATTAAATCGTTGCACTGATTAGTGAAAATATTTAACTTCACTAATGATTTCACACATTAACACGTGATCTGAATTTATTTTCATCTGATATACATTATCTCAACGATTATACGAAATAAATAATAATGACAATACTACACAAACGTTATGAATTCATTTAAAATATATACATTTCCCAAGCCTTCCCAGAGAAATAAAAGAAGTTCCTGGTTCTCACAGTCCCAATATGCTCTGCCGGGTAAAGTACGCGCTGTTCTAGTATACGTACATAGGGATTCACGTACATAGGATACAACTAACCTTATGTTCCCTTCAAAACAAATTGTAAAACCGAAAACTAGTGGTGCTAAAACAGCACGTACTTTCTCGCCCGTATTTTCAAGCAAAAATTCACGAAAAGTACGCGAATTAACGCAAATCACGCAAAATTACGCGAATTCCAACGATTCACGATGCCCATTTTAGTCGTAAATAAAACTTAATTTATATTAATGGGAAAGAAAAGGCACAAGTCATTATGGCCTTCTGTTATCAGTGCGGCGTTACAATAATTGGTTGCAAGCAACAATGGTCACTAATTCGTATACGATACACATTTTGCCAATTAGCATTGTTGATATTGCTAGCAAATAATTGAAAATAAATATATTAAATAAATATAACATTTTTATATATACATCACAATTATTCGGTTTTGGATGCATTACTTTTTATTCCTACATCTTATTAAGCAAAGCGAAATCACCTATTCCTTTTCACATTAACTCAATTTAAGACCGCAATTTAAAATAGAATTTAAATAATTTCTAAAAGATTAATTTTAAAACTTATAACAAAAGCTCGAAGAAGAAACGAACAAAGAAATATGAAATAATATATAAATTCTAACTTACGATGCATCCAACCGTTTAGCAGCATCTTACGTTCTGGAAGCATAGTAAATAGGGACGGGTCGACTATTTTTTGTCGACAAATTACTAAGACAAATACTCATATTTTCGTAAAATTCAACGTGGCCTTATTTGAAAATCTGTTTTTGATGAACACATTGCACTAACAAAAAATGTATCTTCATAATTGTAGTTGTGGGAAGACCAGGAAAAAATTTTGAATTTTCACTTTTCGAAAAATCAGGGATTTTAACCAACATGAGACCTATACCATTCTCTTAAACGTCCTTCACATTATCCAACAACAAAATTCCATCATAACTGTTGGCTCCATTTTTTAAAACATTGAAAATGTCCCAGAGACTTTATGTAAAGTACTCCCTAAAATTAAAATATCAATTTCACATTAAAGAGGACGCGACACACAGATCGATCAGTGAATATAAATTTTGGAGAAAATCCGCTGAACTGTTTAGTCGCTACCGATTTTCACAGACAGGCAAGCAGGCAGAGAGACATGCAGGCAGGCAGATAATCGACAGACAGACGGAGACTGACAGATGTTTCGCCGTCAATCGATTTTTCGGTATCAAGGAGCCACAAAACATGGAGTCTGGCTGCACCACGTGTTACAGGATTTTTTTCTAAATTTCGCACCTGGATTGATCCACTTTTTCTTTACCAGGACTCTGTAATACGAGTTTTTTCAGCCGAAAATTCGCAGTTTTCTGGCGCAGCATTACATAACTTTCTCTTCTTAAGAAGTTCCTTCTTAAGCGCAAGAAAGTAATAAAACACTTCAAACGTACGAAGTTTGGGTATTAGACTTCCAAAACTCCATTCAGTTCGTTACCCGCCACGTCCGGTGTGACACCCAAATCGAAACAACGTAGTACAGTACTGTTGCAATGAACGAGCGACAGCTGGAAAGAACTGCTTGCGAAGGGTGACACCATCGAGGTACCAAAGCTGGAGAGAGTGGCTTCGTACTGTGCACCCGCTATGTAACTCGCTACTGACATTACCACCTCACCACGCCCACCGCCCCCGCAACTCTTGCGACATGCCGCGGATGTTTGAGACGTGCGATGCCGACGGCAGCGTCGCATGTCGCGAGCAAGGGGAACTGCGTCGCGGTGCGCATGGCTGCTCGCGCATGGTGCAGTGGCACAGCCGCGTTCACAAATTGGGAACAGAAACTTCGTTCACGTGAAACAACACTGGGAAAAAGGTAATTATTGCAAATGTATTTACGACTAAAATTTAAATGATGGTAGATTAAAAGATTTTTTTTTCATAGAAGAGCTCATAGAAGGTCCGTATTCATTAAAACTTTTGAATCTTTACGTATTACACAGCTACCTTTTTCGAACAACTTGCGTGTTTTTAATTTTTAATTCTATTGATTATTTCCTACTTTTTAATAATTCAATACACTTTCTGCACACAAATTCACCTTACATTTTAGTAACTTCATGAAATCTCAAAAGTTTTCGGGAATGAGCCCGAAATCGCTCGTTTTCAGAATTACCAAATTGTTTTGTTATGAGTTACGAAACTTTTAATTTCGATAGAGATTTTGACCTTGTATATTAATCCAAAACCTAATCTCAATTAACTATTCAAGGTCCGGATAATTTTGAAAGTGTGAATACGTTCTTCTGAAAATAATCAACATATCTAATCAAAACATATTCCAGGAAAGTAGTTCTTTAAATATTATATTCTACTCTTTCTACAGGTTGATGGAAATTACCAAAATATGTTTAATATTAAACGTGAGAATGCAGGTTTTTAAAGCATAAAAAATTTTAGCATTGTAGCCATGGTAATGAATTCTGTTGAATTCATTCAGCCACTACTGTATATATCGAGCGAGGCCAAGAATTTTATTGGTAAAAAAAGTTTAATTTTATTTATAAAGCCGGTTTTATAACATATTAGAAAATGGAATGTTGTTTCCAGCAATTTGATTAAGAGACTTTTAGCACAATAGCTAACAAATTAGAAGCACACAATTTGTATTATAATACTGTATCTTCTATAAACGTGTCAGAAAATACGACAAAGACTGCTGTGTTGAAGCATCACTAGCTTTAACTAACGCCAACATGCAAGTCTAACCCCTTCATGAGACGTCATGCGAGTCTTTTTTCATTTACGAACCATCATCATGCTAGGTGGAGAGTAATTCAAGTGAAAGTATGTGACACTTGTAGATATGAGAAATATGGCAGTTCTATTCGCATATCTCAAATGCAAACAAACAAGCAAGCAAGCAAGCAAAAGAGTCAACAGTCTTATAACGCATCTAGCTACAAATATTAATATATACATACACACTTTTCTAAACCACATGAAACCGTAAGAAATCAAGTCAGTGAATAGAGTCTAAAAAGCAAAGTCGGATGGTGAGAATCCAGCACCATTAAACAATAATATTCAAGAAAAGTATTGGCAGATAATTACAGGTGAAACAAACAAGACATGTGAAGCATGCCCCTATTATGCCATCTTCAAGACAAGCTTTAAAATAAGAAAGTGCGTTAACAGATACAGCAACACCGTCAATTTAATTTCGCCGTGTAAAAATACTGTTCACTCAATCTGAAACTACTCTTACACTCATTGCCCCACACTCTCTCGCCGTGTTTCAGTTGTTTCATTGCAGCCTTGAGGAGTGACTCCTTGTTTTGGACGTGAGCGGCCTGCAAATGCACGACTTAGCCATCTCCGACAACCACATCGTTTTACTTCGCAGTGTCCAGACATAAATGAAACGTTATTACATGTACTTCATATTGCATTTACCAACGCGTGCTCCTGACAATTACAAAAAACATTACATCATCAGCTCTATTCATGACGGCAGTATCTGCTCTTCGGAGCGAGGTCGTGAGGGTCGACAAGGGAGGAGGCGGAGAAGGTGAAGGTAGGATAAGTCATGACACAAGAGTTGAGAACGCAGGCAGTGGTGTTGCAGCGTTGTAGTCGGGGAAGAAAGCAGGGCACTAAAAAGGAGGCAGGAATCAAGGGTTAGAGGAAACTGAGATTCGCCGGGAAACGTGGAAGCGATGGCAAAGACCTGACGAGGACGTGGGGACAAAGACAAGACCCCAACCCTGTCAAGCTGCAACCTCTCGGCTAGTCTCCCGACATGTGAATTTAAGTTTAAGTAAAGGTAGAGTAGTGAATGTAAGTTTAAGTAAAAGAGTGTAAGGGGGAAAAGATATGACCAGGAAAAGAAAGAAAAGATGGAGCACGGTCCGTAGCCCGTTTGTAAGGGTGTTAGGGTTCTGGTCCGGCATTCGCCTGGAACTGATCAGAGAAACCACGGAAAACCACCGAACAAAGCAACCGGCCGCTAGAATTCTATTCGTCAGTGGCTGAATTCGACCTAGCTTTATAGCTACAGTCGAAAATCCGCCACCCTCGGGACCCCTAGGACTTCCCGGTCACATGCTGGCTCTGAGCTTCACTCAGCCGGTAATGCGGGAAAGGAAACAACAGGCAGAGGAAGAGGCAGAGGTCAAGAGCCAAGAGCAAGGGGGAAGCATTAAACTTGACGAGGGAGACGGTGGGACAACGACGCGGTGCGGCGCGGTGCGCCATGGCGGCGTGGGCGAGGGCGAGAGCGCCGAAGCGTGAGTGAAGTGACGCGAGCGGAGATGAAGCCGTCCAGCGGACGCGCAAGCCCCCTCTGCCGTCGGGAGCAGTCATTTCCTGGCCGACCGCAAAACACGGCTCGTAAAGTGCGGTGGTTACATAAGCATGGTAATCTAGCGCTATCTGCGAGCGGAGTGGTCTCATTTGGTCTCCAGAGCTTCCAGGCGAAACGTAAGGAATAGCCTCGAAGGCGCAGCCCTCACAGCGTGCAATGTCGCAAATGTTCGCAAAGTAACAAAATATGCGCCCTTCCTTCATCCTGATTAACTATCAGGCATTTCATGACGCTGGTAAAAGTAACATGAGACAGTGAACTATTTTAATCACTAAGAATAAGAGCATAAACGATCTAAAAGAAGTGTTACTACGATTATAACATTATACGGTACAAGGAAATAACACGCTTACTGTTATAACCACTTTCTGTAATTTAGCAAGTCACAGCATCAGAATGACACGGTTCTACGTGGCATGCCCAAATTCTCTATTGTCATATCTACTACGATAAAACAGTTTTTAAATTTGACTAGGGGAAAACCATCTATGAACAAAATGACAGATTTGTGTAACATTATTAGACATCTCCCAACTTTCAATGTGCAGCCCTATAAAGGCTCCTCAATGTCGTATAAAACCTTTTCGCATTGAGGTCGCCACGAAACAAGTGCAACGCAACGAACAACGATGCAATACAACGAACCGGATTAGTGTCGAATTCATTTCAACCATCTCTTAATAAATATCTTAATTAACTACAGTGACTACTCAGGAAAATCTTTTTCGCGCACGAGTGGCAAATCCATTTGCATTGAACTGTCGTGAAAAGAAGACACCCCAAAGCAGGGCAAACTTTCAGTCAATGAATGTGTAAAATAGGTATAAGATGAAATAAAAAAAATTACAAATCAACTCAGAATAAAACACTGGTAGCGGGAGTGCTAACCAATCGCTATGTCAAACATTTTAAGGTAGCTGCCTATGTAAAGAAAAAAAGCAACAAGAATTTTGTCTCTCTTGTTTTTTCCTGTAATTTGATTACTTTATGCTTTCAGAGATCAAATAAATTTTCATTAAAAATTTATGTTTATAAATAATTGGCCAAAATGTAAGTTTTTACTTCAGACATCAGAACTCTACATCAAATTGCTGTATTTTGATAATTCGTTTTTAAAATTAATCACAATTGTATATTCTAGTGAATGAACTAGAATGGTAAGGATACTGTGAAAACTAAATTTGGATCATCAATCAGGATTTGATTATTTGAGAAAAAATAATTGTTTATAAATTTATTCTGAACATTTCAGTTCATATAACTGAAACGTTTAATGACACATTAACTATTGAAGTTCATTCTCCCAGAGCAAACCATGTGTTCCAATTGTAAAAAGAAATATATTATCTTTTATAGTTTATGATAAGTTGACATGCATGAATGTGATGAAAATTCCCAATTCGTGAAAATGCATTTGAAGTTCTCTCACTAAGAACTAGACAGTTGATATTCACTTCGAAAAAAACAAATTAAAAAAAACAACAATTTGTTCTAAAACTAAGAAACGTAGCAAGAAACTGTTAGAAACATTTGAAAGACACTAAAACAGAGCATACGACACAATAAAATTGAAAAACATGAAATTTCACGATTTTCATCATTTTTAGGTAGACAGCTACCTTAAATACAAAAGCGAATGACTTCTAAGAAAGCAGTACTATTTTCTTTGCTGATCGTTAAACAAATTAGTCATTTGAAAGCTACGCTCTCCAGTTCAAGGTTTATCTAGAGATTGTGAATCACTTCGCATAACTAATGTGGAATATTAATCTCTTCTTCAAATGTTTATTTACATACCTACCTTTACATTTTATATAATTAATTCCAGCGAGGGAAATCAACGAATCAACAGAAAGAGAAAGCGGAATGTCCTAGCGGCTCACATTTTCCAAGAAAAGTTGTTTTAATTTATTCAAGTACGTGACAAGCAATTTGCTCAAACGCTTATTTTACAATATAAACAGTACAGCACACGTTTCTTACCCAGTGACTGGCGGCGAGCGCGCGGTTTTCGTTCAACGAACCGAGGCATACATATGCTAGCTGGGACACGAAGATTCAAAAACCCACTTCAGATGCTGCCCAACACTGCAGAGAAAACACGCGGGCTGCTTGCTCTAATGCACACAGAAGCGTCGACTATTTGGTTTTATTCAGTCCGCCAACTGAGGTACTCTTGCACCCGCAGGTACAGAGTGAAAACAGCTATTAGCTGAAGAATGCACACTCCCTCGGATAATAGCAGTATCTCTCCTCTCCTGGTGCAGCCGGTTTCCGGTTTTCACCGGGGAATTATTCCAAATGACACAGCACGCCCATCACGGGCGCTGGAACTGCTGGAGGTGGCCGAAAGTAGGGTAGAGCAAGGTGCGTTGGGCGGGAGTGGGCGGGCAAGGCCGGGGCCCCGTGCAGGGCCGCGCGGCGTGGATTGATGACGCGCCAGCCCGTCAAGGTGTCCCTCCTTGAGGAAGGGGCGGGCAGCGGGTTGGTCAAGAAGCGAGCCTCCGAGGGGCAGCCCTGCGTCTACTGTGCGCCAAGTCTCGCGTGGTTTCACAAGGGGGAACACACTCGAAGAGCGAAATGCTCTTCAAGCACTACGGCATCCTTGAAATAACAATTTAACTCCCAAGCAAATGTGTAGACACGATTGAGTGACCGAATACAGAACGTGAAGTTACAGTAGCACTTTCACATTGCTTTTCCGATTATAAAATAGCAAGTCAATAGTATCAATGCATCCATCAAAACAAGTTTATCCAAACTATGCTACGAAAATAGTACTCGTTTCAAAATTTGGGATTCGGCTCCAATCGTCGTCTCGTACGCCAGACACTTTGTTCGAGATGAATACATTTTGTTTTTGTATAAATTCTAGGAATCATACAAATATGTCCTCTTGGGATCACTCTCAACATGCAAGGCGACTTCCATATTGATTCATGTCGTCTCGTGCTTTATTCGCAATACTCACTTGTTTTATATGACTTCTTTGTGGTACGCGCACGGTAAGTGTACCTTACCGCAAGCGTACCGCAAAAAAACTTTCCAATCAATAAACATTGAAGATAAGTTGCCATGTACGAGTGCTGGAAATTATTGTGTGACGAATCAATCGCTCTTGCAGGCAATATCAAACCGCTCGACATTTTCACGATAACTTAACTTAATACACAATAAAAAGTCCATCCAAGATAACAAAACGTAATAATTGCATGACTAAATTATGTTTGACATGTACCCAAAATCAATTCTCCAAACAACATACTCGTCTATGTAAAATTTAGAAACATGTCATTGTTGAAAAAAAAAAAAAAAAAAAAAAAGTTAAACTAAACAACGCAAAAGAGCATGAATTTAGAAAACATAATTAAAACCTGCATGAAGCCTAAAATAATGCGCTATCATACCTATCAGTTAAGACCTGCCGCACCCAAAACACCCATCGAGTTGCCAGGCGATACAAAGTGCTGGCAAGAAGCCGGACAGTTGGCCGCAGGCCGAGAGAATTAACATGGGATAAGTGTGTGTCGAGAGAGCACCTGGCTACGCTCTTGATATGCGAGACCTAATTACACTCCGCGTGTACCTCAAAAACCATTTACCGGAAGGACGAGAATTCCTCTCCCATACTGCATTGAGATGGTTTGAGTCCCAAAGCAATTATCACATTTAAGCAATAAATTCTCAATTTCGTAAAAATCTAATATGCTCTTTAGAGGTCCAGCGTTCTCATACAGAATCTATAATTCATTTTTACTAGCAAGACACTACACATTTATTATTAGTTACATATCCTAATTAGTATTACAGGAACATGTAAAACCAAAAATGCAACAAATTTCAATAGGATATATAAAAATTCAATTTTTACATAATAAAAGAAGTTTGGAATATAAACAAGTACATATTAGTTTGGTGAAACGTATGTTGAATGAAAATAAAAGCAATGAAAGTTTTGATTTTTTAAACTCTGTTCTGGTTCTTCCGCAAATAAAACCCATAAAGCAAGCCAATAGAAAGTTCACGAAGGTGTCAGTGCAACTTTCCAGATCTAATATCACGATCAGATTTTACTAAGATCAGATTATTCCAATATTATTTCCTGTGTTCTGAAATCGTAATCAAGATATCTCGCCTTCGATAAACGCCGTACAACTCCCGTAACTTGCCGGGTAGAAGTCACTAAAAGCTTAGGTCGGAATTTCAGTACTCCATTGCACACAATTATATCAACACTGAACTAAAACACTTGCATCCATCTCAATTAAACATAAAGAGAGTGAGAGAACAATTGATAGTGAAATGGTATTTCATCTTCTGGCTACTGCTGCAACATTCACTTAAGACTCGACACAAAACGAAGGAGTACCAGGAGAGAAGCACGTATTTGGTGAAAAACGCTTCTTCAGCAGAACTTTCTACCGAAAACTCCCGTGCATTAACACCGATCACTAACCGGGGAAGACAATAACTTCCGCAGGCGGGGCCCTCAACAAGGGACTTTCACAAATGCGCGGCGACTGTGGCGGTCGGCGAAGCGACAAGAGGACGCTGACCGGGGCGTGACGCAGCTGCCCAAAGTTCGGAGGGCCCTCCGCCCTTCCTTTCCTTCTTGACTCCTCCGAAGGCGTGCGCCGGAAGACAGAAGTGCAAAGTGAAAGTATAATCTCGTCGACCATTTTCTTTCATCCAATTTGCTCAAATCAAAATTCCCCAAAAGAGATCGTTCAACCTCTGTGAGATTGTCAAACGACATCATGGAAATTCACTGATGCAAGACTGGAAACAATATGATTTAACATTTTTTACTAAAGCATTTTGTGGCTAAAACTTATTCCTTTATCCGTCCAAATCACCCCCAACACCTAGTGCGTACGAAGTCAAATATAACCAACATTCGGCACGAAAGGTACAACCATGAAAAAGCATTTTATTTGTTATTCTCAAATATTTTACACAGACTTCTCGAACTCGTTTTTACGATTCATGAAAAGGCGAATTATTATAAAAATCATCGAAACACTTCCCTAATCCCATCACCAACCTTCCTTTACCAATCCCTCACCAGAGAAAAGTATGAATAGGTGAAGAGAAAGTGTTTCCCCGACATCGGTGTTTCCGCCTGCCATGACATTATCTCCCTTTCGACCCCGACGTCGCGAATCGAGATCGGTCCCGAAGGCACGCAATTAACGGCGGAGTAGGACGTTCTGCAGCGGGGTGCGAGCAGAGGCAGCATAACACGTGAGAGCGGGAGGAATGTGGGAGGCTACGGGTATCAAGGAGAAACCAACGGCAACACCCGTCGAGTTGATCCTGTTTCCTCCTCAGCACCCCTTCACTTACGAGGCGTGCCCTGATCCATTTCACCTCCTACACGCCGTCGCTCGCAGCATCCCGGTTTCACACATTGAAGAAAGTGATATCTCACCTAAGCAATGAGACACATTGAGGTGAAATACGAGTTACTTGTATGAATATTCATGTAAACACATAAACCATAAGCAAACAATCTGAAGGTGTTTGTTCAGCGGAAATTCACTTCTAGGAATTTCTTTGTTTAGTTGCCTATTCTTGATTTGAAGTTGTGATACGGATAAGGTAACGAGTCTGCACCAGAGTGCGCTTATCAAGCAGTCATTGCTTTTAGAACACAAATGTTTCTGGGGCATAACAATATTACAGTTTAGTGGCTGCCTACGAAGGCTGTTGGCACTGAAAGAACGGCATTTTCAAATATACTATAAAATATTGGATCGGTTATCTGGGTGGATATGTTATGAATGACGATGCAATAATATTCGACATGTCAGACTAAGTACTATAACAAAATACACCCAATTATGGTGATATACCGAAAGACCCCACGGTATTTGGCATGAAAATAATCTTATCAAGCCTGCCATTTCGAGATCATACGTATTCGCGACGTTGCGGAGACAAAGAATAGACTTTAAGGCAACGTGTCAATAAATACAGAGATTCCCTGTCATATGTCAAGAAGCTATATGTATATATATATATATATTCATATATTCATAGCTGCATGCGCTATATAAACTATGACGTTTCGGCACGGGCTGGTTGTCATGAGATGCTATAAATATAATTATACTAAAATAAATATTAAGATAAAAACAATATAATCGAAGTGCGTTACAATATATTCTACAGTAAAATTTCAGTCAAAAACAGAAAACTATATCGAGTCGACACATTTCATTGCTTCAAAATTCAGCCAGTATTGAGTTGGGGTGTTCAGCGTTCTACAAAGTGAAAAAGTAAAACATGACATGCCTCTTGTATGAAGTAATAACAGTACCCTTGAGATAGTATACTTTACTCGTCAATTCAGTAAGCATCATAAACATTTTTTATACAATACTTACTTATTGATGCCAAAAACAGTAATAATAAAAAAGAAGAGAATAATATGCAAATGCAGAAAACAAGGAAGAAAGAACGGGATAACAGAAAAAAACACAGTAAGATTAATACTGAGTGTTGAGCCTCCAATGAAGCTCCGAGTTCGCATTATAAAGGCAAAACTTTCATCTCGGCTCTCTTTAAAGCTTTAACAACCCTCCGTCCGGTGAAATGTATGCCAATAGATCTCAAAATAACCAACCTAGCTCGACCTTCCGGCTAGGCGACTAGAATCGCCTTGCCAACGGGCATCTAATATTGAGGCTAGCCGTAACTTAAACAGCGAACACGAGAATCCAATCGCCAAGTTCCCGAAACGGAGGCGGCGCGTTAGAAACCTCCCATTGAACATTTAGGCGAGCATTTACGAGCGCCGCGGGCGGTGGCGGAACCAGATCCCCCAGCGGTGGCGGCGGAGGCGGCGGCACGGTCCTCCAAGTCAGTGGGCCATTCCCAGTGTGGGCCGCATCTTCCGCGCTGGCGACCCACACCGCACGCGGCGGCGCGCCGCTCCGCCCCGCCCCACCCCGCCACGTCGCTCCCCGCCCAGCCCCGCATTGCGACCACCTGACGTCACCCACAATGGTCCTGCGGGCTGAGACGCTGCCGGAACCGTGCAAGCGGGGCCGAATCAAGTGCGCCCCGGGCAGTAGGCGAGAGGTTGTGGTTGAGGTGGAGGCGGTCGGCAAGGCAGGCGACGGAATTAATGGGCTGCTGTTGTCTGGCAGTTATGACGATGGTAAGAAGGCAATGGTTACAGGTATGTTTGACCGCTGTGCTGTAGTGTCACAGGAGGCAGGGGGGATCAGACGAGGCAGTAATAATGTAACAGTACAAACGAGACCAACAGAAGTGGCAGTGTGCTTAGTAAACACAATGTATAATATTCGGTATATTTTGTTAGGATACGAATGGATGCTAGTTAAGTGGAGGAGGCAAAGATGTGAAATGGCAATTACAAAATAGACCACTGCAATTATAATAAACTGCCGTCGAAGAGGAGACGACAGTAACGACGGCAGCAGCGAGAGGAAGCTACATAGTGCTGCACTGACGGCATTTCCGGTAACGAAATATGATACCCTGTAGCAGACAACCGGTTATAGAAATGGAATCTAGCAAGATACATGTAAGGTTACCACGACTGCCTCGTATTCACACAACTCAGCAGAAGTGCAAGCATAAGTCGACCAGACCGGTTGGTTAACGTTATACTCATGTTTCATCTAACCTATCTGCTTGGTATCTCACTGTTCAATATTTTTCTTCTGCACTTCTAAAATCCCGCTACTTTGCAAACTTGCGAAGATCGTCGATATACTCTTATGTTTGCTCATATTGTTTCGTGTGTGTGTGTGATATATATATATATATATATATATATATATATATATATATATATATATATTTGCTGTTTGCTGTGTATGTTACTGTGGTATATAAATTTACTACCACGAAACAAGCCACTTGATACTTTTACAGTCATTCAGGTTTTCCGGGCATTACTCATTCTGGGAGAAAATTCCAAGTTTAATCTAATTTATTTCAGAGAAATGATCTAACACCGAATCTCGCGGGGGACAGAAAAGATGGCCCATGACTTAAATAATAACTGAATGTAACGTTAAAGCGGTATTCCTTCCATATAAATTCACAAACATTTTAAATCTAGGTAGGATAAGTACTTTATTTTTAACGTCAAATTCGTAGGAATGCCAATCACATTAAGTATAGATACTGTTTCTCCCCATTAAGGAGAGTAAAACAGTAAGCTAAAAGGACATATTTTATGTGCAGTTTTTAAATCCCAATTACGATGTGTACAGACCATTCTCTTTTCCTCTTAAAATTCTTTGGAAGAGAATCCTCCTTGTGCAATATGAATGGATTGATGGGCGCGGTGATTGAAAAAACTAACTTTTCCCATTATCTGAGCGTCGAGAGAAGTCAGCCTTGTTGGAGAATGGTGTCGGCAGGCTGCGACGGACAGCGCCGACGAGGTCGGGGACGGGCCAGGTCTAGAATGAAGGTGACCGAGGACTGAGGGCGCAGGGGATGAGATTGGCGTTTGCGGCGGCGAGGACCAAAGTGGGGCGGAAGGGTCGGGCAGGGTCGCGAGGGTGACATCACTCGGAGTGCGGGCGGGGGCGATGTGGGTCGCGGCGGACGGAGAGCGACGACGCTCGTAACTCGCGGGAGCGCCACCGGAAACCGGCAAGGCGCGCGCTCTCCTGCCGCTCAGGAACAACAGGAAAAGCCGGCCCTGCGCGCCGCCATCGCCGCGGCCGCGTCGTTTGCTCCGCTCTGGTTCCACCAAAATGCAATGGTGCAACTTTTTAAAAATCAATGAAACATCCCGAAGTATTTACTGTTTAATATTCCTGCTGAGCTTTGGACGTCTTATCGTTTCATATACACTAAACTACTTGCCATGCGCCATGAGGATTCTAATTTATTAGAAATAGCACTTAAGTTGTTATTGTTCTATGAAAGATTGACATCGTAAGAAATGTGTAGTTTCTAGATGACAATATCACCTATTGCTCCTTAAGGCTGACTTATTATACCAGGAAGTAGCATCAAACAAATAATTTTATCGCTGAATCAATTTCTTAACGTCGTTCCATAGCAATTGCAATCTTCACATAGCTCATCTATCACATTTTCTCAACATTATATTAGAGAAACGCCGAATTTGAAACTTGCCCACAATAACTCTTTTACAATTAACTACCCGCAAGGCAATCTTCCCTTCCATCTCCAAACCACATTCCCATCGTGTTTTCGGTTTCGGTTAACGGTTCGTTTGCCATTTGGATCCCACCCACCGAGGCCAGAGGCCAACTCGGGAAACGGGCAAGCTGACAGACGGGAGTTATTGCGGACCTCCGTGCGGAGGGGTTCAAAAGAGGGCAATGAAATGACGGGATGAGGTGGAACGAGTCCGACGCTCGCTCAGTAATAATCACGTCAAACGTCGGCGCGATCAACTCGCATGGCCAACACTGCTATCATGGAAAAGCAGGCCAGGAAAGCCGCCGCGAAAACTAACTGCATGGCAACACGGCAGCATCGTTGGAAATATTACATGTCAGAGTTATTATACCCTGCGTATGTTTCGCGTTCTTCAACTATTTCTTTGCAAAATCCAAGCTATTTCTCATAATTAGTTTCTTCAAAAGGAAGCGAAGTATAGAGTAGCAAAAATGAGCAAACAATTCAAGCACTAGTATCCCGAGCATTAACAGAGTATATTGCTCCCTCTTCTAACACAATGGAGCATCCTGACAAAAAAAAAGTGGAAAGTCCAAGGGACAAAACATTTTCCTCTCGATATTCCTCATTTATTACAATGCAGTGAGTTGCCGATTTTGGTTAAAGTTTTAAATATTTTATATATTTTCAATTATTCTACCTCAATGTTTACATGTTCTCTACAAAGACCTTAAGTACGAATTATACTGTTAACATTACAAAAACTCTGTTTTGTGGCATTGATCACCTAAGTAGAGATAAGTGGATGATGTGAAGTTAACATGTGTAATTTATTGAAGCCATGAGACCCGTTCATGCATAACAATAACTCAACGCAAAACTAGCTAATCCGAAGAAAACTATTAGTATCCAATTTTCTATAACAAAAATTATATTTTTCTACAAAATCATTTCTTTGGTGTCCAGTGCATCGTATTTATTATACTGCAAAAGAATAAACCACTAAATCACCTTTACTAAAACAAATAGCCAGCAATCTACTAGGCAGAGTGAATGTTAACTATTGATGCTAAAAATGGCATCTTGATTGATAGATTGATGTTTCCGGCATGTCAACTAGTAAAGGTCATTAGTCCCATTGCTGTAGTGAACGTTTTATTCCGCGAGGTGGCAGCATTTCTCCTTTGTTGGAAGGCAAGATCCAGCGCAGACCTAGAAGTCGGCTTTTGGAGGATTTTCTACAACAGATGCGGATCTCGCCAGCCGGGACATGCTGTAACAGTCCGTGACTCCCTTGTTAGAGTACTACTCTGGCATTCGAATCAGAACAGCCTGCCGCTAGAATCCTACTTCAGATAGCGGCTGAATTGGACCTATGTAGCTAGTGCTGAAAATTTCGCCCCCCGTCGGGAACTCGAACCCTAGGACTTCCCAGTCAGAGTTGCTGCATAGAGATAATGCTGGCTCTGAACTCGGAGGCGATTACGCGTACCACCAGCGCAAGTTTTGAGGACGAATTTAGTTTTATGTGCCCGCTTAAAAGAACGATAAATGCTTTTAGAATGGGTCCCATCGTGAACGATCATGAGTCCGTCCGTGCATGCATGCGAGGCATTGGGAGCTTGAGGAACAGTGGAAATACTGAGAGTTGGCTGAGGGCAGCGTGCTGCTGTAGGGCTCTGTTCGGCAGAGCCCGCGCCTATTATTTAAGCTAAGAATACCATCCTTTTCATTTGATTTCATAAGTTTTATTTGCTTGAAATATTTTCGAATGAGCACAAATCTATCTTCCGTTATCAACGTAAAGGGTTCGTCATAATTAGTTTCTTCGAAAGGAGGCGAAGTATAGAGTAGCAAAAATGAGCAAACAATTCAAGCACTAATATCCCGAGCATTAACATGAGTATATTGCTCGCTCTTCTAACACAATGGAGCATCCTGACAAAACAAAAGTGGAAAGTCCAAGGGACAAAACATGAGAAGGGTTCGTAAAGGGTCAACGTTCGCGGGTTCAAACCCGATCGAAGCCGTGGATTTTTAAGGGCGAAAAAATCCTTCGCACGCCTTCCGCGGAGGGGAAGTAAAGCCGGCTGGCCCATGTTAGTAGATTTACTTGCATGTAAAAGATCCTCAAGCCTAAATGACGCCTCTGAGCTAAATTCAAATCGCCTGTTTCGTCGCCCGAGATAATACCTTCTTTCTCCGCTAGGTGAAAGGAGCGTAGCGAAATTTGCGTGGTCAGATGGAAGAGCGGGTCCTGATGGCCCGAGTCTCGCCACGTAAAATAAGGCATTAACTACTATAACTATAACAACTACAGGCTGTCTTACACGAGGATAAAAACCCGATGCGTGCAAATCGGTTATAAATTACATGCTTTAGATTTACTCATTCAAGAAGTATCTTGAAGAGGTACAATGTAGTTCTTCGGACATATTTGCCGCTCCTCCTAATTCGCAACCCTCCGGCCGCCACAGTCTGAACCATCAAATTTTGCACCATCAACTACAAGAGAAGACATGATCACATCCCCTGCATCAGTAGAAACACGCTGCGCGTTCTAATACCTACACGCGAGGAGCCTGGGAAGCCGCCTGCACCTAGACGGCGACTGAGAGAGACCTGCGTGCGTGCACTATGACCGCATTCGAACGTCGGGTCGCGAATTGGGCAAGGTTCCGTATCAATGAAAGAGCGTAAACTATTCCTGAGTCCTACATCTTAAGCGAGTAGAAAGTTAAGAATGGAAGGTTTCTGACTGAAGAAAAACGTAGTATGTTAAAAAATGTCTAGATCATTTAATACTATTCCTGACCTCGAAAGCTCGTGCTTTTCCCACGATAATCCGTCATTCAATAATATTCCAACGAACATTACTACTATTTAATAATATTGAATTTGTAGTAGAAAATCCACTCCAATATTCTTCCTTTGCAAAGGGCCACTTCCATAAGGCAAATTTCCTTGTTCACTAAATTTATATAATAGACATACTTATCCTTGCAAAACAGTATACAGGAAAATGAAAGAAGTTCTATCTCGCAGAACACTGATTCCACCGAATTTTGTTGCCCAGAATAATTGTCCCAAACATCTTTTACCAATGCAGCGAACTTTTCAATATGATTCTAAATTCCTGAATCGAAGAAAATTTTCTTCCTGTACTAAAATACTTGCAAAAATTATTTTGAAGTATTGTAATGATTTACTCCGTTCCGATTTGATTCAGGACAAAATAATTGGATATTCATAACTTCAATTTCGGCACTCATTCCTTACGAAGAAATATGAAATGTCTCACCACCTCATTATTTTAGCATTTACAGTGCAGACCGCCAGTTAGTTGAGTTCTCAGTTTCAGAGCGTTCCAAATCCGTCGCCTGTTGTGCTTTTCTTAACTCTCCAAGAACGCGTCACATCATATCCCTGCTCTCCCGATGGGGCCCACCCGGAGGCCCGTGTGTGAACTGTCAAGTGAACGTTCTCTCGTGTTTAAAAAGAGAAAACGACCCTTTTAACAGCAGAGCGACCTCGCCTGGTTCGCACCCACTTCTTCCGACGCGGCGCTTGGTAATAATTAGCTCATAAGAGCACCTTCACCCACGTCAGCGGCGCCCTCGTTCCACGTCTGGCAGACGAAAATTGATCTTTCTACGGAAATCGAATGAGTTTACTCAAATGACTTGTCACAATTGTGCCCCGGGTTAAAATGCTAGAAACGAAAAGAAAGAAACAGGGGGAAAAAATTAAAGAAGAAATTTCCCTTAACTCGACAGTACAAATAACCGAGATCTGAAAAGCAATAACGAGTTCTTGGGTTCCAAAATTAGGGGTTTTAACATTTTAGAATTATTTGACACATGTTTAGAATTCCACTCAAAGCAAACATATATTTAACATAACACTTCAGTTTATTCACAACAACAATAGTCCAACTGATCAAATATCACAAAAATTATTTAAAATTATTACATACCAACAATTTTCTTGAATAAGACATTCATTAGATTGAGATACATTTTTTAAAACATAAAACGGTGTATTTTGTTGTATTTTATGTTCCTTTGAATCACGTTACGACCGTCGCAATGTTATTTCAAAATGGAGGCATACTCCCTCTGATATTTCAGTATTCCTGTTCTAATCTTCTCCCTGAGGTGTGTTTACATCAAGGTGAAGAAAAGAAAACCAATGACTTACTAAGTCTCAAAACAATAGCGTCGATACGCTCTGAAACTGAAAAAGTAACTAGAAATCACATATTAAACTCGTGCAGAACCCTCCTGAACAAATTAAAGAAAAAAGCGGGGATCATAGGGAAAATTACAGGACGGCATAGTAGGCAAGTGGCTGAAATGAGTGCTACGGTACAGCTCAAACTGCCGGATTTGTTATCCCATATTGCGAAGTCCACATCTAGGGCGGATTGACAAAGTATTTCAGGTTGGGGGTGGAGTAAGATGATAATTCAGTTAGGACCTTCCCCTAATAGATATTTTTGAAATATTTTTTCCTTCAAAAACCTTTACCTGGTAACAGATCATAGATAATGGGAGTTCCCCTTAAGAATTCCTTGCGTGTGTTTTGAATAAATTGAGTAAAATTACAAAAAAAAATATTTTATATCGAGTGGTTCCTGAGTTTAGGTAAAAAAATCTATTACATTGCCGACGTTTCGGCCGTTTTTTAAACCTTCATCAGGGCTACAATAATAAAAAATATAATTTTACAGGAGTAAGTGTAGAGACCATTTACACTCATTGATAACTAATATTAACATTTAAATAGGCTTACCTGTAAGGCTATAAACTAAGGAAATTGTACATTATAGTTTCACACGCTCCATGTGGCAAAATCCCACATTATGAGTAATTAGAATCACATCTGCGTCTAACTAAGTGCTGATCACTGGCTTCTGCTTGCATGAGTGGTAGATAAGACAACATGTCCCCAACATGACAAACATGAACATAAGATTATTTATATATATATATATATATATATATATATATATATATATATATATATATATATATATATAATACTTTCCTTTAGTGATTCTCTTTTTTAAATGTTCTTCTTTATCTAATTGACGTATTTTCAAAATTAAAATATGTTGTGAATTTATGGCGTTTGGCTAATGCACACAACGATGTTTGTTTGTTTGTTTTCGTCATTTTTAAGCTGTGAAATTCTTTCCTTGATTTTTGTTTGGTCTGTCCAACATACACAGTCACTACATAGGACATTGTATGCAACATATGTTTGCTCCATTGTACTTATTTTATGTTTGTTATTGATAAATACTACCAATCTTTTTTTTAACTGTCCAATTGCCGCATTCAAAAACATCTGAAAAATTCCCAATGCTTCATGTCTCATATGATTTTTTTTAAATGTCTATTATTGTATACAGCCACCCCCCCCCATGTACACAATAATCGGGGATTTATAAGAGCGTGGACGGTAATCAATTTATCCTATTTTTTAATCCACTTTTCTCAGTTACTATTAAAGGTATGAAATCGCATTTTCCCCCGTTACTCTTCGATACGTTACAACTGCACTTCCTAAAAAATTCTAATTTCTAATTACCTGAAAATAAAATATAAAAATCAAGCCTGTTAAGAGCCACATCTCAATTCCCTTCCTTGCCCTAGCCTCGTGGCCGTTCGTGGCGCATTAGCGCTAGCGCCGCCGCCGCCGCCGCGCCTATCGCTCGGCGGAATCGGACGATTAAAGCAATTTGTAGCGGTAGTTAGCGGGCGCACTCGCTACACAACTATAAACAATGCGACCTAAAACAATTTTGCCGACGCGGGAAAGGATGGTTGCAGACCCATAGGTCTCCATTAAAGTCACTTTGGGATCCTAAAGGTAGTTTAATGAATATTAATTAGCGCTTCGCCAACGACCCTTTCTTAAAAGGATATTTTAATCAGATATCCAACAAAATCCCGGAAACATTGCTAGATATTAGTAGCATCAAGAACGCTATCTTGATGAAACTACTTCAAAGGTAGTAAAAAATTAGCAGTTATTTGACACAAATGAAAAAAATAATCTTGAACGATTCGTACCTACGAACTTCCAAAGATGCAGTTAAATACGATCTTCGTGGTCATTCTCTAAACAATACACGGTCATTCTCTGTAATATAAGCACTGTCACAAAAAGAAAAAAATCGAACAGCAAGCCTTCTTTGATCAAAGAAAAGAATGTTCCATTTGAGACTACCCGATTCTTACTTTTGTTTTTTGTCTACAAGACTGGTACCTAATTTACAACAATTACTACAAATAGTAGTATTTCATTCGCGGACGCGCACGGACTGACGACAGCACACCCAAAGTGAAAATTAAATGTTTTTGGAAAAAAGGAATATGGCAATATCACGTTGTCACATAAATGCACCCAACTCAGCAGTGCAACAACACAATTCTACCTTTTTGCTACACCGCTGTGACTTTCTGCGCGCATTTATCGCTTTTCAATCTGTAAAAATGCTGGACGCCACGGAACGAACCGTAAAAAAGGTTTCCCCACAGTTTCTCTCAGCCACCTGCCAGTACGTGAACTGTCAACACAAAGCACAGTTCTTGAAAGGAGACATAAAGCTCATCTGTTCACACTATAGGTCGTCGCACTCCTAGAAGGCAACAAGGACAAGGTCAATGAACACAAATGTGTTACTTCACGTTACACTGAATGAAGAGGCATCATCGTCAATTAACATAAGTTTAATATTCAAAATGTATGAAAGAAAAAAGATTGACACACCCGTTTTGCTGGTGTGAGTTTGACATAACAATGGCATGGTTAGTTAACTGACATGGTTTTCCCCCCACTTCTGCCGTAAAACAACTTTAGAGATTCAGCAAAAAGCATTTTGATCGAGTGCCTAAAACTGAGTTTTTTTATGTGTTTTTAGAAGGAATCGGTAACCAAGACCCTTCCATGTAGAACTCTCGGGCATGCGAAGCCCCAAACAATTGTGACATTTGAGCAAAAAAGATATATTTAAATAAGAAAAGGTAAAATTCCAAAGTTTATTTCGAGATAAGAATATAAAAAATAATTTTCAAACGAATATGTACCTACAATAGATAAATACGAACAGATAAAAACAGGCTTCCAGCAACAAAAATTCTGCTGAACAAAACCATACAAATTAGTTTTCAAAAAAGTAGCACGCACGAACGCTTAATATTGACAGATAAAAAACTTGACAAATTCATGAGATAGCAATATGTAAATATATAGATGGCAATAATATCACGTGCAAAAGGTATAAAAGGACAGTGCATTGGCAGACCTTTCATTTGTACTAAAGTGATCCATGTGAAAAGGCTTCTGATGTGATTCTGCCTACACGACGAGAATTAACAGATTTGAACGTGGAATGGTACTCAGAGCTAGAAGCATGGGCCAATGGATTTCGGAAATCGTAAGGAAATTAATATTCCGAGATCCACAGTGTCAAGAGTGTGCCGAGACTACCTAATGTCAGGCGTAACCTCTCACCACGGACAACGCAGTGGCCGACGGCCTTCACTTAAGAACAGAGAGCAGCGACGTTTGCATAGTTGTCGGTGCTAACAGGCAAGCGACGTTGTCTGAAATAACCGCAGAAATCAATGTGAGACGTACGAAGAACTTGTCCGGTAGTTGCGACGAAAGTCGTACCGACAATGCCACAATATTTGGATTTATTAGGCTATGACAGCCGAAGACCGAGTAGAATGTCTGTGTTGAAATCACGCCTAGGCCTGATGTACCTCTCCATGGCTCGTGACCATATCGATTGGACCCTAGACGACTGAAGAGGCGTGGCTTGCTCAGATGAGTCCTGATTTCGGTTGGTAAGAATCTGATGATAGGGTTCCAGCGCAGCGCAGACTCCACGATGCCGACCCAAGTCAACAAGGCACAATCCAAGCTGGGTATCTTCATAATGGTATGGGCTGCTTTTTACATGGAAGGGATTGGGTCCTCTGAACCGATCACTGACTGGAAATAATTATATTCAGCTACTTGGAAACCATTTGCAGCAATTCATGGACTTCATGTTCCCACACAACGATGGAATTTTTATGGATGAGAATGCGCCATGTCATCAGACCACAATTGTTCGCGATTGGTTTGAAGAACATTGTGGACAATTCGAGAAAATGATTTGGTCACCCAGATCGCCCCACATGAATCGAATATTTATTGTGCATAAGCGAGAAGTCAGTTCGTGCACAAATCCTGCACACTCACACATTCATATAATCGGACGTAGTCACTTACTAAGAATGAAAATTCAGTCAATATGCGCCATATGACAACTAGCGGATTAACATAATCAAATATTTGTTGTTGATTTTTTCAGTCGAAACTGTTTCATTATTTCTGGATTTTTCCGAGTTCCAGGTCTCTAACGAAACTACACGACACCCCTTACATTGCCGGAGGCTGCATAAGTTTCTCTCAATTGCTGCGCGCATTGAAAATTAGTAATGTAAATATACAAAAGACAATAGGTAATATTTTTAAAGGGCATCCTGATAAAGAAAAAAAATGTTTTATACTTTCCCGTGTACGTATGTATATAAGGAATAATACACGTACTATAGGGAAAATTATGCAATGCTGCGTAAAATCGAGAGCTCGAGATTTCAACGGAAGTACACGTTTTGGGGTCCCCTGATACTGAAAAAGTGTTGTTTTCTTTTTTTTTTTTCAAAACATCCGTCGGTCCGTCTGTGAACACGACTACCGCCTAAGCCATGTAGGATTTTTTCCAAAATTATATTCCCCACTCGATTTGGCTCGACTCGCGGCGCGTCGATTTTGAAAAACTTTCTTTAAAATTTGGGGGTACTTTTCATTAAGCCCCCCGGACATTTTCAAATTTTTCTCAAAAACAGCCCCAATTTTTTTCTTTAAACTTTTGGTAGGAATAGTGCTTAATGTACCCTATGCGTTGACAAACGCCTTATTGGTCTATTCTTTTGTTTTTACAAAATTACAATTTTTTTACTTGTCTCTCATGTTGTTAATATTTAAATTAGCGCGGTTTGTTCACATTATAACAGAACTTTAAATAATGTCTTATATAGTTTGTCGAAAACTCAACAGTTTTCTGTGAAAACTAGCTCAAAATTTCGCACTTTCAGAAGCGCTCAAACGCCATTTTCTCATAAATGGCTCCAAATTTTTTTTCTTCAAACGTTTCGAACGGATAGTGTTGATTGCATTCTTTAATTTGACATTAAGTTCATTTTGAGTTTTTTTCTTTGCTTTGTTTTAAAAAATTACAGAAATGTAATTTTTTTGAAAGATCTCTCACACCGTTAGTAAGAAAATTACCAGCAATTCATAAATACTATGGTATTTGTGAGTTAAAGGGCTTCAAACGACTTATAATGAAACTTTTCGATTATTTAAAAATTTTCTGTGAAACCGAGCTTCACATTTTGCATTTACACTAGCACTTAAACTCCATTTTCTTAAAAACGGCTCCAAATTGTTTAAAGAAAATTGCCATTAGGAAGATGTTTTACTGTTCTTTAATATTCTTAAAATAACATTTCCGTTCTACCATTGGGAAAACGAAAAATTAAGAAAATGTCAAAAAAATAAGCGGCGAAAGATAGCAGCTGGCAAGAGTATGTGGCGAGTCCGAATAGCTGGCCGAGAACAAGGGAAATAGAAAACAACTAAGGGAAAGTCTGTGCCATTCTGTAGGATCACTAGTTTTCATACCACATGACTTTTAAAGGAAACGTACAAAAATGCTGGCAAGTCTGACTAACGCAAAAGCATTCACGATCACGTTATGATGTCAACGGGCGATGAGCAGTTTAAAAAGAAACATGACAGGCGGGTGTGAGCTTGATTACTTACGCGCAAACTGGTGAAACGCGATTTCTTTCATCTCAGTTGTATGAATCGCAACAGTACCTAGTCGTGGAACACATCGTGTGCTCAGCGGGCGGGAATAATTAGACGAACGTCCACCTAACCGCGCCAACTCCACCTAACCGTGCTTCGAGAGGAAGGATACAAGTAATAAACGTCAGAACAATGTAGTTTTCAACGCACATAATAGCAGAAAAATGATGTAATTTATTTCATTTTCAAACAATTAACTAAAATCATTTTATTCTGTATGACAGAAAACTTATAACCAGGCGATAATTTCTAACAGCACACGATGCATGCATCACTCTCAAGAAAAGATTAACAAGACAAAAATTTGACAGCAAACCATGATATTAGTCGTTCAAATAACTTTAGTTCGCAAACAAAACAGTGATCTCGTCGAGTCGAAAAACGTCCCATACGGTATCATTAGCACGAAGATATCGTTGAAGTGCTTACAAAAATCCCACTGCCTACGCGGTAAAATTTTGATTTATACCTTCACCTCGACCATACTCATCGGCTGCCCCCTTCCTTATTTGACCAAGTCTCCTTCCTTATTTGCACGAGGTGTCGCCATGCTTTCCGAACGGTAAGAGTTTAAACACCTCTAGCACGATTGCACCATACGCATAGACCGTCAATTGCGTGGCATGTTTATGATGCTGTATTCCCGATACGTCACGCCTACAGGGTTTCCCACGCCTGGAGAACCCGAAGTGATGGGCTTTTCCCCTTCGGCTCCAGTACCAAACTCGCGTTTTGGCCATTTTTACATCGTACATCTTGAGAACTTCATCCGCGATTCGCAATGAAGCGCGGCGATGAGTCAATCCCGACCCTGTGCGGATGCGAGATGAATTGAAAGGTCGCGCGTCGGACGCACAGGGGCGCAATTCCTTCGTGCTCTGGAGGGGGGGATACGCAGAGTATCACCTAAAAAGCAGAGTGGCTCCGGGAACCGTTCCATTGCGCGCGTTTTCCGCGAGCTCTCTTCAGACGGCCTCTGTGGCGCAGACGCAGGTCAGCCATTTGCGTGTTCCACAGGCGACACGCCCACTTTCGTGAATGAGGATACAACGAGCCACGTAAAATTAAATGTAAGAAGGCTAAAGTGTAAGCATATTTCGTAAGATCTAAGAGAGCAGCAGAAAGAGAGAAGGCGAAGAGAGCAACAGAAAGCTGAATTTCTTGTCAAATACAAACAACTTATTTATTCTTCGTTATTCTACATTTCCTTTCAGGTAAATACAGTATATTTGATGTCTCGGAGGCAACGCAGCTAGTGCATCGCCGATCTCCTATCAGTGGTCGGATATTTTATTGTGTCAATGGGGATTGGGAAGTATACGGCTGCAGTAGGAAAAAGGACTGCACGTAGTCCTTGTCAAATTAAGTTTCTGCCCCGGATTCAAGGTGGAAATTATCCCAGAAACCTCTGAAAACGACTGTTCTGGAGAGCCGGCCTCTAGAATTGACATCCAAGAATCAGTCCAGCTCCAACCCAACTATTTGGCGGATTAGAACCTACGGCTTTTCGGTCAACGATGATCAATGACATATCCGTTACTGAACCGTACTATGTACGCTAGCCGGTAAATGATACATATGCGAACGAACAAATGGAACATGAAATTCAAACATGGTTTATGGACTACGATGAAGAAAGAAGAAATTGAATACGTCAAGTTCCTATAAAAACAGTAAAAATGGGAAAAAATAATATTCTCTGCAGCACGTCCGAAGATCAACTCCAATTCGATCATGCACTCTGCTGAGGGTGGGTTGATGCGGAATACGATTGATGCCTGACTGATGAAAATGGTGAAAAACCGATGAAGTTGCAACAGAAACAATGACAATAATCAATGTGTTATCAAAGCATAAGGACCTCTGTATATTGTTTATTGCCCGGTGGTTTGATAAACAGTTTCAGATCAAAACACAAGTGTTTCAGGAGAGAGGACTTGTATCACCTAAGGCGATAAAAGCAAAGAGAAACAGCAAATGCAATACATACGGTCATCGTAGATAAAGTAGCACGAGAAGTCCAGAATGTTCGAGAGAGGCGGGGGTCGAGTCGAATGCCTCAAATGGGGAACAGCTGTTAGCGCACGTGGAAGAGTCAGAGGCAAAGAAGGGCGGAGAAAGGAACAAGTGCACTCGATAATACGCCACAGGCATTCCGCAGCACGCACGTTCTTACAGGCCGCGTTCAGCACAAAAATTGCCGGCCGCGAGTAGAATATTATCTTTGCCAAGAGCCCCGCTACGTGATCCTCGCTATAGAAAGTTTGCAACATCCAAAGAAGAAGGTTTTAGCAGCACACGAAGAATTAAAAAACTTCACAAAGATCGCAGCATCCCACTTCACAGCAACTGGTAATTTAACAAACGAGAACTATATATTCACCTTAGATGCGAGAATTATTACAAGTCCCTGCAGAAAATTGCACATTTCTGATCGCTGGTGCCGAATTTGTGGTCAATGAAAAGGTGGAAGTTTTGCTAGAACCTGTTAAACTTCAATTTCAAGAACGGAAACTATTACTCTTACGTTCGATTGACCAATTGGATCAAAAATACAACCTATTCTTAAAATCACTCTTAAATTGCCATAAAATGCAGAAAGAAACACCCGGTTGCACTCCACAGCGCAAGATACCTCAAGACCCAAATACGTACACAAGCGTGACCATAGGCGAGCTGGAGGTGATAAATTAGACATTTACGCCTTTGTTCCATCGATAGGGCTTGTGCCACTTAACGAAGCCATAGTTAGACCTTCAAGAGCTTATAGAGTTCCGGAGAAAATAGCATGCTGTCACAACGCCATCGATGTAATTTGTAGCGAGCAATTAAACGCTCCGATTTTTGTTCAGTGGGCGTTGGAAGTGGGGATCCGCGGTCGGTAAGCGCCCGGGGTCACGGACCATTTGCAGCGAAGAAATAAAGGCGATGCGATCAAGGGGGCGCTCCGTGCCCGCAGCCCCTCTGCGCTGCGCGCCGCGAGGAGAAAGGCGAGGAGCGATACGCGCAGATAGAGCGCCGCCCCCGGAGGCGGCAACGGTAGCGCCCGGCTCCCGATCACGAACGCCGCCCCCGCCAGGGTTCTCCACCAATGCCTCGGGCGGGTAATCAGCTCGTTGGCCTCACCGCCCGCTGCATCCGGGCTTTGCTTTTCCCCCGCAATACGCATCCCTGGCTTCCTCGTTATCGCTGCTTCATCGCACAGACTAAGCCCAGAAACCGACCTTTTTTTTTTTTTTTTTTTTTTTTTTTTTTTTTTTTTTTTTTTCACAGTATGTTAGTTAATAGCTTTTAGCGCGAGCGCCTGGCGAAAACTCTCTTTACATGAGAAGTTTCCATTTGCGATGAGTGTCAGAATAGTTTCCAGGTCAACTTACCCTGCCATTTTTATAACTGTATCCTTGCAATTTACAGCTATTGAAACAAGACGATAAGCAGACACTACTGAAATCCGCTCTTATGTAGCCGAAGATGCGCAGAGTTCTGTGTACAGAAAGAAAAACCTGGTTGTCTCAGTAAGAGCTATTTCGAAAGGCTTAGCTGACGACCGCGCTGAACTTAGTCTGCTCATTGCTAGATGCGTCACTGTTATATTTTTTTGTCATATACGAAAATACGAAATAGCTGCATATAGATCGTGGGCACACATTTTATTTTGGTGATCTTATCAGTTTAAACTCAGTGTTCGCCAACAATGTGAATGCCCCAGCACAAGAGTCTAATATTTAATCATTAATATTGCAACTATTTTTTTGCAAGCAAAGAAATTGAATATTTAGCTGTAATCGAATTAGACAAATAGAGACTAGTAGGTAGTCGATTGTAAGAGACTTGGTAGGTTTGCGAAAAAAAAAGCTACCTGAATGTAAAGGATGTATCTAATATTGGTTTTAAGATAATTATCTTTTGAAATTTACGTAAATAGTCTTCGTAAAACCACCTGATGTTTTAAGAGCAGATTGCCCCACGTTAATCCAACTTGCGTTCCCAGTGTGTTTTGGACCGCGGCGTCCGGACGCGAACGCGTACGCTCCAGATGGCGGTGGGGCAGTCGACCGTGGTCGCTTTGCCAACGTGCACCACAGAGCGGCAAACAATCGTGTGCCCAACAGCCCAATTACCAATACATCGCTAAGCAGCCAATTCAGTCTGATGTCCTGAATGTTTGATATACAACTGCGTTTCGAAAATTGAAGTTACCAATATTTCCCAAGTGTGAAAAACATGGGTTAATATTCACATTCAAATGAATATAAATCGATATCTGATTTTACTTTTCTTTTATTGTGAAGTCAAATGGATGACGGAAGATGTTAATGGCAACGACCGAACGAACTCACTTACTTCTCAAATCACAAAGTTCAGGCCAACAGGTTTTGAGTTCATTACACGTGGGGTGTGTAATGATCATCATAAATTTAAAAAAAATCGGCATATTGTCATAAATACGGAGTGTTTTGGAAAATCAATTTCATTCTCTGATTCCTAAAAATGGGACACAAATTTCCTAACACAAACCAAAAGCAAAAAATAAACTTCTGCATTAACAAAAGATAAGCAAATTCTGCATTGACATATCCTGATAGATGGCTGGACAGTGACAATTCATGTAGGGACCGAAAGTAGTAGGTAAAACTCACTAGTGTGTAGTAGATAGGAAACAAAAAGAGAAGAGAGGAGGGTGTCCGGAGAAGGCGGCGATGGCGGAAACGACCATAGAGGAGGCGGCAGTGACTGAACTGTGGCGGAGGGGATGGAGAAGGCGGTGGCGATAGTCGGCGACTGAAGCTGTGGTCCAGGCTGTGACTGAAGTGGAGGTGAGACGGAGGCTGTGACTGAGGTGGTGGTGAGGCGGAGATGGTGACTGAGACGGAGGCAGTGACCGAGGCTGAGGACGAGGCCGGTGACCGTGGCTGAGGCAGAGGCAGAGGTGGTGATGGTGGATGAGGCGGTGGCAGTGGTTAACGATGAGGCAATGGTGGCTAAGGCTGGGATGGAGGTGGTGACAAACTGAGGCTGTGGCTGAGGTGAAGGTGGTGGCTGCGTCTGGGGCGGTAGGATGGCGGAGGTGGAAGTTGTGGAGGAGGTTTTATGGCACTGGCGACGGCAAGAGGGGCGGGAGCTGGGAGTGAGCGGCAGCGTGCGGGGCGGAGTCCACAGCCGCGTGGCGAGCGACTGAGTTCCAGCCGACCGCTCCCTGCGCGCGGCAAGCGCAAATTGTATGTTGCGGAAAGTAATTGGCGCTCGCAAACCCTCTTTGCACTTCTCCAACGCTCCTTGTAAATAACAGTAGCTCTGGTGCCGTGCTCGGGTCAAGGAACGTGTGTGGATTTCTCCCGTTTCTCGCGCAAAAAACTGCAGCCCCAGACGTCGTTTCCAGGTGGATCCGTGCGCGGAAGGCGAGCGGTCGCGCGGTTTCCCGCCTTCCAGGAATTTCCTCGCACATGAATCTGAATTGCTTAATACAAGGAAGCAAATACGTGTTGTTGTCAAACTTTAGTTATAGATATGTACATTGTTCCCGATGTTTTCAGTGAAAGGAAAAAATATCTATATTGAACATATATACGCACTTAAGAAGATTAGGACACAATAGAGTATCACTCTTCGTGATAGGTAGAGAATTTTAAGACAAAAATTACATAGTAAAAATTTGAGATTTCTCAGGAGACAGAATGTAATTAAAATTCAGATTTACATATAATTGTCACCTTCCTGTATATACATACAAGGAGCATACACCAGCGCATACAAGGAGATAATTGCGCTAAACTGTTCAAAGGATTGGTTGCCTCGGTAGCATAGTGGGTAGAGCAGCTGGGCGTCAACCAGATGGCTCGGGTTCGACTCGTGGCCGGAGCCACCAATCATTTGAACAAATTTAATTATTCAGTCAGATTCACAATAAAGTATTGTAAAGATTAATGAAATAGTAACAGCAAATGTCAGTTATTCATTAAGCGTGGGACACCCATACATTCAACTAATTCTGGAGGCACAAAAAGAAAATTTGCCGTTGCAATCTTCACCGAAGCGACATCGAAATAGAAAGTAGTAACTCCGTTCCCTATCTCCCCTAGAAGATGCTTCTTCAATGCTAGGTTTTTCTCTTTGACGACTACATTCTTAGTACCCTTCACTTCAAGTAAGTCTGAGGAAGCCATATACAATTCTGTACCGAAGCTTCATAAAAAACAAATGAATTCTCTCTTAAACACAGATACCACGATCAGGTTTAGGAAACGTCCCTGTTTTTACGGTTTGAAGCGTAGATGCCTTGGGGAGAAACCCTACTCCTAGAGAGGCGCAATATAGTTACAAGGGAGAGGGCTTGCTTCCGACGTGGGTCGTTTCCGCTTTTGCGAGAAAGGCGTCAGGGCGCCGGGGCCGCGCGGTGCGCGGGGTCTCCATGGTTCGCTGGGTCACGTACGCGCGTCAGCGCCCAGAACAGAAAACGCCCAGTCTCAAGACACCGAGCACCGCGCGATCATCATTCGGTCGGAGATATCAGCAGATCAAAACAATTTGGCGTGTTCCAGACTACTCTCACCAGGCTTCGACACTCTGGGTAGAAACACCGTCGAACCTGGCGAAGTGGGACTTCAACGTACAGAAATTGTTTTCTCTCTTATACTAGAGGTTTCTCACTTATCCAGGTCCCACTTTGAGACGACAACTTATACTTCCAAGAAGAATGATTGACAATCATGAGAACAAATGTCAACACTCCGAAGGTAAAATTTTGCTTCTGCTTGTAATTGAGAGTACCGACGTGAACAAGCGTGCTGCTGCATTGTGCTCTGGAAAATTATGTAACACTCAATAACATTAAAAAGGGCTTCCAGATTAGTGGTAGCAGCAGCAGTCGCGATCTGCTTTGTCTGCAAGTTCCAATCCCGCCTTGGTCATAATGTTTGCTTTGGTATTGGGATCTGGTAGGGCCCATCCCAACCACCAAGTAGCATCTTCAATACTGCATTCCTTCCGAAATCTCTCTCTGCCAGAATGTTGTATGAAAGAGGTATGGATGTGACCGCTGCGTCCAGAGGAAGTAAGTTCCGTAATGGTCTTATGGATAAGCAACGTGAACGCCACCTGGCTGTCATCAAACCTCCCTATGTAACAGAGTTCAAGCGCCGCCACCTAGCGCCATGAGACAGTGCTAGGGAGCAATAGGTTTACAAGTCACAGCTGTGTTACGGAGAGTAGCCTGGAGTCAAGGTTCTCCAGGGTGTAAAAAGGTAGTGAAGTGGTGTTCATTGAGAACAAGGGAAATCAACTGATAAACGAAAGGGTAAGCTGATGCAAACATTTCTAATGTTGGTATTGAGTAACGTTTATATGAACATTGTCAAAAAAGCATGTTAACAATACTCGCTGTGTAAAGAGAAACCTTTTTCCTTCATAGATGTTGTTTTCCCACTTAGCAACAGTTTGCCGTCAACTTCATGAGGAATAGCTGGAAGTGAAGATTGTGACTGGCAAAGCTGTAGGGTGCAAACAGCAAACGAGAGAGACGATCCGGCGGCGGTCGGAAAGAGGAAACGACCCGGCACTTAGAACGTCGAACTGAGGGGGCGTGGCCGTTTCGCACGAAAAACGGGAGAAGGGCCGAAAAGCTCCGCGTCGCTTTCGCTGCCGCTTGCCCTCCGCCCCGGCACGCCTCGTTGGGCGCCCTCGCCCGCCCGCCCGCCCGCCAGCGAGAACGCGCGTACTCTAAGTGTAAGTGAAACGTGCCCCCTTCGCGCTTTCGGGAAAGCTTGCTAACGCCTCAGAAGGAAGTCGCTGGTTAAGACAAAATCCTCCTCTTTGGAGCAAAAAATTTGGGAGAAAAAAAAATCATTTGATTTCACAATATGAATGGTATCACGTAGTATTTACGCGAAAATATTAGTATAATTTCAATGACATTACGTACAAATGACTCTCTCTCACCCTACCATAAATCTTAACTCATTTTCTATTCAAATCATGCAAGTACAATACTTAAATTCGTACTGTATCATGCAAGTACATATATTTAAATTTGTAAGTTAAAAATGATTTCGTAGCCCACAAAACTTGGGTGTTTTCTTTCTAAGATGTTTGAAAACAAATCATCACTACCTTTTCATTTTGAGAAAGCACATTGCATAGATAATTTTCACAAACAATCTTCTGAGTCCAGGAATTAAAAAGCTAATCACATGTTATCTAGTCGGCGGATGTTTTCATGCTAAAAAGTTTTGTTTGTGCTCAGCACGTTCATAATAAAAATAAATTTTAAACATAATATAGTTGCTCGGGTTGTGCAATTTTCAGGTTTAGAAAGCTACATGAAAAAATGTCGATTAAAACGCTTGTTAAACTTTTTTTAATTACAAACTTTAGTTTAATAATCTTGTAATTTGCGTGAGTCAAGTGGGAACGATTCATTGTCAATACCAGAAAGGCAGTGTATTAATTCACAGCGTTTCATCAACGTACTTGCAGTTGCACTGAAATTTGATACTATAATTATTAATAGAGATAGTAGATTTTAGCATGCTAAATATGCGAAATTGTTATCAAACTGCTGAAGAAAAAATAGTAACTGTATGTTTGACGGTCAGTGCAGTACTATTTTTGAAGGTTTTCGACTTGCAATAAAACTGCGAAATTAACGCACAATGTGCGAAATGGTCGTGAATCTGCTATAATTGGTAATTTGCATTTTATGGTTTCCTTCGTGTTCGCTAACTAGGGATGCGACATCAACAACAACACATCGACTGTTTGGAAACATTTAATTCGACAGTGTACAACAGTGTAGATGCATGAACGATTTTTCAGTCAATCTAGTTCATTTGTTACTGACAGAAGACACTAGAAACAACACTGAAATATGCAGTTTCAGAAAAATGACCAGTTAATTTTCCACTAATTGTTTTATATATTGATAACTGTTATTTATATAAATTGATTTCATTTCACAAAATGCATGACATTTGAGAAGAAGAGTATTGTTTTAATTAGTATTTACAAATTGCACGAAAATCCTTTTCCTGAAGTGTTATTCAGAAGCCTGAAGTTCTAAACAGACAAAAATAATTCTAAGGATTTAAAATTATTTTATTAAATATTTGTTGAAATTCACAAATGGCAACATATAAAATTAGTTCCTCTTATTTCCTTATTTAATGAGAAATTGAAAAAGCATCAAAATATTTTTTTATCTCAAAGAGACCTCTCTAAATAATAATGGCTATGTAATAAGAGTTCTTCTGCCGAAAATCCGCAGTTTTTCCGCGCAGCATTACATAACTTTCCCTACACTACGAATATTACTCCGTATATACGCACGTATACAGAAAGTAAAAAATTAACTGTGGTGTCAGAAGAACTAAGTTTCCTTAATATTAAAACATAAACGCTACATAACGAAAATGTTTACAAACATTAGTCGCATTGTTTACTATTTGAATTCTATAACGATGGCCTACTACGTACTCCTTGTATCGTTTCAAGTAGAGCAATAAATGCGCAGTAGCGGTGTTTGACTAAATTGTTGCCAATGGACGAGAATGACTCATACGAATTCATTTGAGGCGATGCCTGCCGTCCATCAATCTTGAGGACAAAACAACAAAAACTTGCGTGTGGAAGCACGAGCTGCCAGTCGCTAACTGCTCAGGTGGCCGGTGAACGCCTGAATGAAGAGACTGGGACTAGAAGCACTGCACCCACCTACAACAAAGAGAAAACATTGTTAAATCACGACAAATACATGATAGCAAATAAGAACTTCCTTCTCCTTTAGTAACTAATCGTCAAAGCAAAGAGTTACAAGCAATATAATTATGCTACGCATCAAAAACAGTTCTTCTTAGAATAACTCAGGAAACAGATTGTGAATAGCTCAAAAAACTTGCTAGACAATTGAGTGATGAATGATCTTGGAAACACTTCATCATCCCAACCGTCTATTAAAGGAGCGGAAATAAAATAATTTGCTACACTTCATTTTCATGGCAAGTACTTTTATCCTTTTCCTTCTTCGAAAGAACTGTTATATAGAAGATCTAAGTGTCGACCGTGAGAAAGATCATTTGAGAACTGAAAGCAAAAAGACGAAGAGAAATTCTGTGAAGAACTCAAAGAAGTCGATTTCACGAAACTAATTCTTACTTTGAGGACAGGTTATTTCACACCACAATGAAATGCGACGAATAACTGAGAAATCAACCGCTTACGCTAGCGTTCGGTCGTATACTTGCACGACACAGGGGGGCATGATTCGCGATTATCCACAAGTCTCTGAATAAAAAAGGCATTGATGCTATCAGAGTTGTTGTCTTGTACTCTAAGTCAATATTCCCATCTCGTTGAATCGTTTTCAAAGATTTTCTCATGATAAAAATCCCTAATTGCCACAGATCACATGCCAAAATTAAAATTCAAAGGACACCTGACTCATTCAAACGGCTGAAGTGTCAAAATACGAAGTGAAGTATAGTTTGCTATTCAGAGAGAGCACAAAAGTATAGCACATCCCATCAAGGAAAAGTATTCAGGTAACTTGAATTTCCCATCAGCACACTTTTTTCTCAATGACGGCAATACGAAATCCTAGATAGAGACATTTGTACGAGGAAAGCAATTGATGGCAAGTGATTAAAACACAGAAATCCTTGAATTTATTTTAGGATCTCCGTAATTTAAAGTGCATAATATTTCTCCCCGGGTAATTCATAATATTAGTAATCGATTATAATGAAATTAATAAATTTACACCCCTCAAAATGGGGGTGGGAGGTTGGGGGGTTAATATTAGAAATACCATACGGGAGCGATATTCACATTCAATTTATTAAAGTTGATATTTAAAAAGAAAATAGTAAGCAATAAAAGAGATAATATGCGTTATCGAAGAACTTAAAAGAGTTACTAAATCACTTAGCGGAAAGGAAAACACTAGGCGCGGAAATCCGAAGTTCACATTATGTTCGAAGTGACAAAACTGTTCCCTCACAAAAATGCGCGGTTAATGTATTCAGAAAAATCGATAACCGCCGGTTCCGTGGCCGAGATCGCTAAGCCAGTAGTGCCTTAGTGGTCTTTGACCGCAGGGTCTTGGGGTCGAGGCCCGCCTCAGGCATGGTTGTGTGTGCTCGTCCTATCACCCCCTATCATCACCATATCGTGTCATTCTCGTACCATAACGTTACATCCAATAGTGGTCGCTAATGACCTAGTACTTGATGCGGTCTTAAATAACAAAAAAATCGATAACCTTCAACAATTCATCAACCTGTATTATTTTACACACCTTGGTAATTTATCTTAAGATGGAACTGAATCCTCTCAACTCATATTATTTCTAAATCAACCACATCGTTGAACACGAGCATACAAGACACGATACGTGCATATACACAAGAGCCCATAGACAAACGGTTTAAAAAATTATTGTTGTGCTTCATACTTCTGATCCCAGCAGCCATTTTAAAGGAAAAAAGAGGAATCTGAAGGACAATATTTGTATGACCGAAGATATTGGATCTAATCTCTACTAACGCGGAATACGCACTTCCTGGACGGTTTCGTAATGATGAAAGGTAATGGGGGGAAAAGTCCTTCAAATGAACCGTAATTTCTAAAAAAAAATGTAGAATCAAATACAGGAATCCACTGACGAGAAAAATAAACTGCCAGTTGAAGTGATAATGATTTGTAATTTAGGATACATTATCTTGGTGAGAACAAGTATATGACGTCAATGTCACTACGAGCAAATATCCCTTTAAACGACACGCACCGTAGAATAGACTATCGTATCCAACAAATGTGCGCCGATCCACCAAAGGATTTATTGCGAAGCCATTTCAAAACATTGAAGTTCAATAACGCTTAGTTTAATTATTTTGATACTTGTTGAAATGCAAAATACAATGTTGTTAACAATTTCCGACATCCTATATGCGCTAAGTGCTAGGTGCCGAAAAGAAAACTATGTAATATTATTTCAAAATTGGATGCAAATTTTCCTACACTAATTTTAATGGAATAATTGTTCATTTTAGGAGGGCACCCTTGCAGTCGTCATTCCGGTATAAAACCGTAATCATATACCCGTCATTCCTTGATACCCTGTATCCATATTGATCCCCGCTGACGGGCAAGAAACGACGCCGCCATTGGGAGGAGAGCGATTACTGGCGGCGACTGAGCAGGGTACACAGCAGGGCCCGTTAGGTCGTATATCAGCGACCATCGGCCCCTTTCTCTTCCGGTAGCCGCCGCGATCGTAAACCACGGGGTGCGACCCCGCTCGCCGTCGTCAGCCCGTCTCCCCGGTCACGAGCTCTCAGAGGCGTATTGACTATCCGTCACGAGTAACGGTGCAGACTCCAAGCCACGCTGCGCCGCAAATTTAAAATCAATTGGAAATACAAAATAAATAGCGGAGATAAATCAGACACACGCTGTATTTAAGTAACTACTCAACTTCTCGAACTCCTGGACTACTGGCTGCATCATGAGGGATTCTAAAACCATGCTGAGGGTTCCTTCTCATCGTACTGATAAATACGAAGCTTCCTTCAGTCACCTTACTTCATTTTATAATAAACTACAAGAGGATTTGAAATCACGGCCTTTGCCATTATTCCGTGCTAGGTTGCAGAATTGCAACAAAATTAATTTTTAGATCCTTTCTTATTTTGCTTGTTTTCGGTTTCATTGTGTTGGTATTATTACTGTGAGCTGAATTATTACTCTACTTACTTCCAATTGTGTGAATTTTTAAATAATACTTTCCTTTTTCATTTTGTATTATTTATAATTTTCGTTGTTTATTGTATAAGTCAGTGTTTAAACACTGAGACTCACCATTTATGTACTTATGTAAAGGTATGCCTTAAGTATATAAAAAATTATTTTTACAAATAACTGATTACTCGCGTTGCATCACAATTTCCTTAAATTTTTTATTAACGGATAATTTAATAAACTTTTTTTAAATACAAAATAAAAATAATATACAATGAAAGCAATCCTCGGAAACAAATGATCTTGCAATTGTGAACCAAAGTTACAAAGTTACGCGAAGGAATTGAATCGAGAAACCGTCTCTGTATTATAATGTAAAATGCGTTGGAATTTTTTATTGGCCAGACTAATCATCGAAGGCAAAAGCATGAACCACCCCGTCGACTTGGACATGCACTAGCGCGGCGAGTCAAATTAACGATTTTGGTACTAAACTAACGTAACACGTACACCTTGTTTAATCAACATTATACACAGCACTTCTCTCATGTTCCAATTATCCATTTCTTTTACAAGTTAGTGAAACTACTTGCGGCCCAGCACTGCCAGAGGGATAATCAGTACGCCCACAACCCATTTCCGCGGTCACGATCTTCACAGGCGCCCGTCAAGGATCTCGGGCGGACGTCCTACATTATGGCCGCGATCCTAGTTCGAGCCTCGCCGCGGTGCCAACAGCGAGACGACCGCTCTCCCGCCGCGGCGGTGGCTGGCGGATATTACCTGCACTTTTCTTTATTCCGCGAGACATCGCTGCGCTTTGGAAGATTCTCGCCATCAAGCGGCGGTGACCAAGCGAATTTCGGATGCCGTGACCCGCTTTCATCCCCGATAACGTCCCACAACAGCTTCCATCGAGATAAAGATTAAATCCATTGAAATCACCTGGCTTCCGAAACGAGCTGCCCTGACAGCTGTCACGGCGAAGCAAGTCATCGTGTGATCTCTCAAGCAGGAAATCTCTTGATGCAGTAGCAGAGTACTGTTAAAATGGAAGCGTTAGTGTGTCAGTGATCTCTGCTAACTTCATGAAGGTAAAGTTACATTAAATATTCGGAAAAAACATTGTTACATACATCTATGAAATTTATTTTTCTAATGAATATCCTTACGATCGAACATTTAAACTGAATGATGTATACTATAGTACACTAAACACATACGTGTATTCTGATGATTAAAACATGAATGAAGGAACAGAGTACGAGAGTCCAATTTACCGCTACTTAATTTCTTGAATAGTTTCAGTGGGAATATTCTAGTACTTTAAATACTTTTTCTTCATAGTATGTATTTCCGTTACTTTCTTACTGCATGATCAATAACGCAAGTGATGCACAGTCAACACAGGAAGGCATGCCCGTGGTCACCCTATTCCCGGATAGTCAGGGACAGAAGATCTACCATTTCGAATACATTGTATTGTCCGGACTTTCAGTAGGACCGATCCAATGGTATTTTCTAAAACAGGATAAATAACAAAATGTTAAGAGATATCACAAAAGGTTTTTCTTAATTAAACCAACAAAAATTGTACCGACAAATCGTTTGGATTCTTTTCGTTATATGAGGAAGTTTGGTGCAATCGTTTTCAAGAAAACTAGTTTCTGTCCTTCCTGCTTCAGGAGGCTAAATTCAAGTTCTCCGTGCTGCATCGAGACGTTCTGCATTGAGAAATAGAAAAGAGAGAGGTAGCGGTAAGTCTAGTTGCAGTGTTCCCGACTCACACGGGAGGGCAGGAAACTCCAAACAGGAAAATCACAACACCGCTGCTCCGTACTTACATACGTCTGTCGGCTTCAACCCTCCTCAACCACCCAAAACTCCTCAGGTATGCTTCCGAGCGGGTGTGTCCGTGCGTCACGGAGTATTTAAATTACGTAACAAAGAAGTCGACGGTGTTTGTTTTTATTTTTTGTTTTTTCGAAAATGAATCTTTTCATGAAAAAAGATAACACAAAACTTTTCGAAAGAATTTGTAATACTTTTTTATCAGAATAATTAAGGGCCACCTGCATAATTTTAAAGCAAAAGACAACTGCCTTTGGAAAATCAAATTAGAGCGCTTTTTCGTATTCGACGAGAAAATTCATTAGGTCTCGTTCACAATAAGACTACTATTGTGTTCGCAACAACCTGAAAGAAATAAACGCCATGGTATTTAAAGCGGATAAAAAGATTTTGCTAATAAACTTCAAAGGCAAAAATAGGACACTGCTTTTACTACTGAGAAGATCAGACATACTGTTTTTCTGTTCAATAGAAATGGCATTGTAAACACTGCTGACCTACTCTAATACATTCAAAAGAAGAAAAGTCGACCAAATGTGTATTAGAGGAAGGCAAGGCAGGATATTCTATTAACATCTAAATTAAAGTGTGTAGTATGTTTTTACATTAAACGTTCTTAAACTCTTTTATATCAATCTCTCTCACGAAGAATCTAACCAGTGTATCTTCCAAGGCGTTTCTCACATAACACGATGTTATGGTCAATCTTACATACCGGCACAACCATTAAAATAATAAGTAGTTTATCTGATTTGCCGGTTATTAATTCTATGTAATGGTGTAACACCTGAACATCACACGCAATAGCTTTCACGCTCAGAACACAAGTCGACGGAAGTAGCAAATGATTTCTCTGTGCCTGTACAAATATATCAACGAACAATGGAAAATGATAAGAAACACCGAGACACCTCCTAACGTACATTGTATCACAATACCCAGGAACACGAAACGAAGAAACCTCGGAAACCTCGTGTCGGCGGCCAACACGCACTCCCGCGGCGACTCCCGACAAAAAGGGGAGTTTACGACAAGCGCATCTCGTGCTTCCTGCGTTCCCGCGGGCACGTGCCCCGAGCACGGAAGCAAAGTAAACAACGCAGGACCCCGCGCACGGAGGGCGTGCCCTCGAGGAGCCCGATGAGCAGGGGGAGGGAGGACCTTAGCCGCAGATCAGGAACCTGGGATCGCTGCGCCCTCCTTGTGAAACGTTTGCGGCCTCATTCTGAGGATAAGCCAGCTCTTTTATACATATTTTGTCCAGGACATTTACAAATAAAATTCGCCCTCAAGAGCTGACTTCGAATGGGTCGATGTATGATGCGGACTCCGCATTGAAAAGCAGATGTTATGTAACATAAGTTCAGAAGTAGTGTACACATTATAAAAAGTAAACTTCATAAATGACTTTACATATGGAGGAAAATATATTTGTAGCACCTACAAACATTAAATATTTAATAATTATTTGTTCGAATTTACGACCAATTGTCTAAAGGAAGAAACTAATTGGGCATTTCGCATTTGAATACATACTTTAATTACAATGAAACGATCATGCACAAATTCATCGTAAAATTCCCATTTTCCATTAAGCCTACATACCTGTCTAATCATAAAAACATGTTACTATAACGGATAATTATACGTCAAAGCTGTGATAGATGGCGCATAACTCTGTTATCTTCCTCGAGTTGTTGGAGATGACTTTTTGACCTGAGGGTAACAAACGATCGCAACTATCCAAAAGAGCCTCTTGAAGTCCACCGATTCTTTAGATATACACGTTCATTCCGTGCCAGAGACCAACAATCAATCTCTCGCTACAAATTCAGTTTCGTATCGCTACCCTCTCCATTTTGACGGCAAGTATTTATGACAAACGCCGGCTGCCGCTACCCTTTTGGCTTAATTCCAAGAATAGAATGATACGCCCTCTCCCTTCTTCTACGAGTTTCGAGGGATGGAGCGATAAAAAAGCGGCGTTCCTCTTTCTCCCGGCGAGGCGGAGGCGGGCGCCACGCGGAGGCACGCGCGCGGGCGGGGGAGGGAGTAGCGGCACGCGAACGAGCTGATGGCACGCGCGAGCGCACGCCTCTGGGAGCACGCACGCACGCACGCACGCACGCAGCACGCCCCGGTACACTTCCTGGTCGGAGAGGCGGCGGAACGGTCGACTGTGCCGAGAGATGAAGGACGAAGCAGACAGGGGTTGCGCGGGGGTCTATCGTTGCAAATTGCTCGATCAGCAGACGCGCTTTAAGAGTTTATAAGGCATTCGAGTAAATTCGGTTTATCCATTAAATTCACATTTCGTATTCATTACGACAAAAATACCTAAATAAATTTCCTCTCGTAGTGCGCACGAGTCTGCACCACAACACACACACTACTCCACACTCGCCTGTTTCACGAGTTTTGCTGAGATGGAAGAGCTCTAAAATTTCTCTACGAGAATATGTTACAATACATTAAGGCAGAGAATATTTTGTTCACTCAAAAATATGAAGTTTTCAATGCACATAAAATGTTGGATTGTCATAATTTTGAAAGTGGTTTAAAAAATATAATTTCAAAATATTTTAGAATGTTTCTATTCCAAATGTTGCAAATTTAAACCTTAATAATTCCTTAGTTTATTTTCCACTAAAATGAATATCAAGTTAATATCACATAAAAATTATGCCATTTCCATTAATTCACTAATTAGTTTTCATTAATCATACGAAGTCTTCCTTATCCCAAAGCTTAGGTTCTTAACAGATTCACACTAAAAGGGGAGAGGTTCAATGACGGACCCAACGAAGTCCTTTACCTAGGTAAGGAGTTATTGCTTCATTGTTTAGGACTTTTATTATTAGAATATTTGTTAAATCTAAGAGGTAGTTTCGACTTCGAGAGCATCGATTATTTACAAAACAATTCGAAACAGTCGCCATGCGTAATCCCTTTTTGGAAGCTCCGGCGTTCTCTTGCAGTTAAGATTGCCCACAAACGCGTTCCAATCTTATTGTACTATCTGTCGATGTAGAGAACAGTTGTGCATTCTGAGCAGAATCGTGAATATTATCTCCTTTTTAAAAAACAAGTACAAGACCATATGTGTCCTCAAGGAAAGAACATGCACGTAAAGAAAATGTTTAAAATGTTTGCCATATCATAGCTCAGAAACTACAAATGTTCTAACAAAAACGTCCAGAAAATGAGTAAAATACTAAATTGTTGAATTCAAACAGCATTACTTCTTAAAATCCATAAAGAGTTCCTCCAAAGGTATTGCAATTCATTTTGGGCGACCGTCGCTAACCCCCTCCCCCCATTCGCGGTCTCCCGAGTGACAATGGTATGCGAATGTTAAAGGAGCCTTATCTCTGCTCTCTGACCCCAGCGACGCCGCGGAGCGCGCGTGGCACCTGACGCGGTGCTGCGGCCAGGCTGCCCGGGCGCTGGGCGCGGGTGACGTCAGCGTCGCATTGTGCGCGTGGCCGACCTTGCTGGCTGGCTGTCGCTTCCGGTGCCCGCGACCTCCCCCTCTCCCTCGCGTCGCCGCCCACGGAGCGCCGCCGCCCGCGAAGATCCGGTGCGATTGCACGCGGCATGACCTGGGCGTTCTTAGGAAGGTGACCCGCGCCGGCACAAAGCGCCAGCCGCGCTTCAAGACTTCCCGCTCAAGACCGGATATGGCCCGGAAAATGTTTTCGAGGGATAATAAGTAAAACGCAGATGGAGAAACAGCGGAACGGCGTCTGCACGACCACCTAGTACTAGGTAGTAGGTATCGTCAATGAAAACCGAATTCTTATTTAAGAATACGCAAGAATTTGAACTTGTCCAGTTCCATATTCTTTGTCTCTTTAAGTCACTTAGTAGTACATATTACATTATACTACACAGGACGTCTCTTTTGTCTTTAGTTTCGTGTTGTTATCTATAATATCCACCTTCATTTTACCCTTGCGTTTGCTCATCCCCTCCACGACTACAAGAGTAGAGCAAGAGTTTGTTGTTGTTTTTTGTTGCTTTTTTTAACAATTTCACGCGAAGAAAATGCGTAATACTCCAACTGCTAAGTAGGTTCCCTTCTATAACTTTTGTGTTCATTACACGATCACGCCAATTCTCAAGCTTTATTAAAATCCACCACGATTGTTTTCTTGCCGGCGACTTGGCGATAACTCAAGAAACTAGTGAAACAATACGCACGACCTTGCCTTCCCGCAATTATTGTGGCGGACGTCGGATGCCGCACATCTAAGAAAAGAGCGGACGGCGACGGCGCAGGGGCGAGCGGATGCGGGTTCAAACTCCGCGCGAGGTCGCTCCCACGGCGCCGCGCCGCCGCCATCCGAAAGCGCCTGCCAAGGAGGCGCCTTACGCTCGCTAGGGCGCCGGTCCCAAGGCTAATGCTGTCCCAGCAGCCGCAGTCCCGGAGCAGTACCAGCTAGATGCGGCATTCGATAACAAATCAATGCTCAAAATTAAAACGATACAATAATAATAATAATAATAATAAGAAGAAGAAGAAGAAGAAGAAGAAGAAGAAAAATAAAAGTCTTCAATGTTTTCATCATTCATTTTAAACTTGCTTTAGTAACCTTTAAATTCGGGCCCAACAAAATTTGATTAATTTATAGGCGCCATGATTAATTTATAATTAATACCGCTAATTAATAATATTAAACCGAGCGAAGAGGCTCAGGGCGTAGCGCACTGACTTGGCAGTCGGGGGCCCCGGGTTCGATCCCCGGGAGGGCCATCCAGACGGGGTTATTATGGCTTCCCTCGGTCATACATCTTCAGAAAGGCCACGATCCTCTATCATCATCATCATCATCATCATATCACCTCATAATTCACAATTCAAGGCTTAACTTTGTCAAGGAATACAGCTGAAAAACTGATCCCCATAATGTCACACGCTAATCTCTGCGAGATAAATATGACTGTGCCTCGGAAGATATCGTACAGCGCGGTCAGAAATGGACGATATGCTAATAATAATAATAATAATAATAATAATAATAATAATAATAATATTTTTATTACTAATAAGTAGATCCATAGAGAAAACTGACACAGAATGAAAGCCTGACAGCCCTGAGTCATTTCAAAGGGCCAGTCCTCACATCGCCGTAGAAGGCTACGGAAAGAAACGGGAGGCTCTATGACCATGCGCATGCGTTTCTACCTCTCCACGTACGAAAAACGAGGAAGACGAATTTAGGGAGTATTCGAGTCATCTCGGACGAGAGAGAGTCTGCTCGATGAAGGTCATACAGCATTCGTTGGTTTCAAACCTTAAACCGACACTGGTACTATAAATTATTATTTCATACTGTAACTTACAGCATTGCGAGTATGGACATTTTTCATACAGAAACAAAACATCGATGTTGAAAAGGCGTAAAGGTTTGAAAATATTGATATCGATGTTGCATCGCGAGTAACAACGACAAAGTGCGACGTGGCGGTGCGTTGGCTGCGCTGGCAGCAGGGTTGATTCCCACTCCTGGTTTATTAGCACTCTGTGAATAAAGAAAAACTGAGACATGAAGCATAAATGTACGATAGTTAGCACGACGTCGGAAACTAAATGCATTAGGAAATTAGCACATTGGGGACATAGTGTTACCAACTATTCTTCTCACAATCATTGAAGATATATATTATACGTGCACTGTGTCGTGAAAAATTACAAATTAAAACTGTGTTCTAAGTTTGTTGGTGCTGGCACCTAGACCTTCCGTAAGAAATATGAATGGATACGGAATGTAGAAATTATAGATCGCACATTACATGGTCTACGTCTTTATGAAACCACGTTCATAAGTGCTCTATAATATTTTTAACTATTAAATAATTAGTCACAGCCTACTGCTGAATGAACTGAATCAATCCTGGCTCCATTTTCAAGATACCTTGCAGAACATAATGGTAAGAACACTTACCGAAGATGTTCTACATCGAGCATGCTACTTTTAATATATATGAGGCAATCGTTGACAGCAGCGATGCACTTCCCTGATCAAAAGGAGAAAGTCGACATACAGGATTAGGTCTTCAAAAGATGATATCGGCCATCGCGCTCCCACATAACGGAAGATAGCATGGACCCCACTTAACTTGCCGCACGTTTATATTACAGTAAGGCCACAAAACCGTAATCACAATAGGGTATCCGGGCGCTCCAAGATTTTATCAGTAACCTCTTCATGGCGGCAACAGCAGTTCATGTTTAATCTTAACTGTAACTAGAAAACTTTGCATCAACCACATACCACATCGCTCTCTACATCAGACTCAGGGAGAACACTGACGAAAGTAATATTTGTCCATAAGGACAAGGATTCTCTTCAAGATGCTCATTATAATTGAGTGGTTGGTGGTTTTCTTGCGACGGCACTTTATCACTTAAGTAAACCCGATAGCCAACATTTCAAGGGCGAACGCAACGGCAAGAAAGTTTGACTCCACCTGACGTTCCAGAAAGATTGTATCCCGCGGGTCTCGCTGATGTGACAGGCCAATTTGAATCATCATTATTTTAGAGAAAAGCGAATATAATAAACTTGGAATCATAATGATCGATTAGAGACAATTTGTTTCTGTCCATTTATGGAACTAAACTACGAATCTAGGAGAAAAGTTTTAAACAAATTTTAATGAAAATTGAAAGTAGCCACTGTTGTTCACGTCACCATGTTCGATTATCCTGGTTCTAAAAAAAAAACATGCTCCCGTCCAAAAAATATCTCGCACGCATCATAATAGACAAATTACAAAGACTTTTTGGCACATTCAGGTTTGACCGGTGCCTAAGAAAATCACGATATTAAATAATTGTATTTTCCGTTCACATACATCGCAACTATTTGCGCTTCATTAATTACCGTAATCTCCTTTTCAGAAAGTGTGTTCAATTGAAGGTAAATTAGTCCTTTAGAATACATAGTCTACATTTCAACGGGGTGATATAATGGTCGCCGTCATTTCGAGATAAACTATTTCTTAGTGTCCCCAAACACACAAAAAAGTTGGACACACACTTCTCCGCCAGCTGCCACTTACTCCGGTAGATCCGTTCGAGCCTCTCCTGAAAAGGTTTCGATACCCCTGGCCAACGCGCTTCTTTGGACCGGCGCGGCGCGGCGGACAGAAGCACATCGCAGGCGGGCGGGGGAGCGGACCTCGAGAAATCGGGGCTACAAGGGAGGAGGGGGTGAGGAGGGGGGGGCGGAGGAGGAGGGTACAGATCCGTCGCGCTTCAGCGCTTCCCCGCCATCGCCGGCGGCAGCAGCAGGTAATAGCGTGACTCAAATATTGTGACAGGCCGGGCAAAGAAGCGCGGCGCGCCGGTGTGTGTTTTGCGTGGTCGTACCCCAAAAAAGCAGCTGTTGATTGAATTCGACAAGAAGGGCGGGAGGTGCGGCCGCGGCCGAGACGACCGTTCCGCCCACTACTTCCTCCGTTGAATGTGTGAATGCCAATCTGTCCCGCTGTCGCAGAAGCCTGCTCTGTACTGACTGCAGGACTACATGTGCCATAGAAAATCCTGACCAACAATACTACTGATGCCACTTGTAGGGTGAAACCACCGCTTCCATCATTCATGTCACATCTTTCTCCATAACCATTAACTCTGACCACAAAATAACATTTTCTTCGATATAGTACACATCATCAACAACCATATCTAAACCTCAGATTCATTACAAAGCGTCCATAAAGTTCTGATAGTTCAAAACTTCAAAAGTAGGGCAGAGACTAGAAACTCGTAACTTCCTTTCCCTAATGAGTGCCTATAACTCGAAAAAGTTTAACAAAATATTAACGCCACCTTTGTAATTTAGTCTCGCCCTCACTTCCACTTACACCCACATCGTCAAATTACCGGCATCTATCGCTGGGTTACAATCCACACAGAAAGTGCCAACTTCGAAAGTGCAATTGCTCGTCACGCCACGATGAACAATCAGACGTATTTGCATCACTACCCGAGGCGGCGAGATCTATAGACTGAGATAATTTACCAACTCAAAAAGGGCTTCCAGGGTTGCAGGTTTTACTCTGAAGAGGTTGTGGTTAAGAATTCCGAGAAGAAGAGTTTCTGCAGACGGAGCAACAAAATAGGGGGTCAATTTCCTAAGCCAAAAACCATGTTCTATAATTATACAAGTAGTAGTATAAAGATGTTCCAGTATAAAGAGGAGCAGGAAATTCTGAAAACGATAAAATAAAATGTGCATAACTATAAGTGTTCAGTTAAAATTTCCTTGGAGTACAACTCAGAATTGCTGTGTCAGTTATAATGTAGTACATTCTTAGCCGGCGCAAAGCAATTGACTAATTCTTCAAGTGTTACTCCCACTACGTGAACGCAAGGGCATTTTAATGCTCTTTTTCTAATCGGCGAAATTTAAAAAAATGAAACTATTAAACCTACCCATCTTATCACTATGTCATTTCCACCCTTTTTGCGATCATAAGGTGCATTCTGGACATGTCTTGCAAATAAAAAATCTTATAAAGTGAAGGTGTGATAAAGCACCCTACGCCAGTACAAAAATATTTTTTTTACTAAATGAACAAAAGAACTACAAAGCACTGATGCCCAATATTCCCATTTTTCTCAATTGAAATTTAAATCAGAAATACGTAGTTAAAATCCTACACAAGTAATAGATCCTTGGATTACAGAAACGAATCAAATAATCCAATTGTTTTAATCTCCACGCCATTCAAAAATGAGTATTAGTGCTTTAATACATTCCTTCATACACAATATTAAAGCAACAATGTAAATCAGTTAACTTAGCATATACTACAAGCCTCCCTTTTCAGCTCGACAAGAGGTACTTGTTGCCATAGCAACACCCTTCACCCTACATCCATGAGCAGCACTCCACAGTGAATGTGCTTGTTACCAGTCCTTACAACTAATTTAAAGGAGATTCCCCACCCCCCAACCAGCAGACAGCCTTCCTGCTGCAACACGAATTGGACAGCCTTGCTGCTGCATTGGATCACAGCGAAACTGACGTCAAGAGTCATGCGAAACCTGGAAGGTAAACAGTACCAGCTACCAAGAATTTGGAAGCGACGGACATCAGGCTGGAAACACCCCCCCCCCACTTCAAATTTTGAATTCGACACGAATCAAAAGCTTGACAATTGTTTCCTGTTTTCTCGTAACTTCTTCTGTGCTATTTCATTTCTTGTAATAAAATGTGTTTTAAACTTTCAAAGACATTTTAAAAATAAAGAACACAAGTATCGTTTATTCATATTCGAGAAATATAAAAACATTATTGCAATGTGAATATAAACATTAAGGGGCGAATTCGTTGTCGAAACATACGGAACAAGGTAATCAGAATGCGGAATAAGTGATTGCTGTTAGGTAATGGTAATTTACTGACGTGAGTATTTTGTAGTCATGCCTCGTGATCTCGAACTGAATAATTAACTGATCGTAAACGAGGCAACGTGTCCAAACTGACTAATATGTTTGTTACATGCATAATATTCGGCCCAGATTGTTACCAATTCCTCAAGCACGAGTGTTCGGCAGGTAACGTCCTCTTGCGATCAAAAGGATTTTGTGTGTCTGCCGAACACCCGTGCATGAGGAATTTCCTAACAATCGGGATCAAATGTCACGTGTAACTTCGTTTTATGGAATTTCCCTCACATGATCGTTGGCAATGATTACTTGTCCTCCACCCCTCCACATGTTCGTAACATTTATTCTGAGGTACTTGTAAAAATAAGATATTCTGCGAAAGCATTGCCTTCGTTTTCCTTAAAACATTACAATCCGCGGCATAAGAACACAACGTGAACCCATCAATGGACGCACGGAATGAAGATCGATTATGGGAGTAGATGACCTCCCTTATTCATGTGTATGCACATTCGTTGCTCACTCATTTGAGACTCACTGAGAATAAGAATCGGACTTTTAAAAAAAATACAAAGTAATTGTGCACAATGAATATGAAAAAGGAGACCGGTATAAACCTTCTATGTCATTGTTAACATACTGTTATCTTCAAAGCCCAATGACTCGCAAACTTGACAGTAAGTTTCGATGTACTTTTGGTGCAATTTGCTGCAAAGAAAAGCGAGAGAGGGAGGGAGAGTCTAACAGAGAGGCAAGAGCGAGGAAGAAACAAATGGTGACAGAAGATTATCAGAACGTAAGAAGAGAGGGGGGACTGCAGTTCAACTGGCGAGAGGTAATTCGCATAGATAATTGAACTAATTAAGCTGCTAAGGTAAGCAAGACAAATTGCTTTTTTTCACTCAAAGCAAAAGTGTCGGGAACTAAAATTCTGACATTTATGAGACATCCTTTTTATGAAATACACATTGCTGACCTCTAACATAAAAGCAAAAATCGTGTTATTATACATTATATCATACTTAAGCTCACTTCTATTTTCTCACCAAAATTCCCGAAGGCTAATAAACACAGCCATCTTGACTGTTTTGCAAACGTAACTTTTTTGTTAACTCGTAAATATTTCCAGCATTCATGTTTCCAACACAAGATTTATCTACTACTCTTGTACTACTACTACTATTGTATCTTCTTTCAATTCAAGTGTTTTGTATTTGACTATTCAGCACCACTTCAGAATGCTATCCATTATTAGTTGGCTGAAACGTTTTCAAGTGTCGCGCCGCCGCCTACGCCCGCGGCGCCGCGCGACAGATGTGGCGACGCGTCGCGTCGCCAGCTTCCCGTAGCTCCCGTTAGAGCGCGCGGACGACGCTCGAGCGGCGGAGGCGCCTGGCGGCAGCGGCGCGAACTGCACGAACGACGGTGTCGGCGGCGGCGCCACGAGACGAATTCCGAGAAGGCCGTCGTCCCGCCTCCCGCTGCGCCGCCGGGTCGAGGACGCCCCGCCGCCGCCGCCACCGCCGCAACGGCCTACTCAGCGTCCGCTCGCCCCCGCCCCATCTCATCCCATGACACGACATGCCATGCCGCCGTCGCCGACGCAGTTGCTGCCGTTGGACGCCGGTTTTGACAACTGACTTTAACCGCCGCGTACAGTGTGAAATACTGCAGAGTTCGGGGTGCAATTTTATTGCGCGACGTTTTAAATCTCATGATATCTGCCTTGCAATAAACTCTGAATTTAATTCAACGTCATACCAATTTATGACAGGAATGCGTTAATAAAATTGGTTCAATTGACAAACAGTAGGGTGATTGCGTGTCAGGACAAAACTTTACATTTCTTATCGCATTAAATAACAAGAATCTGCAGTTACTTGAAGATGGATGAAATATACATATTTCCCACGCCTTCCCTCACATATTTTCTGCTGTATCTGTCACTATCTCTCATATTATACAATACGAAACGATACATATTATAGAAAAATATGCCAATATGGGTTTCTACACAAAATGAACATTTCTGAAGGTGCAAAAATACCCACAAAACTACGCCACTGCTTGTACCAAAACTACAGCACAGTTTGTACAATCACTTGAACGACCTACATCAACTATATATTTTGGCAAAAGTAGTACGCCAGATGTTAATCGATTCACATTCGGTAAGGATACTGGTACTCCATCCTTTTCGACATTCGATGGTAGATATGCCTTAACGAAGGATTTTTCTGATCACTTCTGCAACTCAAGATAATGAACTTCATCATAGGCCTGTTGAACACAAATGAAAAATAATCATACGAATGTGTAGAGAACGTATTTAGTTCGAGAAAATGCCTCATTGTGCGGCGTGGCGCGCCGCCCGCAGGGTATGTGGGCGGGGCCGCCGCGGCGTCGCGTGGCGTCGTCCGAGCGACTGCTGTGGGTGGATGGGTCGTCTCGCCTACAGCGGCGTCGGGAGGGCTTAGTCATCAAGAGTAACTTTCTACGCGGGCTTACCCGACACCAGCACCAAAAGAGGGCTGCTCAAGACACGCCCACCGGAATTTGGGTGGAAGTCATGGAGTATCCTCGACGGCAGGCACGGATTTGTTTTGAATACGTTTCTCTTTCAGATGACTAATTCAACCATGGAACGTGAATTGCATGTTACGAAATAGTCAACGACCAGATCTAACTTTATATTATCTATAGTAGGTGAGTCACTACTTCAATAACGACTAAGAAACATTTTGTACTATCATTTTCTCACATCTTGTCAGAATGTATTTGGTCCTTTATTTTAAAGACAGAAAATTGTTTTAGGATAACTGTTTTCTATCAATATATTACATGTGATACATAATAGTAACAGCAACGTTTCGGAAAATAATTATTTCCATCTTCAGGCTTAAATGTCGAAATAAATATATAAAATATTTAAACAATGGTTTATTTGGTCCTTTAATTAATAAAATTAATAAAATGATAGTTTCAAAATTATTATTTAATGCTATCATTTTCTCATTGCAACATGCTTTTATCAGTCAAATAATTCCTCCCAGAAAATTCGAATTTCACGTCAGAGGCATGAACTCATCAATTACGAGAGAGAGAAAAAAAAGCATCAAAGGGGATAGCGCCCCACATGGAATGTATAGTACTTTGGAATCAATTTCTCACTTTTTGCGATACAAGAACTGAGACAGGTACCTCCCTAACTATTTCTCCAATAAATAAAGCAGAGCAATTTTTATAATTTAACTAGTCGAACCCCGCAGACGTTGTTCTGCCCTTCATTTCCCTCTTTCCCCTTCCATCACCCTTTCTCTGTCTCTCTCTCTCTCTCTCTCTCTCTCTCTCTCTCTGTATGCCTTTGTCTCTGCCTCTCTCTGTTCCTCTCACTCACATTTTGTTGCAGATTCTGCACGCCTCTGAGCAGGTGAGATGCTATCGAGGAGCGCCGGACCACCAAAATGTAATAAATGTTCATAAAGGTCTCATCCTGTAGATTACATTGTGAGAAACGTTTCTTTGAGGCCTTGGCCGTAAAATTTAAAGTTTTAAGGCCCTTGAATGTTTCTCTTAAGAGTTATTTAACAACATGGATTTTGACAACGTTCTCGAGTGCTGCGGGTTGCATTTGACAACAAGATTATATTTTGTTTTGTTTTGTTCTACAGTGCCACATAGTTGAGTTACAACAGAATTAACAGCACGTAAACCTTCTGAGTGAAAAAAACACGTAGAGTGCCAACTTTCATGGAGATCGGTCACACGGTGTTGGAGTTTACCTGTAAGATAAAATACAATACGTCATTTGTTCAACGTAAGATGTGTCGGAAAGTAACTCGAGATGCCTTAGCATCAGATTTATATCCAATGCAATATAAACAGAAATGTCTTTCGTCTCGCGGACCATCCTGTTTTCGCATGAAAATAAACAAACACTAATTAGTGTGCCCTGACGAATGCTTAGCAATTACAATCCTAAACCAACAGATACAAACTGTACATACATACAGTGGAAATGTTTAGACGGAAATGAACCAAGCGCCAGTCTATACATTTTATTGCTCTCTGGAGCACACCATGTATATCTACTAATTCTGGAAGATACAGAGCAAAATAGTTATGTTTTCTTGAAAGAGAAGAAACAATGCCGTCGAAATGCTCTTTAACATCTTGGCGCACCAGTTTACATGCACCAAGCCTCGACAACAAAACAAGACATCGAATTCCGAGGGGAACACGCTCGTGGCAACCCTCCTGCGCGGCGCGAAGCAGGCAGCGATGGCGACGCCGCGGGGCGCGGCAAGGGGCGCGGCTGAAGTCTTCGCCGGGGCACAAAAGCGCGCACCCCGTACCCAGCATTCGTGGCATTCCTTTGCGACCGACCCCCCTTGTGCGCCCAGCAGCACCACGTCGTCGACGTCGTTCGTAGGAAGGAGTTTGCTCAGCCAATTAGGTGACCCGCTCGGCCGGCCCGACTCGGCCCGGCCTGCGCCAGCGCTGGCACGCTCCCGCAATATCGCCTGCGTCACCGCACGCCCGCCGCCATGGCCGCCGCGCGCCGTCATGGAAAATTTCGCGCGAAAACGGAGCGGTAATGCTCTTTATGATTATTATCTAGGCTGGTTTTTCATATCAGCTGGCCCTTACAATGAAATTGACGTTCACACATTCACCCAATGACCTTACTTGTTCTTACACGTTATAACTACGAGGGTTATTTATTTAGTTTGGATTGTGATTAAAAAAGCAAGTAACTTTTCTTTCAAAAAACTTTTTTATCATCTGAATGTGCATACAATTCTGTTCTTCGATAAAATGTCTGATTGTCCCCGAAACACTTATCGTAAAGCTATAGAATGATTGATTGATTGATTCGTGTTTCCATTCGCGTCAGATGTTGTGGTCATTATCCCCATAAGTGTAGTGCATATTTTATCACAGGAGGTGGCAGCGTCCCCTCGCTAGATGGCGAGATTCGGCGTCGACCTACACGTCGACTTGTTATGTTTCTCCAATCAGGTATCTCTCACAAACGGGACACCTCCTCAGCCGGGAGAAATTCTAAGCTCCCAACTCCCTAAAATGATAGTAAATTAATTATTATTAAGAGTCGACTGCGGTCGATTGCATAATTTCTTAAACAGAAAGTTCCGAAAAAATTAACTATTTTTCATAAACTTAGGTCGGCAACATTGCTCTCACATATAACTTTCAATATAGACTTTGTATCTTGATTGCATGATAGTTCTTTTTTTCCCGGCGCTTCAACTGCTGGGGTCATTAGTTTCATCCGTGAAGAGCACTTTCTATATCTCTGGAGGTGACCATGATCCCCACTGCGCGAGATTGGTGGCGACTTACGTGACGGTTGATGGATGTTTCCGGGTGCGTCTACCACTATGGTCATTGGTCATTAGTCCTGTTGATGTCGTACTGAATACTATATGTCGGGAGATGACAGTTTACCTCCTTGATAGGATGCGGTGATCAGGCAGAATCAGCACTTAGATGTTGGATAGCGGGGTTTTTGCCTTCCAGGAAGTGGGGCAACGCCCCACCCGGGACAAGCTACAAGCTTCCGACTGGTGTGGTAGAGTACTACATATACACGTCGATTTTTAAATAGTGGCCGATGACATTAAGTAATTGCAACACTTCATGCCTTATAAAATTAACCTTTTTAACAACGGTAAGCACATTTCTGAGGTCCAAGTGCCATTGCGAAGGACGTTCGCGAATTAATTTAAAAAATCATTTTATAAGGCAGGAGCTGTAATGATGATTTAATGTCATCGGCCTCTACAAAAAAAGGCTGAAGTGTGTGTGTGTGTGTGTGTGTGTGTGTGTGTGTGTGTGTGTGTGTGTGTGTGTGTGTGTGTGTGCGCGCGCGCGCGCGTGCGAGCGAATAAATCAGGAATCAAAGAAAGGAAAGGAAAGATCGCGCAAGGTCAATGGCCTGTTTGAGAGGGTTCTACTCCAGTGTCGCCTAGAACTGATCGAAGATTCCACGGAAAACTACCGATCAGAGCAGCCGGCCGTTAAAATTCTCTCCCACACTGCAGCTGAATTCGACCTAGCTAAGTAGCCAGGATCGAAAATCGAATCGGGACTCAAACCCTATGACCTCCCGGCTCAAGTCGCTGTCAGCGCTGTCGCTGTCGCTTCAGCTACCCTTACGCGGTCCACAAACCGGCTTGTGGGGTTTCCGTCAGCGTCAGGTATCTCCGTCAGCATGCAGTAGTGTATTGCATGTCTGAGTGAGTTTGAATCCCTGGAGAGGAGTAGCCAATGATGAGAAGAAAAGATCGCGCGTGGTTCGTTTATTGGTCTCCTGCTCCGCAGTGTGAAATTTCACAGAAACAGGTTATTTAGACAATTTTGTTATCTGTACAGTTATGACCAAGACAGACTTAATTTGATCATTGATCTTCGTACATTACTGCTAATAATAATACATATTATTAATTTCCAATGGACGCAAAAATTGAACACAGCTGGCGTCATGCGACACGTCTCCCACAAAGAAGCGGCCCACCATTAAATATATGCTATTCAAAAGTTGTTTTGGAGAAACGACAATTTGAAATTATTTGTACATAAAAACTATTGTTTATACTAAATGTTCTTGAAACCTGCAAAGACTGATTTTGTTAAAAATTTTAATTTGTTGCAGGGTGTAGATCAGTGTTTTATTTGTTGTTCTTGAGCAATGTGTGTGCTAGAATTTGTAAAACCTTTCTGTATGGTTTGAACAGCAGCATATGCTGCCGCAGGCTTCTTGTTACAACTTTTCGAATGTTACACACGCTGCTCTTTGCCACTCGGGGAATTCTTGGCAAATAAAAGACGAGATATTTGCGGGTATGATTCAGCTATTGGAAGTCAAATGGATATAATTTAATTTTAAAATTTTTAAATTTTAATTTTTTAAAAAATTTTGACATTTTCAAACTCCAAATATTTCTGCGAATTCAAATACAGGTCGACTTTACCGGATGGTTTTTAATTCACAATTTAACGTCGTATGTTTGCCAAAATGAAATTTGCCTTGTGCCTAAGAACTTTTTGTAGGCGTCTACACTGTATGGGACAGTCATAAACACTGTCTCGAACATTCAAAAAACAAGCAATGAGGGAACAGAAAGTTTGCTCTTTCTCTTACTTCATCTTGGCTACAAAGCAACATCTAACAGCGGAAAAATAGTTTGGACGCGCAAACAAATATCATGATTTATAAATCTCTCACATGAGATACGGACCACATTTCTTGTGCATGCGTTCTTTCCTTATCTTGGCATCGAAAGATGCAAATGTAGAAAGTAATCCGTGCATAAGCGTACCATTTTACTCATTTTTTGACACAAAATCATAAGAAGCCTATCAAAATTCTAAACGGAAGAATGTCTCGAAATGGCGACCTGTAATGCAACACAACGGGATAAAACTACTGCTTATGGGTGAAATAAAGTGAAAATTGAAAAATGTTAATTTTTGGGTGAGTGTTAATTAATTAAGAAGGAATAACAAAATGTGGTTATTCTGTGAGAACAGGAAATCTATAACCAATATTTTGAGAAAAAGATTGATTATCAATGTATATAAATTTAAAAATTCCGGATCTATGCATATCAAAATGAAGAAAAAACTCGCATTCCTGTTGCCTTGCAAAAACAACTACGAAAAAGTCCATAATTTTTAGGTAAATTCTTTAACTACGAAAATTTCGAAACAATATTGCAAATTGAAAACGTTGCACCTACGCATTACATTGATTTGCATGATACTTCAAAAACCGATACCCATCAGAAAATAATGATCAATACACAATATTAAAATTATAAGGTAGCTATTATCCTATTGGTAGCAAACCTGTTTTTTAATCCAAGTGTATCGATTGGCATCCATCAATAAAATTTAAAATTTCAATACGTCACATTGTCATCACCATGGTACAAACATCGATCCGTCGGGTCCAACTTGTTCCAACTAATATTTCTCATTGTTACTGAAATTGAGAAACTTATTTAATACGTGTTACTAACAAATGAGAATTTGCCAGTGATAACGAACATTACTACAAACAAAATTCCGGGAACACCACAGCAAGCAGGTGGTGCCTCGGTAGAATCAGCGATCGCCAATTAGCCTGGCAATTCACCTTCCCGCGTGATAGGGACGGCGCGTGACCTTTGCCGTCGGCGCGCGACGCACAGGCAGGCACCAGCACTGGCCCGCCGCCAACACCCGAAACGCCTCCGCCGCCAACGCGCTCGCGCGGGCGGGCTAGCAAGCGTCGCGGCCGCCCGCAACGTCGCGACGCCACGCGTCGACAATCGCCCCCGTGCGCTACGCCCGCGCGGCGCTGCGCAGCGCGCTGCGGCAGCTACTAGATACGCTTCGTAGGAAGCGAGAGTTGGAACTCAGCACATCAACCTGCTGTCACAGGACGACATGCACAACCCCGTAATCACGTGACCAGATACTACATTGCGTCTGAAGCACGTCTTTCTGGATTTGTCACTGATACCAACAAAACCCAATTTGGAATTGCTGGTACCAATTTGTTGCTTTTCTCTCAATAGTTGGGGGAATCGTATACGTAATCGTACTTCTTTGGCAAACGAGAACGGATGACAGATGTATTAGATTTAAAATAACACGTTCAAATATTGTAAAAACGAGTGTTTTACACTTGAATCCTTCGACTCAACATATCTCTAACAAGAAAAATGCTACGGAGCAATCTTCGCATTCTGTCGGAAACAAACGAATATCAATACAGTTGGAATTTTCATATTTATTACTCGTTATTTACAAGATGACAAAAAATCTTCCAATTAGTATTACAAGTGTGAGAATTCTGAATTTAAACACCCACAAAAAAAGATTACGATTACTTTATTGTATTCTCACGAAGAGAAAAATACTGAAATATAACATTTTATGTCGAAAAAATCATGGTTTTGAATTATTTATATCCATTTAACAAGTTTCAGATATTTCAAAATAAAAAAATTATATTTCAGTATTTTTTCTTCGTGAGAATATAACAAAATAATCGTGTTTTTCGTGGGTGTTTAAATTAAAAAATCTCACCATTCTAGAGAAAAGTATCTCATTAAGTACTTTAATATAAAAGTCCTCATTTCTAACATCACACCCACATTTCACATACCGTTACTGCCACCCACACCCCCTTACAACCAACGTCACCGTCAAGAAATGATATCCACCAAGGACGAAGCATAGAACGATGAAAATCTGTTGTGCTCCTTAAAGTGGCGCTACTCAGCAAAGAACTCCTTCGAACTGTTTTCTTAAAATTAACATATGTATCGCCATCAATCATATTTAAAGTCTTACTGACATCTATGCATTGAACCCTTTCAGATGAAACGGCAATCATTTAAATCGGGGCAAAACTTTAGAAGTAGCATTAAAAAATCCCTTAGCACATTAAATGCATTAAAAAAAAATAATCGCAGTAGTTACGCCTCTATCGCTCGCTGCCATCCCTCCCAGACTTCGCCCTCCCCACAACAGTCTCAGGGCAGGAAGTCCACCTTTCCCGAAGGTGACAGTTGCAAGTGCTACAATAGTAAAAAGTGTGCGTTTAATTTCATATCACATGACCGAAAGCATAATTTTATACTCAAATTACTATCAAAACATTAACAAATGGGATATCATTGTATTCATCTTTGCATGAACTATCCACTACGAGTGAGAAAAGTAGTTCTATTTGAAAAATGAGAGATGATTAAATTTTTCGAAAACAAAATACTTGACATATCACTAATTACTAATACATTTTCTAATTGTACTATTATAAATATTAGAGAATATTATTAGTTGTTTTCAAAGCTAGCTTCTGATAAGCGTTTACGTTTCTGTTTTATTAATACTGAATTGAAAAATGTAAGTCAAACATTATCTGTTTATTTAACCCCAAAAATAGAAAAAAATGTATGCGACTCAGTTACAGACCTTCCTGCTGGAACGTACTTTTGAGTTACCTTTTGCGTACGATATAATAGGATAGTTCTTTCCGTCCACAAAAGCCAGCGGATGTGGCCAGGAACCTCGTAAGGTGGCGCACGCAATACTGCTCCCGCATGTTGAAAAGAATACATTCCCAGGGACAACCTACTTACGACAATTTGCGTGCAAAAGATCTTCCTCACAAGCACGACTAACACGATCACTCTAGAACGGGTCATACACACCAAACAATTTGCTGTAGCTTCAGGAGCACAATTTAAGTGAAAAAGATGTACACATAAAAACAACGTAAGAAAACTGTTCCCCTGCATTTGTACGCACATCACGAATAGAAACATCTAAAAAGAACGTAATTGCTTTGTAATATTATAAATGATTTGGAATTACAAAAATATAATGATGTTTATTGTGGATGTTACTGGTGGTACTAATGGTACTGCAAGTGCTGGTGCTCAATCTGCGACTGATCTCGCTTTTGCAGCATGAAAGATTCGTGAGAGTGCAATTAACATCAAAGCAACACCGGACACAAAGGAAGTGCCGTGATTACGTTCTAGAAAACTGAAGCACTCATTTTCATCGTCTGAGTTCAAAGTGCGCAGGCGACGTGGGAAGGCCAGGTAGCAAGTGTACAGCCATTAAACGCAACGATTTCAGCTCTGAATGTGAACGCCCAGCCCCCTTCCCCCCACACGACGGAGGACGCCGGTGGCCCTCGTAGGTGGCGGGCGCCGTGGGCGGGCTGCGAAGCCGGAGCTGCGCGTTATCCGGCGGTGGTCGTTATCCGCGGGTCGCGCGCCGCCGGAGCGACGATGCGTTGCGCGCGGCGAGTGCGGGCGCGGGCGAGGGGGCCGTGGCGGGGGAAGGGGGCGGGGCAGTCGGCGACCACCCGCGGAGGCGCCGGTGGACGAGAAACGCCTCGGCCGCGGCGTCACCACCGTCGTCGCTACGACGCTCTCGAAACTTTCCAAGGAGGCGGAATATTACTTCTAATGCTGGACATTCGCGCCCTACAATAGCACACAATGACTCTCCATCATAAGGGAAGTAATTGAGTCTAGATGAGTCGACGGGCAGAGTGAGCTCCGGAGCGAAACACCTGTTCGAGGTTAATTAATAAGAACCTTTATTCTAAAAATCAAATGCATATAGATGGATGTTAGCGGAGAGTTCACGTCTAACGAAGGCTTCTTCGCCCAATAATCACATGAAGGAAGAAAAAACAAATATTAATTATCTCCATTCGGAAATTATTCACTACTTTACAGAAATTACACATGACGAATACATTTCCTCATAAGATAATAATATCAGTCACGGAAAGGATTGCGATATATTATGGTGAATATTGCACACGATACTTGGTACAGTGTCTTGAAATAACTTGATACAAAATTATTTTTGAGATTAATTTTAAAGAATAAAAATATGCAGGCCACTCATTGTTTGTGCATATATTGATACCAATTTGTGATCACAAATTAAATTTAGCATCAAGAAAGAAACAACCACCCGGACATATTCAGAAATATTTTCTTGTCCATCCCTTTGACATGATTCATAACAAAGGACTTCATCCACACGCCAGTCAACAAAGGAAACAACAAATGAACACAAACGTTTGTGCAAGCAAAAGAAGCGCGTCAAGAACGCTCGCGCGCAGTGCAAACAAGTGAAAATAATGAAGCAAGCGACCCCAAACAGCGCCAAATCGCCACACGCGGGCTCTACGCGACGACGCCGAGAACGCGAACGCACAGGCGAGGGCGGAATTGGCAGCCGGGGCAAGTGGCGACCACGGGCAGTCAGCGTGTCGCAACGTCCCCACGGCCGCCGCCGACGTTGCCGCTCTCAACCAGCAGCGTCCGCGCGATGGAACCAGCGCAGTCGGCGACCACAAAGACACATCGCAACGGAAATTGCAAGAGGTGAAGCAATTGGTATACAAATACGAAACGATTTAAAAATGGGGGTCGTATTAAATGGTAAACAAATGCTTCCAGCTTATAAAAACAAACAGGATCGCAGTGGGCCCATGATGATTCTATTTGCGATTCTTCTGTGACGTGAGTTTTATGCATTTAAATCAACCTACCACGTATCAATGAGCCCGGTGGCACATGGTTAACGAGCTCGCTTTCTATGTGGCTCGATTAGTGGATTGGTGAAAAAATTAAGTTGCCGCTTTTCACTATGCCGCCGTTCAAACACCTGTGAGACCATCTGAAAGCTTCTCTCATGTGAAGAATGTCAAATAAGATGTGAAAGGGATTGCGACCTGCCTACCACATCTCTCCCGAGCGCAAAAGTCAGTCTGGAACGTCAGATTCATACAAAATCCCTATAATAACTTAAGTAATTTTCACACCACATTTTATCAATCAGTAATAAAAAGACTAAAAAAAGTATTACAAGTCTCGTTATTTATCTGTGTTCAGAACTTTGTCAGATGAGTTTATTAAAAACTATGTATGAAAATGTGATGAAGTAATTCTTCCCTATCAGTATCAGACAAATTGCTTAATTAACAAACATTTTATTACTGAGATACTATTTTCAGAGATAGGAAAACAAGGTATCTACGTCGCCGTGAAGACATAAACCTACCGACTGGTGCTTATCTTTAATCAACGTGTAAATGCATCTCGCTTTTACAGCTCATAACGCCGAGTTCTCTACAGAGTTTACTGTTTTCGGAACTCTCAAACTCGCAAAGAGCACAAACTTTCCTTTACTACATCCGCCTTACAACTCCTGTTATCCTGTGCCCCAACATGATGTACAAAGCGTCAAAAGTAATATCTCCATTTTTAATAAATTCGTAACAAAAAACAATCCAAAGGGTGATGTCTACACTAATCAGCTGATTTCGTTAATTTCTATCACGTGAAAAAGCCACAGAAATATAAATGCATTTTCAGATCTGCCTCTCCAAGCGAGTAAAATCCTACTTATCTACCTGGTAGACTGGTCAGGAAGTCAACGCCGAACGCCGTATCTCGGTTCTACGATCTATTCCACACACAGTTGCAACATTTTCTCCCGAAACAAATTGCAACACACAAGACTTAAACGCACAATGGCCGCTCGCGGACACTGGGCAGACGTCGCGGACCGAATGAAAAGGGAAGTTCCCGAGGCGATAGCGCGAGCGGAAAACCGCGCCCGTTCCCGCACCGCCGCGCCCGCCGCCGCCGCCGCCAAGACGGCGCCCTGCCAGCGACACCAGCGTTGGCAAACACCGGGCGGATATCGCCTGTAGAAGGCAGCGCGAAATGGGAAATCATTCACATGCACTAGTACAATGTTCTGTTTTCTCACATTCAGCTTTATTACGATTTTTTCTTTATTTTCTCTACAGGCCGATGAATGAACTTAGTACCTTGCAAGTTTCCTAATCATTTTCGTCCCTGACATAACATGGCTCTGACATTGGTATCTCTTTTATTAAATGGTTAATGTATATTTTTTTAATAATTTAAATCGTATTATATTTACTCTAAAACCATTCATGATTAAATTTCCACTCATTGCGCTTATTCATACATCATTACACACCTTGTTTTATTGGTTAAAAACAGAATTACTAAAAGTGGGGAGAGATTTTCAATTATACTCCTTCCTTCTCGGAGAGCTTAAGCGGGAAAAAAATCCACCACGATCCACCGGAACATCGGTTTATTTATTGAATTTTCTAATACCCTTGTTTAAAACCAAAGACTATAAGTACTCTACTATGAAATAAGGAGTAAGCTTGGTGGAGGCAGAAACTCTCAAAACTACTTTTTCTGGATTTTGTGGAAGCGCGCCTTATTTTCTCCCCGCATTGTGTCGAGCGGTATAGAAACGACCGATCTGCTTCCGACAGTTTTCCATTTGAGCTCATACCTCGCCAAAAATAATTCGAAAGTTTGAGCGTGTGTTCCATAACAATACACAAACGCAAAAAAGACGGTAAAGCAAGCAGCTTTTACACGCTCTCCGAGTTCGGGAACGGTAGAATAAAACTTCCGTGAGACAATTTTTAAATGAAACATCTTGAATCAGCACATTCACCGTGGATTAATTAATAGGCCTATTTAGGGTTATAACGCTAGTCACGTACGTTATCCACACTATTCCGATATTAACTTCACTTGATTTTATTGAATTCTGTGTTTTACATAATCACGAATATGGAACTTTACGCTGTTTATGCTTCAAAGGGTAACACTGTATTTCAATGCGTAGATGCTGCCAGCAAAACAGATGATACTCATACCCCATTCACGACCTCCATAAATTCCCTGAGGCAGGATCAGTTGCTACTAAAACAATACTTTATTCGTGAAATTTTATTGTTCAATTACTACAGTTTGGGCGATCCAAATACGCAACTTCAAACTGACAACATTTCACTCTAAAACAATTAACACGAATCTGAATTTACAAAACAAGTGAATACGAGAAGCAATAGATATTATCACATTCACTTTGCGGCGGCGGGCGGCGGTGGGCGGTGGCGGGCGGGGGCGGGCGGGTGGCGGGCGGGGGCGGGCGGTGGCGGGCGGTGGCGGGCGGTGGCGGGCGGTGGCGGGCGGTGGCGGGCGGTGGCGGCGTCCGCGCAGACATAAAACACACGCGGGGAGGGCTCGTTGCAACCCCGCGAGGGGAAGAAGCTACGGCGCCGCCGCACAGGTAGGGGAGAGCGAGGCGCCGGCGCCTGGCCGATGGGCTTCTTTACGACCGTCTGCAGACCTTGCCACCGCCGCCGCCAGCGCGTCTGCAGATGCCGTTGCTGCACAGTGGAGGAAAACACATTTTGATTGGACACCATCGAAGCCGTATTCAAAACTTCAGTCCAAAAAAAATCCACAATTCTTGCTTCACAATTTTTATTTTACCATATTTCTAGCTACATTGTATTCAATTCTTCGTGATGATAACAGGTAAGCTGGAAACATCGAGTATTTCTAGTTTGCTTCTTCAATTCTTATATTTAAGCTTCAATATTGAATAGCTTCTAAGTTGCATCAGAAACTCGATAATTCGGGAGTTAAAGAGATCCGTGTGTAAAATATGTGTATAAATTGCATTGGTGTGTAAAAACGATCGTTCTGCAGGGAGTCCGGCGGATTTAATTGTATTATCCAATCACTTAATATGACAACGCAATAGAGAAAATAAAAACAACTACGCTACGAAGATTCGAAAAGGAAAAATAATAATTGATATAACATTCATAAATGAAAATATTTAAGGTAGCATTAAGTCTCGGGAAAATGTCATAGTAAGTCACAAGTGTTCAAATACGTATTAATGCTGTAGACTCGACCCACTCAACTACATTAGAACACCATCACCCATTACTGGCAACAGTATTCAAACATCTGCCGCTAAGTGAACATTCGCCCGGAAGCGCGTTCCCGCCCACTGCTGCTTCCGCGTGTCTGCAGGCACGGCCGCACCTCGCGCCACGCCCAATTGAATTGCAGAGCGAGTGCCCGCGGGGCCCCGCCTCGCCGCACCGCCAGCAAGGGAGGAGCACGGCCTCCTGCGTACGTGAGCTGCCCCACCGCTGGAGGTGAGGGAGGAAAGACCTCGCGTCGGCTGTCTGCCCAACGGTGAGTAAGCCCCACGAACGCCCGTAAGTCGCATCGACCTGCCGCCCAGCCGGGCTCGTCGTAACTCGACCGGAAAGGATGTAGATACTTCGGGAAAGAGCCCCCATTTCGACAAGACGATTTCCGCGCACGAGTAGAGTTAATACGTCCAAGTTCGTCATCTCTCTTTTCCACTGCATACAGGCTTCCTTATCAATTTAATAACAATAATATATAACAATTTAATTAAAATCTGTACGCTCTACATTCATCCTCACTGAAAAAAAACTATTCTTAATCTCGATACACCACACTTTTTTTTCTGTTCTTGGTGCAAAATTCGAATCTCAAAAAATTTACAAAGAAATCTGCGATGTAAACGAAACGAGAGGCAACAGGGTGAGTTTGAGGATAAAGTAAACTACTCTGAGAACCTGAAATTGTATGCCACACATTTAGCCCACCACGATCCGACGCTTGTGACAGTGCCACGAGAATGCGGCGTCGCAAAATGCAGGAGCGGGCGAGAGGATAAGAAAGTGGGCGGGTCCGCTGGCGGAACCGCGGGCGGGCGAGAGAACTGGAGCGAACGTGTTTGCGGCGCGAGGGCGGGCGAGGGCGGGCGCGGGCGCGAGGCACGGGATCGATAGCGCCAGGACGCCCCCGCAGAGCGTGGGCGGGCGCTTTTTGGGGTCAGCGATGCCGAGCCACGACATAGGTCACCGTGCACTCTTGCTGTTAAGCTCTTAAATCAAGGGAACAATTTACGCCGAAACTGTACTGCGTACTCACACACATCATTAGAGAGTTCAGTTAATTTCCGCGGTTCCATTGGAAATTTTAATGTGCCAAAGTATTTTAATATTGTGATGCTTCATTGCAATAATGCGAATGAACAGACGAATATGACGCAATCCATCACTTTAGTTCCCACCTCTGATTTACAACACGTCTGCTTTCCGTCGGTTGGCAAAAAAGATTACTGATTCTTCATGTACTAAACAGCTATCATACTGGTGACTAATAAGGATTTTTACGAAAACAACACAAAAATATATAAGCAGAAATGCGTGGCTGGATGAACTACTTCAGAGAGTGGTTTCAAAGCGTATTTTCTAATTTCTAATATCCTTCTGGACTTTTAAAATATCCGGCAAATTTACGCAAAAACAGAATTCACAAGATATTCTGTAATAGTACCAAGATGACAAGTCATAAAACTGAATATAAATATTTCACTACAATATTAAATTGTCAACAATCCTTTCATTCTCAACAGAACTTTCAAATTTTATTTTTATCAAGATATTATATTTGCATTTGTACCATTTCTCTAATACTTGTCACCAATAAACAAGTCGAAGACGAAAAGGAAGAAGTTGGCTAAAAGAGTAACGAAAGTTTCAGAGGCGAATATCAATATTTGTACCCATGTTTTTTTAATGTTTTTTTGGGGGGTGGTATTACGTCATTAAATTTGGCATCATGGTACTCTCAGAAGAATATTGCAACAGAGAAACCGAATCATAAAAACATGCCTGCATTTCGGTAGATTAATGCATTATACTTGTAAGCTTAGCCGTTACAGACATTTGGAGTAGTTAAGCGGCAAACCATTGGGCGAAATTTAGAAACTTGGTTCAGGTTTAAATTAATTTTATTTGCAATTAATAAGCTCTTCAGTTGAGTTGATCAGCTTGAGTAAATATTGTGAAAGAATGAAAAGAATCGAATAAATAGGAGAATAATTCAATACAAAGATTTTATTCCAGATAAATGCATATGAAAACACTTTAATAAATTGCAAATAAAATGTAATACACAAACATTTCAATTCTTCGTGCACCACTAATGCAAATCGTTTCAAAACGCCATCGCAGCTTTCGCTGATTTGTAAACTATCCTGCTTTCTATAACAGAATACTTAACACGACTGTGAATGTAGTGATTGGATGCTGTTGTTTTGCGCATAAAATTAACAAGTTGGGCACGTGAGAACATTCCATTATTTGCAAAACATTGTCTCAATAGGGAAAATAGTTTTACAACGAACCCAACTTCGAGCGGCCGGGCTCTGACCTATGCATTACATCATAGTTGTAACTGTGCATGGGTGAATAATGCAATAACACTAAGCGTTTATCAACAAAGACAGGCCCCTGTGATTAAACTGCACTCAATTAATTTTAAATGATGAAGGATCGTGGGGAATCTATTCGAAAAGTAATTGACTATTCACGTTTCTGACATCCCGTACTACCGAGCGGATGTACCCTGAGGAGTAAGTCGACAAAAATGTGTAAGAGAAGGTTCAGAAAGGTACTGTTTCGTAGATTGCATATTTAGAACGAACTCATTCATTAATCTCGAAGCAAACACCTGATTTTAAGGGTCTAGGACTCCCAGTTTTCGAGTTATGCACAATGGTAAAGTGAGTTGCAGGGAAACGTGTGTCGCGAATAGCATTTGCGCCTGTTGATTTCGTTGTAGCATATTTTACAAACTTTAAATTTCTTCTTAACTCTATTTGATGCATCCCTGGTTGCACATTTACAGTTTTTTTTAGACATATTTCCTTGGCGTAATACATTACAGATCGCTAATTCAACCACATTATTTACAAATTTAGTACGCTCGTAATGACTTTAAACAAGCTTTTAACCCGTAAGGAGGAGAATCGCTTACGGCTTATGTGATCAAGGAGAATTCACTAATTACAGGAATGATACTCAATACAAAAAAGTAAACAATAACTGTATTCTTTACTTAGCTATTTATAATCTTGCAAATCGACTCTCTTCACATGTGCTACCAAAATGCATTCTTCGGAGTGTTTCAAGAATGGCCAAGAAAAAAAATGTAATTAATCAGAAAGAATCTCGAACATACGATAAAAATTTAATGGCATAAAACAGCAACACTTACAGGCTAATTGTGCTGACTTTATTTCTGAAGCTACACACAACTAAAAGCAATTTGAAATAAAGCATTTCAGTCCTTTCTATTCTACGGGCCTCATCCCTCGGAAAATCGCCCCAACCCCTTATAACACACGCGGCACTTTTTGTATTCTAAAATCGATAAATAATAGTCCAAATGAAATCGAAGGGCTTGCCCTTTTAATGTAGGAAAACATGCAAAACTATGTTCACATATAATTATCTTAAGTTTTCTCTCTAACATAAAATCCAAAGAATGATCAGCACATCACGTTCCCAAAAGGTCCTTCATTCTTCACGTACAGCAAAAGTCTGAAACATGAAATACTTCGAGTCCATATTCGGAATCAGATCTCTCGGACCATGGAGAGGAAAACTCGACGAAACAAATCGCTCCAGAAGGTTCCTGCCATATTTCTCATCACACAGACTCGCGACACGTTAACCGGTCGAGAAAGCCACTAAGCGGATTACAGAAACAAATGACCTAAGCAGAGAAACGCACATGCGTGGCTGAGCGTGAGCAGCAAGGCGGAGGCAGCCTCGAGAGTCAGAATGCTTGAAGTGGTGTCGAGGAAGGAGCCACAAACACAGGGCCTCCCGAGGCATTGGAGGCGAGGAACAGAGGAAGCTTCTTCCAAAGGAACAAAGGAATAGAGCTGAGGTGAAAATACCCGAGCACCCTTCTAAGAAATACCCTCCGTAAATGAAAAAAGTATGGAGTTGGTGTGATATTTTCCAGGTAAGACATATCCCCTGGTATTTTACAGTACTAGTGTAGGACTGCACTTACTATTTCTTTGCATGCTAGAACTGCATGATAGAACACCAAACACTGTCCAAATTGCGACAACACGAAATAAAAAGGTATTCTAGTATATGTGGTGTACTACACAAATCCCACTGACGAAATGATCACACATGTTTTTCCGTTGTACAAAAAATATTGAAGAGACATTTTTCTTCTCATTAAAATTCTAAGATTTAATTCTAAGATTAAAGATTCTATCAGACCTTTTCAGACTGAAAATTCTTCACGCAACTACAGTAAAGAGTTTTTCGAAAAATATCTAAGAGTAATTGGACAGATAAAAAAGAAGAAAATTGAAAGGGTGAGTGGAAAAACAGTACTAGTCCAGAAAGTTCGTTCTGAGATCATTCAAGTTAGAACTTTTGATTAGATATGTTGAGATTTAAACAATTATATTTTGCCAGAAATGTACCAAGCTATACGCATATATCCGAGGCATAATTGCGATAAAAATGTTATTAATGTGTCATAATTTAAACAAAAACTGGGTACTTGTTCTGTTTTTTTTCATTTTAACGAAGATTTACCAATGAAATTTCTTGTATGTTGCATGCATCACACAATACCACAATTTATTGTTTCAAGAGTGCACATAAGTAATATAACTAACTTCAAATTTCAAGTAAAAATTTTACGTAGAGCTCGCTTACAATGACATTTTCTTTTTCCAGATATTTTTTGGGAACAGGCTGTGTTTTGACGTTGAATTAATTCGGCATAAACTTCACAGAATCTCATGAGTAGTGAGCAATTTTCGTTGGGAAGGATTCGCTCATCAGTCCATTACAGGCACACTCTCCATCAGTAACAAAGCAAGTAAATTACCACAGCCCTGTACCTCTGGCACATAACATATGTGAACCATCTACTGCGTGCAGCCCGAGTCGACAGACGTCTGAAATTCTGACTGGAAGAGCAGTAGCTGTCCAGGATAAATACTGTTCTTTCGTTCATCAACGAGAAGAAGATGGCTGATCTAAAGGACAAATGATCTCATATTGAACTGTTTTCAGTCTCAACATGTAGTTCCATGCCCTCGCCACAACAACAACACAACACAAAATAAATAAATAAATAAAATCTATTTTTGGTTTTCCACTCACCCATTCAATTAGAGATGCGATTCATGAAAAATTCCAGAACAAATGAAACTACTAAATGAAAATACTCAGAAAAAACAGTACAAAATGGAAGGAAGAAAGTGCAACAGGAACAAACAATTCGAGGGAGGTGCCGTGAAGTGGATATATAGTCGCAATATGACGTTAACGGCCGCGGGGGGATGCGTCGGTAAGAGATGAGCACAGAGGCGTGAATTCTCGAGCGGCTTCGTGCACCGTGGTTCTTCATCTCTATTACAGCACCTCGTAGAGGTCGAAGGAAGAACACACTGAAACAGTGGGTCTAAGATCACTACCAACTGCAAGAAAGAGAGAGTGAAGAGAGAAACAGAAAGCAAAGGATCCGATGTAAAGCAAGCAAAGAATACTTGAAACCAAACTATACGATGAAATTATAGTGACGTGAATATCCGAACACAAAACAACAAATTAAATTACTTTCGTGAAGAATGTACTACGATTCTCACTCGACGTTTCACAGTCTGCATTTTCATGAGAGGGCACCACAACTTTTTGAAAATAAATATTTCATTCCACCTTTCAAAGTAAAGCTAACGCTAAATAAATTAAGAGAAATCCGCTGGCTGTGAACTTTGAACTTCAGTCGCGTAAAATGGCGATTTACCAAGGATGGACAAACACGTGCGTGCCTGCGTGCACACACACACACACACACACACACACATGAACGAATAGCGAGATATTGGCACGGAAGGATGCGACCAATTATAGACAAATGTAATGAAAACGTAGACGAAACATAATTCATCGTCGACTATAAGTAACGCTGAAAGAATTAAAATCAGACAATAGATAATGCCGTAAATGTTACACAAATGTATGCAATGAGCAGCAGACGCCGAGGAGCAGAACACAGAGAAGCATTAGAAGGAATAGAATGAACAGCATAATACGGAGTCACAACGGTTAAAATGGCATTAACAGCATGACGGAGCACTGGCGGGGCGGGGCGGGGAGAAGGGGGAGGAGCGGGGTGGGGGCGGGGGCGGGGGCGGCGCAAGACGGCCGGCCAGACAGGAAACGTCCACGCGTGCGAGCGCAACGGAGGAGCACGGAGTGGAGCGACGCGAAGCGAAGCGTGGTGGCGAGATGGGAGCTGCTGAGGAGTGGAGCGTGACGGGACACGGGCTTCAGAAATGGCGAGAATCTGCAACCAACTCACGCGATGACTGAAGGGGCATGTCAGAAACAAATCGGCGAGCAACACGAAATGGCAAAAATATGGCTGAACAATATTTACTTTCGTTTATCGCAGCAGGGTATTTTATCTTTACTAAAATACTATTCTGCAGGACATTTGTTTTTTCATCGAGGGCTTGCTGATCATGTAGTTATATCAGAAGATGACACATTAATACATACACTACAAAATACAATATACAACATGCAGGAAAATTAACAATGACAACGCACCGTACACTTTTATTTTTGTCTATACTTTATTGTTTATGAACTCTTCTAACTGTACTTCACCAGTACAATCTTTGGTGATCTACATCCATAATGTATGTTAATTTAATATTAATTCGTTTAATTATGAATTTCATCTCACCTTTGCGTATAAACTAATGATTAATTAACACACTCCACTGCTAAATAATTTAATGCCCGATAAGAAAGGCCTATTTTTGTGGAATGTTAAAAGAATAATAGTAACTGAATTATAATAAAGCTCTAATTTGACAAGAATGGATTTAAACTAATAAATTTGTTCATTGAAAGTTCTGAATCACTCTTACTACCACGCAAAGTATCAATAGAACAAAGAACAAATTGTATTTTACCAAGAAAGAAACGCAATGGTTAAAATATCAGGTTTCTCCGTTAAGGTGACCACGATTTCGTTTCACGTCGCCCAGATTTTGCAACGAATGTCAACAGTGGAGCAAAAACAACACGGAGCCTTGGGCGCGACCTCGCTGACCGCTGCACCGAGCGTCTGAGGGGCGGGGGCTCCTTCCGGCGCGCACCCGCGGGGCTTCCGCGCGGACCTGCTGCGTGCGCGGAGTGGGCGCGGGGGCGATCGCGAAGACCTCCAGCGCCGCCCGCGCACAGGACGCGGACGAGGGCGAGCGCCGACCTTTGCTGGCCTGCGACCTTTGGGCCCGCCGCGTCCCGAGTCGTGCGCGCCTGTGACGCTCGGCGCTTCTCGCAGCACGAGAGCTCAGCGGTAACACCGCCGTCTCTGCAGCAAGTTTGACCGAGAAGTCCTGCGGTTCGAGTTCCGACTGTGGCGGATTTTCGGCACTAGCTGTATAGATGGGGCAAATTGACTGTCTGAGGAACAATTCTAGTGGTCGGATGCAGTGATTTTCCATAGTTTCCCTAGCTTTCCGAAGTTTCTCCGATCAAAGGCTAGGCCAGAGGTGTCAAGGTCTTCTACTGGTGGCAGTGGCACGCTTCATGGCACCGTAGCAGGCAACGAGCATCTCTGCACAACTAGCGTCGAGAAAGGAAACTATTAGAAACTCCGCTGTTTTACAGTAGGGATGGCGTTGTCTCTGGTGGCGGGGTAATGAAATGCATGGAGGGGCGATTTAGTCGTGGCACTCATGCCACAAATTCCCGCTCGTGGCATCGATCTTGACAACACTGCACTAGGTAAATGCTTGACCAGTACTCTAAATAAACGGTCCACGAATCGCGAGCGAACTTTCCTTCATCCTTGCCCCCTTCCCCTCTTCATTTCACGTACTTATACATGCAGTTACTAAGCTACCACACTCGATTTTAGAGTTTCTTCCATTTTCGGCGGTCACTCGCTCGGAGAGATACCTAGAGGCCACTGTGCACTCGAGCAGACACTAAGAGGAGGAACCGACGGCCCGCAAGCTAATTACGAGACGAAAGGCAGCAGCTGCGTGCCCGGAATCAATACTGTCACACTCACTCGCCGGTACCTCCATGCCTTCTCAACCAGGCGCTCATCTCTTGCAATCCGTCTGCAATTTGGATGAAGCGGTATGTCCACTAAAGTCCGATTAAAATAAGTTGGTGAATCACAGTTGTGCTTCTGAAGCTGTTGCTTCCTACATATGAGTATATGATTTGGTTACTTTTATAAGTATTTAAGTGTTTATGTTCGTGTCCCGGGAACACATGCTTAGTGAGATGCAACCTGCCCATGCAGCTCCTTTCCACTCACAACTGTCAATCATCAACTTCTTTTAATCGGACCATAGTAACACCAGTTCACAATTAACCCAGATGATACTAATTTATCATTTTCAACACAATCAGCAAAGATAGAGGAGCCTTTACCCATATCTTTCATATGCCAATGATTGCCGGCGTTGGTGGCTCAGGGTCTGATGTCACTGATGTCACTGCAGGTCACTGCACTGTCAACTGATGTCACTGCAGGGTCTCTGACCCAGAGGTCCTAGGGTTCGAGTCCCAACGGTGGCAGGATTGTCGACATCAGCTTGTCAGGTAGGTCGAATTCAGCCGCTGTCTGGAAAAGAATTCTAGCGGCCGGTTGCTCCGATCGATAGTTTTCCGTGGTTTCTCCGATGAACATCAGGCGAATGCCTGAGAAGTACCCCAACAAACTGGCCACCCACCGCAAGCGATTTTTCCTTCCTCTTTCTTGTCCTTTATTTTCACCTTTTACATTTATACTCACATCTAATATACTACTACACAAGTCGGAAGCTTAGAACTTATCCCAGCTGGGGTGGTGCCACGCTGGTGGGAGGTACCTGGTTGGGGAAAATCAACGCAAGCCGATATAGGTCGGCGCCGGATCTCGCCAGCCCACGAAGGAAGATCACCGCCATCTTCCGCGATAAAAACTGCACTTACGAGACTAATAGTCTTAGCAGTTGACGCACAGAAAACACAAATCAACCAAACCTCCAGCCTTCAATACCTTAATTTCTAATCACGAAAACCAGCTCAAGCTACCGTTACAAAGAAATATGTTCCGTGTTCCGATTCCAAATAGCTTGATGCTGCAAGACATGCAGATGCACACCAATAATATAGTATATTTGTAGTAAATAATTTCTAATCGATCCTGACTGATTAATTTCTCACTAAAAATCAGTTTAGTTTATCATTCAAATATCAAGTCTTACCACCAATCATTCCAGCACTATCTATTCCCCCTTCTCTTTTCCTACTATTATCACAATACCCTAGAAGCACAATCGATCATTTACATAAAAGTGCCTATTATTGTTCAAGTTGTAGGTAAATGAAATTTCTAACGCATTATCCAACTAAATTCTTTTAGAATCTAACTTGATCCCAATTGCAACGATTTTTTTTCCGCGGAATAAAATTGTTTAGTTATTAATACCAATTCTCTAATTATTAAATTGTAAAAAAAGGATTTAGTTACATTTAAGTTACATTTAAAAAAACACAATGTAATCCTTTTCTCTCAAACGAGGATCGTTAAGATGTTCCATCATACGTTTTTAAAACCTTCTTACCACCAAACACATCAAATGTAAGAGAATATTTTTCAATATCGCATTGGATTCGAAAGGTATTACTATATCAAAAGATACATCCTGATGTTGAAATTGTTTAAAAAGTGCCGAAATCCTCTATTTCTTGATTACAAACATCAAAAACACGAACTAACTCAAAGAATGTTTGCAGAATGCACTTAACACTCCAGTGCTAGCCTGGTAGTTGCCAAGGCTATCAAAGTGGATCTTCCAAATTCGAAAGTGAAGAAATAAGCATTTCGAGACAGGTTGAATAAACACCACAGGAAAGAAAAATATTTAGTCTTCGCATCCTCAAAAGGTTCAAAGAATTTTCTGCGTCACATAGAGACAACGCGATGAGTCGAATAAATGGTCACTATTAGAGTTCACTGCCTGTTTTTCCCACAATAAATTACAAAATAATCATCAAAATATATATTTTCTTTAACATTCTACTTAGTTCCTAAATACGTGTCTTTGTGCGTATCTGATAAATCACATTCAACATATATGTAATAGTTAACTGATGGTCAACGAACTCAACATGTTTGTTAACATTATTTTTACTTTCCCGTATACGTACGTATATACGGAGTAGTAGCGAAAGTAAAGTAATGCTGGGCGAAAAAATGGAGAACTTTCGGCAGAACAAAATGCCAGTCCGTGATAACGAAAAAGTGGATAAATCCAGTTGTTAAATTAAGAAAATCCCCTAACACGTGGTGTAGCCTGAATTCCCGTTTTGTAGGTCCGTCTGTCTGTGGTACCGAAAAAACCATTGAAAGCAAAACGTCCGTCCGTCTGTCCGTCCGTCCGTGAACACTACAAGCGCCTAAGCCTCTCGTTGAATTTTTCCAAACTGAAGAAACTCCTGTCCATCTGGCTTCTCGTCAAAGCATTGAAATTTTGAAAAACTTACTTCAAAATTTGAGGGTACATGAATCCCCCCGGACATTTTCAAAATTTTCTCAAAAATGGCTCCAATTTTTTTCTTTAAATTTCTTGTAATAATAAAGTAAAATACATTTATAAAAGTGGTATACGACCGATTTTCACGGTTAACTCTAAATCTGTCTCGGCCTCTTCCTACAACTACAAAATTGAAGACAGATTTTTCCTTCAAATGAAACTTGTTCTCCAAAGAGAGTTCTTTCATTAAGGTCATGTACATTTTTTTAAAAATATTTTAGTAGTTTTCGCGCAATATTACGTGCAAAATGTGCAATTTAAAAAAATATAAGCACAAGATTTACTCAAAAACTGCTCAAATCTTATGTACTACGAGATGACAAACGCCATATTGCTCTATTCTTTTGTTTAGTTTTGTTTTTTCAAAAATTACAAACATTTTTTTGACTTGTCTCTCACGTCATTACATTACATTAGTTACGTTACATACGTTACATTAGCGGTAATTTGTTCACATTATTATGCGTACATGTGCTTTAAATAATGTCAGATGATATGTCTCGAAAACTCCGCATTTTCAGAAACGCTCAAATGCCATTTTCCTCATAAATGGCACCATATTTTTCTTCAAACTTTTCGAACGGATAATGCTAATTACACTCTTTAATATGACGTACAGTTCATTTTGCTGTATTTTGTTGCTTTTTTTTTCAAAAATTACACAAATTTAATTTTTTTGAAAGATCTCTCACGCCGTTAATACGCACATTTCCCGCAATTTGTGAACAATATTGTATTTATGAGTTCAAGTGCTTCAAATGACTTCTAATGATGTTTTCCGAAAACTCAAAAATTTTCTGTGAAAAAGAGCTTCAAATTTCGAATTTACAGTATCGCTTAAACGCCATTTTCTTAAAAAAGGCTCCAAATTTTTCAAAGGAAATGTTTTTTATGACGACGTTTTACTGTGCTTCAATATTCTAAAAATAATATTTCAGTTCAAGTATTATAAAACAGAATAATTAAGAAAAAGTCACAACTATGTACTTTGGGCGGCGATAGATGGCAGCTGGCTAGAGTGTGTGGCTAGTCCGAATAGCCAGCCGAGAGCAAAGGAAATAGAAAACGAATACAAGAAAGTCTGTGCAATTCTGTTGCACCACTAGTTATTTTACCCCTCCAGGGGAACATCCACTTCCTACCCTAAGAGCTTTTGCAATTAAATTTGGACTGTCTGTATATCTTATTTCAGAATATTTAACAAAGTGAAGTCTCAGTGAAGTCTGGTTTCAGTTTCTGCTACAGTATCAATCGTCGTTTACCGCTGCTCTCTTCTGAACATGGGCTTTTGACGCTCACTTTGATTTCATGGTTGCTGCAAATGTTACGGATAACCTGCGTTATTATCCTCTCTTACTGAAACAACTATTTGGAAAACATGTGGTATATTATTGGTTGGAGGTAATGCTGTTCTTGATTGACCCCGAAAGCGCTGTCCTTTGGCTGGTATTGAGGAATTTGCCAGTAGACAAATAGACGTCCCTTTATCTACCGTATCTACCACCCGTCCTCTTGACTAGAATTTACTTATTTTCCACCCGCTCCTTTTCAAAGTGTTGCAGAAAGTTGCTCTTTCTGAAAACGGACGTTTCGGTAACCCGAAGCTGAATTTTAAGGTCAATGTGATGGACTACCTAAACATCGGGCAATCCTGGTCAGAACAGGATGTACGATTGATTGTATACCATAAAATTTCAACAACAAAAAATCATTGAACTACCTCTTTTGTATGTTTTTAGATACTAAATTTAAACTTTTAGTTGAATATTTTTTATTACACAAGAAAACTGTTCTAGCTCATAGCAAGTACGACCTTGCTTATCTTGTTACCGTGAGTAATTAATATTCTATAGCAACTAGTCGAGAGCATATACGTGTGTATCTTCGCCCAATAATTTCGTTCATGCGGAAGACGAAACACGAAACAATACTAAAGGCGGCACAACAATTCGATCTCAAAAAAGGTGAGAAAGTAAATAAAGCAGCTTTCATTGTGATTTCCATTATTTTAAAACAAAATTGTAGGTATCGCTTAAGTGTAAATTGAACGAAAGAATAATTGTACGCGGAACGGCTGTGAAATATATCTCAGCAATGTCCTTATTGAGTCTCCTACGCCAAGAATATTGAGTTACAACGATAAAAAGACATGAACAATGAACATGAAATTAGGGCAGATAGTAAAAGGAGAGGCAGGGGCAATGGGAAAAACCAGGGGAAAATATGTCCCGAACCAGTTCGGGACATTAGCTTTCATTTTGAGGGACAAGAATAGGAACGCTTCTGCCCTAAGGTGACAGTTAACGCTACGGGTAGTCTCATATACAATATTATAAGATCGCCTAACACTGATCTCACCTCATCTCGTTACTACACTGCGAGGCTACACTACAAGGCTCGTCTTCATAAAGAAATATGTCATGATATTTCGCTACTGTTCTCAGTCGTGCCGCCAGAAATCTCGTGATTGCGACAGTTTCAAACAGTGTTTGCGATGATGCGACTTCTAGCGGCACGACCGAAAAAGGCACAAAATGCCGTGTGATATTCCATCCTGACCATAGGGGCTTGAGGAGCAGAGTTAGAAAAATCGCACTATATGTAGAAAATATAGTACATTAAACATCGCTACATTACGGGTGTGGCCAACAGTACCGTTTCAAATAGTATCGAGATTCCTCGTCCTTTCTTTTATCATAAGAATCTTAATAGTGAAAGAATCCACACACGCGTTTCAGTTAAAAGATAATATTTTTGGCCATCGCATAAGACGACTTAAGCTCGTAATTATTAATATTTCACAGGTTTTCGAAAGTCTTACATCTAAAACATGAAGCAAATTCATCCAGTAAAACAACACGTAATGTCTAAAGAAATTCTTACGGAAAATCTGTCACTGAAATTAATCTGGATCTCTAAATTCCTACTTTAGATTACAATTTGTTTTTACTATGAAAACGATCAACTGTTGTTTGTATATTTAACCCCACTGACTTCGCGAGCAAGCAGGAACATTCCTGCCACCTTCCAGCGTTCACGTGCAAGGTCAGGGACGTTTCCCAAAGAAGCACTCGCTACAATTCTGGGTCAACGTCAGAGAATGAGTAACCCCTGGCAGAAAGCCTGAACGAAAAACGTCGCGTCAAGCGCTCTGTAAATAGTCTAGAAAGCCACAGATGATTCCATTTTCCTCATTGAATTAGCGGCTTCTTGCAGCATTAGCTACTGCTTTCCGTAATTCCTTGCGCGCAAGTTAATGAAGAGTAAACTTTACTGACATTCAAAGAATTCCCTGTTCGTGGAAATGCGGTGCAGTCGCTACCGCTGACATAAATTAGAAGCAATCAGACCAGCGATTTTCCCAAACGCTCGATAAAGTTTTATTGCGACAACCTTCAAATCCGGAGAATTCATCTTTCAAATCACAAGAAGCGCAATCTTAAGAAAACAGCAAGATCAATTGGAAAGAGTATGCAACTAGGGATATTTCCATCTCTGATCCACTTAGACAGTACATACATAATTATCAGTAACTCTATAACCGTTCCTTGCCACAATTTGGTTTTGTGAATAAAACGTACGTAATTAAAAATAGGATGTAGAAAAAGCATGTAAGAGTCATAAATTGAAAAAGAAAGCTTTTAAAACGTTGGTAAAACTATTTTTCATCTACAGTTTACAATAAAAGTTTAGTTGAAAGGTTGCGTAAGTCATCATAACCACGGTTCAAGGACTTACACCATGAGCATGACAAAATATACCAGACTGAAAGGATCTATAATACATTTCGTTTGGGTCTTCAGTTACAACTCTCCCAATTCTTCATTCTAACTGAAATCTCAACGGAATTACTCACCGCACCCATTAGTTAATAATCAGAAAGACCATTATCAGCCATCATTGTTTTTATTCCATCAAAAACCAACCTGTAAACAAAAAAGACAAACATTACACATCAAGACAATATTTTAAAAAATGCTAAGAACATCTTAGCAAAAACAACCGAATAAAGGTCAATGGTCGTTTGCACGTCGTTAACTTTTAATATTCTAACCACAAAAACTTGAAACAATGTCCGTGGCAAGAAATTAGCTTAGCATCAAAGACCTGACCTAGTTCGCGGCTCCTGGAAACAAAGAGGCAACAGTGAATTCGGAAAAGCGGGCACGCGCCACTTTCTGGCGGCATCAGCTGAAGACAAGGCCTCCACACACTTTTATGAGCCCATTTGCAATCTGCGAGATTCCCAACAAGATGTGTTGATAATATGTTGATAATACACAAAATATCACAATGAACGCAAATAGATTGGAATTTAAATCAATAAAGCATTTGTTTTAAATCCCCCAAATATATTAGTTTACGCAGAATAGTTTCAATTTATTTCATTTATGGAACAACTCAATGAATCTAGAGGATTATACATTCGCATTACATGCATACAATGCAAATACCAACGAGAAAGAATGCAGATAAGTTTAGAGTAAAAATGCAATTTCTAACCAACAGAATGCAAACATTAATAAAACATACCAAGAATTGGTACTTTTAAGTTGTTTTTTAATCCAAGAGATGTTGCTGTAATTTATAACGTATCTTCTAACCGACACGACGAAACAATAAAACCAGTTTTACAGTACGAGTAAATGAGGGAACAAATTGCGTTATAATCGCAACTGTGATACAGTCAATTTTGTAGAATACGTCAGCGCAAGAATGTATAAAGGAATGTGGTGATCTGTTTCTGTATGCAAAGACAAAACACATCCACCTAACCCTATTTTGTTAGTAGCGTCGCTGTTGTTTCTAAAATCAACTATTTCAAGTGATTCACAAAACAGTTGGGCTGAGTAAATGAACTAAAACTGTTACTTTAGAACAGCTTTTTTTGAGATATTGGAACGTAGTCATTGAGAAGACTGCTTAATCTTCACGAATGTATACAAAAAAGACGCAAAACGATTAAACAAAAATATTTAACAAAATTAAGATTACATGACCAAGATCTGAACTCTATGATGGGTGAACTTCTTTATACTTGACTTTAAACGAACAAAAATGTAAAATGTGTAATATTCAGTAATAAAACACAAACTGCTTCATTATAGATGCTTATGTCTTCTCTAACAATTTCACTTTTCCAGCTAAAAACTATAAATCGTGTGTATTTATACGGAAGTATCTGCTCTGTACGAGACTTGAAACAACTCTTTGACTAACCCGTCTTGCGTAAAGTAACTTAAAATCCTTGCCGCAAGTAACCTACTGGATTGAAAGAAGCACAGGGCACCGCTATGTGCGAAGAGGTTCGTCACGGCGACCCGTGGTGCGAAGCGCTTGGTCAAGCGTAGCGCGGCGAACGCGTCGGAGACGGCGGCGGCGGCGGCGAGCTCGCCGTTCGCACGGAATGAACGGCTCGGCCGCGCCCGGAAACGCTGCTAAATTGCCGATAATCCCCACAACAATGGTCTCTAAGAAGCCGTACCCGCTCGCGTAAGCCGTAAAGCTTAATCTTGTTAGCATAGTCCAGGCGGTGGAATGGCAGGCCCGGCGCGCCGAGGATCGTAAAAGTGAACGGATTGCGCAGACTGCAGGAGACCAGCTCGCACGGAAACCTAATGAGGGTATTTTTGTTTAGGGAATTACCGCGCGCCCGGTCGCGAAGCGGTGCCGTTACAGTATCAGATCGGAGGGGCAGCCGGGGTCACGGCATACATTTCGTGTGCAGACTTCGCTGGTCCACGCAGAGAACAGCAAACTGGTCGCATGGATCGGAGCACGAATGCTGGGGTGAAATATAAAGGCAAAGAGAACATTTTCACTGTGTAACGACGAATTAATTGGAATAATTCCATGGTTCTATGGATTTTCATTCGATTCGTTTCACTCAGACATTTCAATAACATATTATACTAAAGAAGTGTCCGACGTCGAAACAACCTTCTACCTTCTCTCAACGCTGCGAAAAAGATCCCGCGAGAGGGTGAACATTCTAACAACTGTGAAACTTCCATTAACAAACAGAAATTCTTAGTTACGTACGATTAAATTGCTTAGAATATCAAAAATACCAATTTAATTTTACATCGTTTCGGATTCCAGCAGTACCTCGGAGTCGGGGCTCTCAGAAAACCTGCACCTCCAATAATATAATAGAAGGCTCAAAGAGGTTTGAGAAACTACCCTACCCTCTTTTGTTCTTCGCAAGTTCCCCATACTTCAAGCAAGTTACCCACATGTTCATCTGGAAGTTGAACAGGAAATTTAGAAATTTATTGAAGTCATTTGTTTTTTTTAAATTACGAAACTTTCCTAATCCCCACCCACGATGAAGAGTGAAGTGACTTCACTAGCGGATGAAACTGGAAATCCCGAATAATAAGTTGTATCTAACAGAATCGCTTCCCCCAAAAGTAATACATCATCCCAAAAATGTAAATTTGTAGAAAAGGCTTAGGAAAATAAATCGGTAGCCCTGTGTACCCGAAAACGGCGTTTTGAAGGCCTACAACGCACAGTTTTCAAGTTATACACAATGGTAATGTGCGTTGCAGGATGAGTTTGAGCCTAAATAGTGCATCCAGGATTATTCACAATTATGCAGCAATAAACTGCTAATGTTCCGAATACCATGACTAAGTGCCGGGCTGGAACAGAAGAATTTGAGCTGATGGAGTAGTTATTGTTTACGGGCGCGTCACATTCTTGTATAAATAGTCCCGTAAGTACGGTGCATGTTACATCCTGAGATGTGGTCCATGTTCCTCCCTGCTACAACATTGACCCAGCGTCGGCGTACTTGTCGGCTTCCCGGTGTTCTCCCTTTTCAACTACCTCCCCAAGCGGAGGGCAACGCCCTATCCTCATATCAGCCTAATGAACATGACTGCAGACAAAGAAGTTCCTGCAAAGAGTCACCAGAAACTTGGGCAATGGCAGCTTGCAGTTTGCGGGGCGCCACACGGGCAAGCGGTGGCCCAGGGGGGCCGGGCGTCGGAGACGCCGCGGCGCGACGCGGCGTGGCGCGGGGCGTGGCGGCGAGGTCAACAAGTGCGGCGGGACCGCGCCGTCTGCCAGAGCCGGCGCCGGCGGCGGCAGCGGCGGCGCCACGGGCCACGGCGGGTGGAGCGGAGGGGAGGGGGCTCCACGACGGCGCGGCGCCCGCCGCTGCGCTCGATCAATACGGGCCGCGGAACGCGGTTCGAGACCCGGAGCCTCCCGGGCGCCCAGCCGCCGCCATCCGCGGAATCCTTTCTACTGTCGGGGAAAAAACGCTGAGTAAGAAAGCAGCGCTGTGTAGGTTTACAAAGCAGTGGTGCACGGCCAAACGATCACCGGCCATTCTCGAGCGGAACCTTCTGACAGGGTGTCTTTTGGCGGCTACACAGGCAAAAGGTGTCCTAAAATGCACAATGCAGCAGTCTGAATTAATATCAAAACGTCGTGTTGAATTAATTTCAGAACGTTATATTTTCCGTGCCTATTTAGCATAACCAGTCACGAAAGATTTTTATAATAATTTGCAAACTCATAAACTTTCATATTCAACAGTCTGACACTAAAAATTGCAACGCAAACTATCAATAAAACTTGGAAGCACGTTTTCTTGCATCTTTTAAAGCAATGTACGGAGGATCTCCTAAACAATGTTTACACAACACAATAACACTAACAATTAATGAAACTCCTACTTATTCTATGTCTAGGATGCGGGGAGACTCACCGGCCGGCGTTCCGCTGTTATCCTGTAGGCTAATATCGCTACCGAGAGTAATGAGAGGGGAGGCATGCGTAAGAATGTTAATACTTAGTTATTATCACGATGTGGATGGAAGACAAGGCGAAGAAATGGAAGAACCCCCGAGAAAAGCGGTCGCGAATTAGTTTTGTCCAGAAATTCCACTAGGAGGGACCTGGATTTGAACCCTAATAACCAGAGGGTGAGCAGTGACCAGAAGAGCATTCTTTCTTTGATCACTACATTAGGTAGATCAAGCTTGTAGCACATCCTTGCAAACCAACCACTTTTTGTTCTTTATTCAATTTTTGTATTCTTTGAAAACTTCAAATTTCCCTTAGCAGGAAAATAGGAAATAATTAGACGGGCAAAGACACACCACATCCGCCTCGGTATCGCAGGGACTTGGCGCATGGTCCAACAAGGCAGGGGCCGAAAACCGCGGTTTCTAGGCCCATGGTAAGCGTAGTGGTTTTTGCCATGTCGCTGTTGCGTGAGTGGTATATCACAACACCAGATTTTAACAATTCCTCAAGATAACTATTACCACCCTTCAAGCAGCAAAACACGAAGGGAAATAAATAAGGCTCGTTAAGGCCGAAATATCCTCCCTCGCCTACGCTCCGACTACACCATTCATCGACTCACTGCGACTACGGCACTCATCATCAAGAACATCAGTAATACTCAAGTGGGAGATCTAAGTTGTCGGGTAGTTCCAATTGGTTTTGGTAGCATAACTGATTTTGGGACTCCAAAAAGGAACTCGCTAACTATGAGGCCTGACATGGGAATGTGTTAATGAGAAAACAGAAAACGGAACTTAGAGCCAAATTCCACTTCAGTCCTGTCTTACCCTTTATGATTCGGAATTATTGAACTAAATGAGAAACTCCTCAGTGCCTTGCAAGGGAGGTTACAGCGACAGGGGCATTTGTTAATTATAAAGCATCGATTCAAACGTTGCAAACTGCATCGCTGAGGAGTTTGACACTGCTTTTTTGGACAGAACGGTACAACACCATCCTATCACAATGGCATCAAACAGGAGTAGGAAGTGACTGAAGTGAAACCTCAAAGCACCTCCCCACATTTGAGCTATTGCACTAAACGACAATCGGAAAAACCTTCAAGAACAGACTGAAATAAATGATAGCTTTCCAAAAGCAATCAATCATTTCCATAGCGATGACGATTCGCTTCACCGAAAGCCATAGCGAATACCGCGCGCTCGGTTCGAACCACCATCCGAAAGAGGTATGAACCTCGCTGCGGGCGGGGATCAATACTTCGCGTGATTGACGCCGTCTCGTCGTCGCCGGCGCCGCACAGGAGGTGGGGGCGGAGAGTGGGAACAGGAAGCTCCATAGCAACCGGCCGGGCGAAGGCAGGGATGGAGGAGACCGCGAGCCGTGGACAGCGGCGGCAGCGCAGGCGTCGATGTAATCCGAGCCCCGGGAGAAATGCGACGGCCGACGCGAGACAAAATTGCGGAATTCGAGCCGCCGCGACGTCGGGACGCTCCGCTGCCGCGGCGAGGTCGCATCGCGGACGCGCCAGTCGGCCGGCTCCTTCACAGCTCCTCCAACTCGAATTGCTGAGACCGGCGGTAATGCCTTAGTTGCAAAACCGTCCCCTGCATCATTGTTCAACGGGATGTCAAAGGATTCGAGTCTCGACGGTGGCAGATATACAACTGCTCAGAGCTGGGTCGGATTTAACCAATGTCTACGGAATTCTAGCGCCCAGCTCGGTCTTCCTTGGGTAATTTAATTAATAACAGAACGCCGGAACAGTCACCTACAATGGACAGGCCACGACTGCGCCCTACCTTTCCTTCAGGATCATTTTCCCCCTTGCAACCGCACGCACAAGCACGCCCAAACACACAAACGCGCGCTGAATTTCCCGGGAAACATACATAACACTTTTGGGCTAATGACCTAAGCAGTTGACGCGCCCAAAAACCGTAAATATTCATCATTTAGATTCTGTACTAGCGCACTCGTCGACATTACAGTGCTATTACAGCTCATCTAGAACACAGAAATGAACGAAATTATTTCATATGATAAATGTGTATTTTTTTTATAAATATATTCACGTGAAGTTACAATTTTTAGATCTTTCACTTACGATGGAAAATGTCTTTAAATGAACCAACGATGATGAAAATCACCGCCCTTGAGTCAAAAGAGTTTTCTTTCGTCAGAAGGATCTTTTCAACTTTCTTCGCTCTGTTCACAAACTCCTCCCTTCGCTTCGTTTCTCACGGCGCTCGCACCCATCCGCTTCCCCCACGCCCCCATCTCGCGCGTGCCCTCGCGAAGGCCTGGCGGCTGCGGCCGCTCCGCCCCTCTGTTCTCGAGGGGTGTGAGGCGGGCCGGAGCGGGCAAGGCGACGTGAAGTCGCGGTAGCGGCGCGGAGCTGGCGAGATCACACCAGAGCGGAGCGGAATCGGCGTGCGGTGCGGTGCGGTGCGGTGTAGCGCGGTGGATCTCGTTACGCGGCAGGCCATCCGTTTCCGAGAGACCCTCGTTAGCCCCCAGACGGGAATCAACAGGTCTCCCCCCGCCGCAAGCGCGCCGCGTTGCGCCGCGCCGCAGCCCGCTGGGCTCAGGAGGCCGCGGGCCCGCGCCCGCCGCCCTCCAGCGCCTCCTCACAGCCTCGACAGCTTCTTCACGCCGAGCCGGCCTCGCAGTCGCGTCTCCTACACCAGATGACTTTTAACTTGCTCCTAACAATTCTTTCTCTTAAATGCTAGCACAGCCATCGCCTCAGACGTCTTTCTGTTCCAAACTCGCCCTACCACCGTCTCTGGTTTAACTCACTGTCAGTTCTACGCCTTGGATAGTCTTGGAGTGTCAATGTACGTATAAGGCTGCCACTAGCCTCCCACCTCTGAGCCTAGGAATGGGAACAGAAATACCTGAGAAAGTGAGAAAGATACTTGGAAAAGAAGAAATATGAATATCATATGAACTGCTCATTTAGGTATTTTCCCGTGATCGCCCGCAGAGATAAAACCGGAAACATCTTGATAAACAAACTCCAGTCTCTTCGCGTTTACACGTTAGGTCTGAGGGAAGATTTGGATGACTATCTCTGGAAACACATCGAGAGAGATGGCTCAGGGAAACAATCAAATTCCGACAGTGGTAGGATTATCGAAACTAGCTACAGAGCTACGTCGAATTCAGTAGCTGACTGAAGTAGAATCCTAGCGGCACGCTGCTCCGATTGGTAGCTCGTGGTTTCTTCAATACCAGGCGAATCCCGGAGCATCATGCACAGACAACGGGGACACAGACCGCGTGCGATATCTCCTTTCCCTTCCTTGTCTTATCCTCACCCGTTACTTACACACACACACACACACACACACACACACACACACACACACACACACACACACACACTTACATGCACTACACTACCACACATACCGGGAAGGAGCTTAGAGCTTGTCCCGGCTAGGATGATGTCCCGCTGGTGGAGATACAAGGATGGAGAAAAAACCTCTAGCCGACAGGCAGGTCAGTGAGCATTTTTTTCTGTTTTCACCTTTGTCCAATCAAATTACAATGTCTATTTTTTACAATAATTTATTCGTCCTTGACCAGCATGTATAGACTTACAACGAGAAATTCACCCCTTTTTTGGGTTTGGATTTATCCTTTTAATTTTTTATGAAGTTCTACAATTCTTTATTTTAAAAAAGTGCTTAATTTATCATATTTTGATAAGTTATCTCCCGTCTATTCTTTTATTTTGTACTTACAAATATTTTTTTTCACTTACGCTAATTTTTTAATTTATTTCATCCCTGATTTCTGTATAATTTTTATTTCTTTTACTTTAATCAATATCTTCAAAAGGTGTTGGTCATTGTCGTATCAATTATTTATTATTTGTATAATCTGAAGATGCGTGTAAATAAAGCGAAACGTTGTATATGGACAATAAAGAGTTTTTTGAAAAAAAGAAAGAAAAAAAACATTGCCAAATAGGAAGAGGATATTTGTTCTTAATTGTTAATATTTACGTGACAATCACACTTTTCACATAATATTTTTATCTGTTCAAACTTGTTTGGTTGACTGCAAAGTAGATTGCAATACGTATGCAAACAAAATACTAGATAAAACCAATATACTCGATAAAGAGATATATTGATTCCGGGTCTTATCGGGAGAATTCATAATGCTGTTTAGCAATATTAATTATTTCATCTTGGATTAAAAATCTCTATCTCCTTACACACTTTATTAATGTCATATCGAAACACCCCAAGTTTATATTCGGAGAAACACAAGAGAGGGAGGGAGAAAAATGCAGAGCAATAACTCATCTCCGGAAACGACCCTACGCACTTCAGACAGAAACTTTCCATGCGTTTGACAGTTCCGTATGATTTAGCACTACTGCCCGTCGTCGAAACCTTCTCAGAAAGACGAGCCCTCCAGGCGACCTCTCGCGCTCCCCTTTAAATTCCTCCATTCAAACCTGAGAATAAAGGCGTCGGCCCAGGCTCGGAGGCTTATGCATGCACGAGGGACCGCCAGGCTCCTCAGGCATTTGCGCTCTTAATGAAAAGGGCTCCTCACAGGGAACGGGCCGCGCTCCCGACCCCAGGAGGCTTATTTTTAAGCTTGCGTCCGCCCTCGCGGGGAGACTTTGTTAGTGTAATGATCTCTCGATATTTTTTCCTCGATAACAAAAACGGTCTTCCCTTCCGGGGCGGCACTGCCTAGGAAAAACACAAGACGATACGTCGGCATCGCTCACTGAACTCGAAGTTTACGAGGAAACTGCGATTGCTTCTACACAAGAGATCATTCAAACTGGGATCTTAGAAGTTGTCCGTCGGAGCTATAGTTCCTTAGAAAAACGTGAACTGCTACAGTAATAAGCAGCTGAGTCAAAATGACTACTTAAGAGGACGAAGCGACTTCTAATTGCTTCATTTTTAAGTGGACTATTAAGAACAAAATGCTTCAAAAATAGAACAGCCAGGTACGACTCGAAAAGGAATTTTTAAATCGCTTGAACAAGCGTTAGGCGCCTTACATTGCTTTATGTGAAACAGTTAAAAATAACATTCATTCATTTATTTATAGATCGCTGCCCGCTAGATACGCTATGAAACAAAGCAAATAACAAAACTGCAAACTCACAAAACATTTCTGAAGAAAGAGGTAGTTAATAACAAGAATTGACGTTGAAAATCTTAAGGGGAAAAACAGGTCACATCGCCAAAAATATGCAAATGCAAAATACGTGGAATTGCGAGCGAGCAGTACACTCAAAACAACGCCGAAGGACCACAGATCCACCCAGACCTGTTAGCCAGGGCGCGAGAGGATCCCTCGTAGGAGAGGAGGAAACGCCTCATTTCCCATCGGGATCTGGCGCCGCGCCTGCAATCCCCGAACGCAATCACCCGAACACGGCGCAGCATCTGGGCGAGCACTTGCGGGTGGGCAGGGCGAGCGCGCAGGGCCCGCGGCGAGGGAGGAGGCGTTGCTCCCGGAAAGAAATAAAATAATCCACCTCCGATTAGGCGTCGCCAATTACAGGCCGATCTGCCGGCGAAGGGGGCGGCGGAGGCGGCGCCGGACCACGCGAGTCTCGTTCCTCTCAGGCGGCGCGGCGCGGCGCGGCGCGGCACGCCCGGGCCTGCGGCAACCGCGCGCTCACAGCGGCGTCGCTATTCATATTCCTCCTCGTTTACTTCCAGGTACCCCAGGCGGCGGTGGGTGGAGAAGACGTGTAGTAGATGGTAGAACACGAAAAAAGTGTGGCTCCAAGGATCAAATAGTGGCGCCTTGATCAATATAAAAGACTACACTTCCCGAATTAAAAAGTTGCGTATTTTTCAGGCTGTTTTATTTTATTTTTATCATTATTTCCTTTACAACAGCAATAGCACATTTACACGCAACGCAATTATTTGCGCATAATAAACCATACAAAATCAAAATGCCCACGTTTATTTTATGACTTGCCCAAACACGACGAACTACTAGTGTACCATTTCCATAATTTTCTTACCTTACCCGATTTCGCTTCCAACCCTGCATAGTTATACCAACGGCGTCAAACAGTTCGGTGAAGTTGTGTTTCGGGGCATTCGAGATTCCACCTCCTAGGATTTCCTCCAGAACCCTTCCTTTAGCATCCCTCAGTGATGTAGGGCGGTAGCCGCCATGATACCAGACATGCTAGGAGTTCCAACGAGGGCAATAGCTAAGGGAGTACACAGGGCGTTAGCAGAGGCGTAGGCGGAGGCACAGACACGGAGGGTGGCAACGTCTGAGGCCGCGCGGCCGCCCGAGGCTCCGCCACCGCCGCACGCGTCGCCAACGCCCGCGCCGCCAGGTTCGTTCACTTCTGGGCAACTGGAGCACGACGCGTCGGCCGCCGCACCCTCCGCCGCCGCTGCCGACGCCCCTCCACCTCAGACACTTCCGCACACGAGCACGGAGCCGATCCTTAAGAGTGAACGAGCTCCTTGATCGATATTACGATACACGACGCCCACCGCTAACGCCAAGCGAGATCCGGTCGATAAATGAAGGAGTTTGCGAAAACTCGTCTGGAGATAAGTGGTACTCTTGCGGTGCTAACTTGAGACGAAAATGTAGAGAAGCACAGTCGAAATAAAATTTAAAAAAATACACGAGAAGGTAAAGAAACTCCCTCATTTGCGAGTGTCAGCACTTATAATATGAGCAGAGAAGTGGGTACACGAACGGCAAGCATACACTTGGATGAAGAACTTCTTTTTCTAAAGTCAATTTCGGTGGCCCACTGGACGCACTGGAAAACCCGCTTCCGCCTGACGTACGCCCCGGGGTCGCGTCCAATCCGTCGGTTGCCATTCATTCGTCCGCTCGCACCGGTATGTCCTCGCCGAAATAGACTCCATGAAATTACAAATTTCAACACATCCCTTTCGCGAGGACTTAAGAGACGTCGTCTGAACCGAAGAGCCGGAGCTCGTGTAAAAGCGAGGATCCGCCGACCGTAGCGCCGCTGCCTGACGAAGACTCGTGTTCAAGGCAAACGTCAACCATCGCATAGCGAAGGACGCACTGTTTGGGTCGTGCGGGGAAGTGAGGTGGGGATGGGGACACTGGTGACAGTCACATTGCCATGACAGCGAGAACAGCGCAGCGCCGGGAATATGTTGGCAAAAGAAGAAGGTCTCTCGTGAGTGAAAGATACACCACAAGTAATGGGATCGAAAGTGTATTTAAGCAACTGCAAATGTATTCGTTGGCAAAAATCGGAGCACCATAAAACGATTATCAATGTCCCTCCAATGTAAAGAGAGTGGCACTTCAAGGACACAAGCTGGATGGAAACGGGGAGGGGGATATTGCGATCCAATCGGAAGCATCGTTACGACTTAAATTTTTGGTATTGAAGCTCCCGATTGGGCGACAATGATCCCTCGCCTTCCAGCTCGTGACTCTGAAGAGCTTACTACATTTAAATCGTAGTTTAATGTAAAGTAAAGAAAAGACATCAGGACGAAACGACTAGAAAAAGTATGCACAACGCTCAGCCCGAATAAAACAATTATAAATTGTACAAATGTAATGCAAGGATTATGAAACAATTCTGTAAATTATCTTCAAAAAATATTAACCTGAAGACTATCAAGAGTAATGGTGTACAAGTGAAGTATTATTATTATTATTTATTATATATTATTATTATCATCATTATTTTAATCATTATTTTCATTTCACAAAATCGAAAAGATTTGACACAATTCTTTGTGTAGTCTCAACGGGATTTAGGTAACCAAGAAAAGATACTTGGTTTTATTGGGCTATTATGAAAGTCATCGATGACTTGAGAGCACCCGAGGTACTAGCTTGACTCTGATTACAACATCGCAATCACGAAGTGAAAACTTTTATTACTTACGTTTTTCGAACCAACAAATATAGCGCAAAACAGTTACAGCCGCGGCCGTCTGTACAACGGTGAGTCAAATTAGCATTACCTGTGATGTGATACGTATAAATATTGCTGATGGATTGAAAATGACCAATGACCACCGACCTCTAGTTGAAGGTCGTAATAATTTCAGTGATGTTGCGGCGAGAATCCCTAGTAGTTAAAAGCAATTATCTCTTCTTATAAAATTCTGAAGCTTTAGAATGACTCGTGTTTTTGTGGTGATAATTCCAACAATATCACGACAGTACTTACAATATCGTTTGCTACCTAAGAAAAGAAGAGACTACAAATGCCAAATCATGTCAAGCTAAACTGCACCTAAAGCAATTTATTTATTCGTTCGGAAATAAACCTTAAGCCTTAAGTACAATGAGATTTAATTATTTCCAGATGAAGTACTCGTAAGAAAGGAAGCCTTCATGTCAGTGAATCTTAAGAGATTCGCATTGAATCTTAAGCAATTTTTGGTCATTGACATTTCTGATTTCCTTGATTCTAGTGATTTTTTTCAAAACTAGCGCTAGTTTCGAGTTGTGCATTTCAGTCATGCTCATGCTGTATGGTTGTTGTTGTTGTTGTTGTTATTGTTATTATTATATTACTATTAGTATTATCCGTTAAATATTAAAAAAGAAAGGTAAAAAAATATACTTCAGATTTCCTTAGACGTAACAACGATGCTTAGCCGGCGGCAAAAGTCTTGTACATCTAAGGAGACTAAAACAGTGTTGGTTTATTTCAACAAAAAAAAACAACGGCACAACCTCACACTTGTGTCGTAAAATAATCTGATCCATCCGTTCCCCCGTCAAAAAATTAAGAACACATTTCACTTAACTCTTCTCATCCTCAATCCGAACAACCTAGAACAATAATTGACGGCCGCACATGCGCACAGCACAGCGGCGTCGGGCAACGTTACGCCCCAGAAAAAGTTGCGCGAGGACGATGCCCTCTTCACCGTCCCCTCTTCCTCCTCCTCCTCCTCCGCCGCCGCCGCCGCCGCCGTCGCCTCCATCGTCGCGCGACCGTCTGCAGCGTCGTATCGCAGCGCCGGGCTTCAGGAGTCGTCTGCTGCTTGTTCTTCCGGCTTGCACCGAAACGGCTCGCCTGCTTGTTGTCTACTCGCCTGCCGCCACCCGCTTGCCTGCAGCAGCCTCGTAATGGGATTTTTTTCTTCTTCTTTTTTCTTTTTTGGCCTTGGGAAGGAGACGCCGCCCAGCTGCAACGCGCGTGCGCCGCGACGCGGCGTCCCCGCAACACGCAAAAAAAAAAATCAGAAATACGAAACGAATAAATAAAAAAAAAAAAAGAGAGGAGAAAAAGGAAAGGAAGATGGCGCCGTCAGATGTTCGCCGTCGAGGGGAGCAACAATGGGCGCTGCGGTCGCCCCCTGCGCTGCCCCGCACCCGTCACATGTTCGCGCGTAATCACAGGGGGGCCCGCGCCGCCCGCGCCGCCCGCGCCGCGCGCCGGGGCACAATGGCCGGGGCCGGGGAGAGGTCGCGGACGCCACGCCCCCCGCCCCGCGCCGCGCCGCGCGGGCGAATCCCTGCCAACCCCGCCACCGCGTTGCGCCGCGCCGCGATGAAGCACGCGCCGCGCTCAGTCACGACCGGCCGCCTCTGTACTCGTTATTAGTCGCCAATAAGCTTCAGAATTTTAAATGGTTAATTCGGACATGTACCGGAACCATCGGTGTGGTATTCCAACGTCGCAAGTGGAGGTCGTTCGTTTGTAAGAGAAAAATTTCACGTGTACAAACGCACGCTCTAAAGGCCTTCCTCGTTCCCAAAAGTACTTTTAATTGAACTTTCAAGGAATAGAAGTATGGCAAGCTTTTAGTACCATGGCTGTCCTACTGGTTAAATTTTTTTTTATCATTGTTGACACAAAAACATTTACGACGACGGGCTGAATCATTATGGTATATCATAAAAGACACTTGCTCAAGACAGTAAAATATAAATTAGAAAAAATACACTTTTTATTTTATTTTCAATCACAACATAATATACCGAAACGTCCTGCTGGATATTTCTGCCTCAACTTCGACTCGACACCTAAAAACTGTCTGAAATCGTAAATTTGAAATCACAGCGATAAAATCACAATATTTAAACAATCCCCAACCGAATTCAGCCTTATAGAAATGAAATCCAACAACATATAACCTCCACGACAGAAATAGCCTATTCCTGACAATTACAAAATCATCACACCCGGGTGCAAGTTATGCATTGCGCATTGATCGTTTCGCAGCAGGTTAATCGCGTCAAAGAACAAGGGTGATGACTGATATGTGAGTCAGGGGCTGCGTGCGTGACTCCGAGAGCTGGCCGCTTCTAAAGGTTGCGCCACGTGAAGGAGTCTAATGGGCATACGAGGCGGGGGCATAATTGGCCTGGTAGCACTCCCCGCCGTCACCTCTGAACTCGTGCGGACGCGCAGCCCATCGTCCGTGGGGGCTAAGAGGCAGAAAAACTGTCAAGTATTACAAGAAGCTAAAACGGAAAACAAGGTAATAAACTGAGATGACCGCCCGTTGAGAGCCTCACGGGTTGAAAAGGAAAAAAAAGAAAAATTCAAGAAACGTCTTTTTCGGTGGAAGCGTTACTACAGCTGGAACCATAATGCCCATCTCCTACATCGCAGACGGAGAAGCTTCGAAGCTTACTAATAATCATTTGCTATTGTCAAACGTTGCTAAATCTATTTCAAAGTATTCAACAAAACCCACCAAAGGTTCCACTAAGATATTTTATTATAAGTGAATGATCGGTAAAACCATTATGTAATTAGATATTATATTAAATGCAATTCGATTTCCATGGGCACTTACCTTTTCGACTGACTATCATAACACTCGATGTTGAAACAGTATAAGGAGTTTATGCCTGCTTCAGTGCCGCATGGGCTTGGACTGCGCCCACGTACGTGTAACAACTCTGTGCATTTGAGTGACGCGCAAAAGGCATGAATCTTTTTACAATGAATTTGTGACGTGGGTGGTTTTTCATAACGCAACGTATCACATCTGAACCATTATCCCATCCACCAATATGGATTACGTAATCATTCATCTTTCATCAAATCCTAACCATTAACCTATAGGTTTTCTATAGAAAATGATGACAATGCACCTCTGTGATGTTCTATCTGAGAAGATCATAAAAGAGTAAACAACTGCCGTTGTCAAGTTCAAGGACTAGTATGGCAGCCTAGAATGCGACTAACCAAAGACTGCATTCCATAACACAACTGTTTTTTTCAAACAAAATAATTCTGTCTCTATAATCTGCAAAACGGACAGTAGGTACTTGTGAAAAATATCCGTCAAGATGATATGGTGATTCATCTCGGCGAATGAATCATTAACACTCTAAAAACATGTTACAATGATGCTTTATCGTGTGATAGATAACCAGTGAACCCTGTCATCGATAAGATAGGAATGGTAAATACTGATTGATGAAAAGCGATGTTATTGCTTACATCATTGATATTTTATTTATTTTATAATAAATACTGAAGAGTTTATAAAATGACAGTATTCAGCAATGCATATCATCTGTGTAATGAGTGCAATTGAGTCGACACAGAAACTCTACGCCCGTTGGCGATAAGGGGACAGAAATTTGAAGATATAAAAATTAAAAGTTTCAAAATGTGACAAGAAGAAATTGGAAGATGAGGAAATAAAAAAGAAAGAATGAAATTGAGAGAGAACACATTTACTGCAGAAGCTTTGTATTCTTGAATGTGGTTCGAATAAACAAGCAACAGACCCCAAAACATTTGGAACATCTCATTTGGGTTTTGTCCTGCTTACATTACTTAACATGCTTCTTCATTTTTCTTCTTTAATAAGAGATTATTTTGTAAAAGATCTTTACGAACTTTTTGATTTCAACTGCTGTCTCCCATCTGCTCTGTGGCATTAAGCAAACATTTACCGACAGATATATAAAAATACATTATATGAATGTTGAAATAAACTATTTCATCTCATACAGACCCACGCTAATTTCGAAAATAGAAACGGACGTATTTTAAATGAGCATAATTGTATCTACATGCAAAGCAATTTTTTTTTGTTGGTATTTCTGTCGCCAGGAGCAAGTCTATCTATTAGAGAACGCACAGTACTCGCAATTCAGAATCCATCTTTCAACAGTGGAATGCACATTCCCTCACACTCTTTACATCCACAATTTCTCTGAGTGTGGAAATATCGATAAAATTATTACGTATCGCAGAAAAAAATCAGTATTATATTTCGCCATAGTACCAATTACATCTCTACTTTCTGTATCTCATCTTTCCCATTACTTCCCAAGCCATTTCCTACCTGAGTTCTTCACGACCAGATCCTTTCCATCCTCTATCCGTCGGAGGTTCCCACAACTCCACAAAAAACGCGTCCTCGACCCCGGCGCTGAGACTCGGTAGGCGCCGTCGCATCGTCCCGGAGACAAGCAGCGCCGCTCCTATCTCCCCCTCTCGCCGTCCCTTCACCACAAACCGTCCACATCTCCACTTCTTTTCTTTTTGTGCATCGAACGACAGCTCCTTCCACAATCAACGCAAACAAAACCGTGAAAGGCGACGCCGTCTCGGCCCCAACAGAAGCCTCCTTGAGCGCAGGGGTCGGCGGCGCCGAGGTGGTGATGGAGGGGGCGCGGCGCTTGCGGCCCCTATCGTCCGCCTGGCGGCGCGGGGCGAGTGGAGAGTGGGTGAGCCGTGGATATCCGGAAGAGCTGCACGGAGCGGCTAGGCGCGGTGGTCAGGCACACACTCGATGGAAATCCCTGCGTGCGGCGAGCCCCCTCGAAGCGCAAGCACTGCTCCAGAAAACGCCGCTCCTTCAGATCGAATCCTCTCTCAACACACAATTCCCAACAGTAGTGTATTTGCTCTGCAACTTGTTTAACGGTGTAAAACTCTTTCGTTTCCCTCTAGCAGAAATCGAGGTTGTTAATGCGTTTCGATGACGCGATTAGGGCAGGGATCGGCATTTTAAGACGATCACGAACGGTATATTATCTTACACTTACAACCACTGCTTATATAGTAGAAATTCATTCTCTGTGTAAAGTAAAGACGTACACTGTAGGAATCACTGCCTTTATTGGAGGTATTTGTTTGCAATAAACTCAAATACAAAAACGTTAAGTAAAATACAAGAGATATAATGCTCTTAGCACTGAATACTTTCCTCCGGCCGCTTTATGCGCATAGCTAATGAAGCAACCACTTTTGTTACCTTCTCCGTTGCCACTTGATAACACTAATCTCTTCAATGCAAAAGCGAAATTCAAGAGCTACATTCACGTAGGGATGCAATTTCCTTCACGTCACGACAATGCTTAGCAGCCCATTATACGTAAACATAATGAAGGGAAACTGCATTATCTCCGCGAGTAACTTAATATCTCGTAAATGTACCAACGAACCAGCATGTGCTCCCAATGTCAGAGTGGAGGCGAGCGTGTCTTCCCTCTCCCACGACAGGATGCAGCACGGCGTCTCGAGTATGCGCGGTAGTGTTGCACGTGTTCTGCCTCGGAGACGTCGGGCGACGTCGCGTGGGAGTGGGACCGAGCGAGCAACGACGGCGCACCGACAGGGAAAGGGCGGTATACTAGTAAACTGCCCTTGCTCGCAGGGAGCGCGTGATGGTAGTAAGAGCGAAGGTGGGGTGCCAGAGGCGGGGCGGTGAGGTATCGGGTTGCTAGAACGAGGCTGCAACGCTCGTTATCGAGTTCACGACGCCCCTCGATGGGAAAAAACGAGCTGAAAATAGCAGGGTTTCCCCAAGCTACATGCTGGATCCGGCCTGCAGACGTAAAAAAAAATTAAGAAGTTATTGATAATGACATAGTACTAAAACACAAATTACAGAAAATTTTGTAGCAAAATTGTTTTCTACGTTTCAGTACAACGTAGACATCACGAAAAATCGAATTAAAATTACGAGAAAAAAAGAAAGTGAATGCAACGCATTTTTTTCAAGTATTCATTCGAAATCAAAATCCTTTTGACACATGTCCGTGTTTGCATGTCATTATAAAATGAAAGATCATGTAAAATGTATACACAGAGTATGAACATTAAAAAGGAATTCCAAAAGACGTTAATGGATATGCAACAGAGGGGACAGGTATGATTAGAGAGGGAGGCTGAGACGGACAAGGGCAGGACGCGTTTGAGAAAGTTCGTACCTCCCGATACAAAGAGATGTTCAAAGAAAAAACCAGTAGACCAAGGTACTTAAATGGAATAAGAAAAGAAAATTGTAGGACAAAGATAACAAGATTGAGATTAGAAACCGAGGTTAGATGCAGAGAACCGGGACATGTAATGCAAGGGGTAATAGGGAGTGGGCGGCTAGGGTAGAAGGAAGACAAATAAAATCGAAATAATGCGACTGAACACATTTTGCGAGAGGTCAACTTCATTATCAAGAATTCACTCTTCCTAAATGTAAGAAGATTTTAAGTAATACGGTACCTCCTAATTTAGGAGCCGTCCATAAATTACGTAACGAAAAATTTGGAGTCTTTTCATACCCTCTCTCCCCCTTGTAACGCACTTCCCTATCTCTATGTAACGCAGCGTAACGCTGTCTCAGACCTCCTCCTTCCCCCTTTAGAGTTACGTAATTTATGGATGACCCCTTAGAACTATCCACACAATCAAGGTATTATGTTTGCGTCCTAATAATTTAACCCGGTTTGAAACTTAAACGTCATCTTAAAAGTTTCTAATCAAAAAATTCTTCGGTTTGATAAGTTCTTAGGGGAAACAATGCAAATCTTTAATGACCCCTTTCCCCCCCCATAAGCGATTCCCTATACTGCGATTTCCGTAACTTTGTCCCTGACAGGAATTAGCTGTTTCGCTGCCATCCAATCAGGAGCTTATATTTCGCAACAGTGACGTCACTATGGTGACGTTCAAGCTCCCGATTAGATGAAATCGTGAACAGCTCATTTCTGTCAGGGATAAAGTTACGAAAATCGCAGTATAAAACTTACCTCCATTTCAAAACATTCTACGTTAACATTCTGCACATGAAACCAAAAATTGGATTTTTTCTGCTTGAAAAAGTACAATTGCTGCTACTCACTACGAGCTACTTATATTAATCCTGAAGAATTTTCTCATTACAATATCGAAAGTAACGCCTCAAACTTTGTTCCTTCAAGGCGAGGCAAACGGCGAAATCCAATGAATCGAATAGCTGGCAGGGCGCTTTAGAGCATCCATTATCGACACTCAACTTCACCCCAGCCGATAAAAAACCGCGTGGCTGTCGACGGGTCGAGGCGCTGGCGGGCCGCCAGCAACGCCGATGGCAGCGGCGGCGGCGGCGGCGGCGGCGGCGGCGGCGGCGGCGGCGCCGGGCGTCGAACGGGGAGCCCCGCCGCAGTGCAGAGGCGCGTCGGCGGCGTCGGCGGCACCGGTGCCCGCGTCGCGTCGCGTCCGCCCACGCGCCAATCGCGCAGAACGCCCGCTCTATTCCGCTGAAAGCCCCGCGAGTCTGGCAGCGTTCCGGGCGCCGCTCCGGGGGCATTGGCGCGCTCACATTGGTAAGGAATCGCTGTCCAAGAGCCGTTAGCCGCCGCCCAAAGGATAAGAGAGCGAGCGAAACTTCAAATCCGACGAGAGGCGCTCCTTTCGCCGACAAGAACGCGAGCTGTTTGTAACTTGTGTTTGTAGGAATGTTGCTCGAGTTGGCCACAGTTCTTTGGGCTCACCGAATCTGTTCCGCGCAAATTCAAGTACAGAAAACAGAAACTGTCAAAAATATACGGGCGCTTTGTACATCACTTCCAGGAGCTACCTCCAGTAAAAGAGAAGCATCATTTGTTCATGGAGCGAACTGGTTCGTTTAGTGGACCGAGTGTTCTCGACCCTCAAGAATGAGGAGAGAGAGGAGCATTGACGAAGAACAGTTGCAAACTATCGAACCCGAAGCCTTTCCCCTCATTAACGAACAATTATCAATACCTTTAGAAGACAAAATAAGACGGTGCGAGCACAATGCGCATTCAATCCTTTACAACTACCCTAGATATACAGTAATGAACATACAACACGGAAGAAAACCCTGATGCAAATGTAATAAATAGGATAATGACCCCTTCCGAAACAATAATAGTAGTAAGTAGAATTATTGGATACAGAAACTATGTCAAGTGCCAGGAAACTTTATAGCTAACGAACAAACCTTTTACACTGTTTGGCAAACAATCCCAATCTATCATAAAAAATCCAAGTGAATTACGAAACTGCAGTAAAATTCTTAACGAGTGGCCCAAACACGCGACCTACTGTACATCTCACGGTAAGACTGAGTTAATTTAAGTTAATTTAGCGATCACATGCAGCTGAATCATAGCCGTACTTTTACTTATTAACGGAAAGTATCTACGCGAATTTTTAAAATGCCAATAAAATGCTTATTTCCGGTTGGTGTAAGTTCGTTTCCAGACAGGCGGCTCTATCAAGGTAGCCGTCAAGGCACACGCTCAATTTCGCCAAACGAAAGCGCGCGTCAGCCGCGCAGCTGCTCTCTCCGGGGGCCGCGCTGAGCTACGTCGTCTGCAAAACAGGTAACGGTGATCGGAGGGGCATGAATTTAGTTACTCACCCGGCATAGTGAATAATGTTCACGCACTATGACAAAAAAATTTGAAATTTCCAAGCAGCAGTCTATCTTTTATTACGTCTTCAGAACGCATTTCGAGGTCCAGAACAACATAAATCCATCAGGTATTCATCCATTATCCCTATAAACCCACATTACATAGTAAAACTGCTCATCAAAATTGAGTTTGTAGTACAGAAATATTCACCAAGTAACAGACGCTTTAAGCAGCTACTTGACAATAAAAGTCAAACATCACTCTTTTTCCTTTTATATCAACTTCATTTGGAAGCAAACCTCGGGCCATTAGGCCCGCGCGTCCTTTCCTCACACAATAATACGCGCACTTAAGCGCATTTCAAAGCCGGCGAGGACAGCATACATACGCTAAAGAGCGTGACGACTTCTTTCAGAGAATTGTCACGAAGGCAAAAAGCGCACTGCGACGGGGAACGGAGCGGGAGTGCAGCGCGGGCCGGCAGGCACCTGTTTGCCTCCGGAGGCCCAATTCCGCCCGGCGCGATGTTAATTTAGATAGGCGCGCGCGGGAACGAGGAAGGATTGTGGGGCGGAGCGAGGAAGCGCGCTCTGGAAGACGTCCGCGCAGACGGTCGCTCCGCGGAGCGACTCGAACGAGGATTAACATCACTAGATTTCTTTGAGGGAGCCCACGCCTCCCAGGAGAGGAACAATTTAAAATAATTTAATCAATCCGAATACACACGAAATGTATCTCCAGCAATCAACACATAATTCAGAAATGTGTACTACATTTTATGCGTAAATCAATTTAGTGTGTCCACATTTACCTATTTTTATTTCAGTGATTATCGCACAAGACTAACTGACAAATCTCAAAATTCAATTAGACAATCTCAAAAATAAAATGTTTGTACGATATTGTCGATCACGATTATGTCACATATCGCAGCCTCCGGGCCACATTGCAGCACATTATTTCCTGAATATATATCATTGTAATAATCATAGTAGTAGTAGTAATAATAACAATAATAATAATTATTATAAGTAAAACTACAGAACCAAAATAGAGAGATAATTAACATCTCTTTTCTTCTCTTCAATCATTTTATCTAACCTCTGGTCACAAATAACCCGACATGTTCGTCAGTGTGTCCTGAAAGTCTGCGTCCGGCGGCAGCTCTACAGATGGTAAGTCAAAATACATAACTGAATCCCACTTGCAGGCTCTTTTGAAACCATACTCCTCCCTCTCGGCCGAGGCGTCATTTGCTGTTCTCAACATTTTCTTTTATATGCAGGGCATGCCGACAACACAGTGCAGCGACAGATGCATCTGTGCTCGGCCGCGTGATCCTCAGATGTCCCTCGAGCGCGCAGTGGACAGGTGCGGCCATGCAGCCGACGCTACTGCAGGCGACGCGCAGGTTCGCCGGCCACACGCAGCAGATGGCGACGCCACGTCTGCGCCAGGGCAGCTGTGCTCTTTCACCGATAGCCATCCGCTTCCTACAGAACACCAAACACTCTTCCGAAGGAGGGATACGATATGTGCATCATTTTCGTATTCAATTATTTGGTGAATATGTTAGATCTGTCTCGTGAAGAAAGCATGCGGTGACTTCCGGGATTGAATTTCAGGGATTACATTACAACATGATTTCCTATCGCAACCCTTTCCATATGTGACAGGTTTTACTGGCTTCCAAAATCTCTGAATCACAATGTGACAATGAATCAGAAATCTTACTGGAATGATTAATTAAATATTTTCTCCCTTATTGATATAAAACAACATAAAATGCGATGTTTGTTTTGCGTACTGTGGTATGATCACACCATGAAACATTCATACGACATACTAATTACGATCATATTTTTAACATTACTAATGTCTTAACTAAGGGAGAACTTTAGCTAAGTGATGAAGTTTCGAATTTCAGTAATGTTGGAATCGAAGCGGACATCAGTCCAATCATCAATACAATTATCGTCCAATTAACTTTTCCACAAGCAATACATTATTACACAAAACTTTCACACAGAGAAACTATTTGGCGTTCCCTCCCGTAGAATTTGCAACCACCTATTATATTGTCGGATATCCGTATCCTCTGAACATCCATTCCATCAGCTACCATAACCCTGCCAAAGTCAACAAGCGTCTCTCGTCGCCTGAAAGACGCCTGCTGAGTTAGATTCAACGGTAATCGTATAATGACTGTAATAGAGGTTAGTAATTGAAGGTGCAGTTTCGGCTTCCATTCCAAGCCCATCACGCACGTAAAACGCCAGCGACGACGACGGCGGCTGAACAAAAGCTCTCCCCACGGCAGCCACGGAAGCGCGGGGGACGAGGCGCGGCGGGGCGGGGCGGGGCGAGACGAGGCGAGGTGGCGGCCGACCGTGACACAGCTCCAAGACGTTTCAGCTCCCGCCCGTGTGGGATGGCGCAAGTGGTCGGCGAACTCCTGCCTCCCAACCACACCAACGACCTTCAAGGTCAAGGCAGCTCTCAATGTCGCAGTGCAAACACGGCGGTGGCGGCGGCGAACGAGAAAGAAATCAGAAGGATAAGAAAAAGTCCGCAAGGGTAAAACACTATCGCAAAGCAAAGAAATCACCTGTGATGGTGATGATGACGATGGCGGTAGTAGTGCATAACATATAGAACACATGTTTGGTTTAGTGACCAATGACCTTAAGAAGTCTACACAGATCATTTAGGTAACCAGCACTATTTTACGCTTTAACCATCACATTCATAGCTTTTTGAATTTGATAGATACACGGGTTTTGACGACACATATACAGGATCAGTCACGTAACTTTAGAACTTTCTGTACCTTTCGAACGGTTGAAATTGTTGCATTGCAGTTTTCACGGAAGCGCATGAGGAAATGGGGCTAATTGATATGTGTATTCATTTCTATTTTTATCACTTGTCTTTTACGAGATATTTAAGGTGTTTTTTTCAAATGGAACTTAACATATTTTTTCAGTCTACCATGACGAGCATTAAAAGACGAATCTAATGATACACACATTGTCATATGTTATATAATCATTTTTTTAGTAATTCTGATATTTCTGCGACTAGTGTTTAACGGATATTTTCAATGTAATAGTCCACCACACAAGGTCACGCAGCGCTCCACCAGCGAACGTGCGCTCGGTGAAGGAAAGGTATCTTAGTATTTGAAGATACGAAACATATTCCTAATATTCACAAAACTGTTACAGTTTTATTCGTAATCTTTGCTTTCCATCCTTCCATATTTTCAGATTTTTTGTACTTACTTAAGGATTGAAAATACGGATTAATCATAAGTAGTATGTATTGAAATAAGACTGTTTCTATCCCCAAGTTATTACAACATGCTTATTAACATTGAAACTGCTTGCTCAACAAGCTCCAACTCTAAGTTTGCTACAAGCGCTACTTGTTCTCACCACTGTGCGAGATACGGAAGCACTTATCTCCTATCGATTATTTCACCCATAGACACAAGGAAAAGATATATCACTGAAAAAGCATCGTTTCTAAGATTGCAATCGTTACGTAACACAAAAATATGAGGAAAATCATACTCCAATGCATTCAACAGTCCATACTGATACCATGTAACTACAGCGTATCACACTGTGTAATGGTGCTAGTCCGTATTTACAATTTAGCATTTGTGATGGGCAACAAATAAACAAGGTAAAGTATCAGTAAACATTTCAACTCCAAAAAGATACAGAAAAATGGGAGAAAATGGATTACAGTTTCTGAGTATCGAAACTAAACCACTCGAAATATCTTGAAATCTCATTTGGTCTCTTTCAACGTTTTATCGCACATGTCCCAGACCCGATTTGCGAGTCTCTATATATGTTTTAAAGGTCTCTTATTTACAACTTTAAAACGTTTTAATGGTTGGATTAAGTAAAATAAGTGTAACATTTTCGTCGGAGGTGATTGGGTGACATATCAAAAATCAAAGAATTTACGTCCATGTTTCGTGATTGTAACATACAATATACAACGGGCACTCTCCAAAATACAAACGATGGGCAACGAACCTACAGAAGAACAAACTTACACAACGAACCTACAGAGCGTCTGAGCGTCCGCAGTTGCGATCAGCCGATCCCTTCTCGTCCGCGCCAACAAAAGACTTACGGACGGGCGCACGGCATTTCGGTAGGACGAGGGGGCTGGCCTACGATGGACGGGCAATTCCGCGTTCGCGCGAGAATAGTTCATTGGGGCCAAGGGCGCGCCAATAGAGCGAACTCTAGCAACGGGGTCAAGGGACGCGCGCGGGCGCGGCTCTGTGACGCGCGTCCGCCAGGCCGTCCTCCCTCCCTCCCACCCATCCTCGCGCGCGCGCACGAGGATGTGCGTCGCTGCCTCCTACTCAGGTCCAACGCCTCATCAAGGCAACAACGACGGCACGACAGTTCGTATCGTGGATCACGTGAATTTGCGAAACTGACTACAAACTTGAAATTTCCTACCACAGGTTTTACTCAAGTTACACAAAAGTTCCACACGCCCAACTTCAATTACATTGAAAATATAAAAGCTAAAGCTACTCTCACGATTTACAAGTGCAAACGTAGACAAATACTATCTTCATGAGATGACACTGTTCTGCTTTTTCTCACTGCCTGTAAAGCAAGTAGAATGTATAAATTGTTTTCCACATATCGATAAAATCGCATAAAATTTATGTTTTAAGCATTAGAAATAATGTAACATCTAATGTACAGTAACATCCGAAACAATGGGGAATGTGCGGCATACCGAAACTTTTCCTCCTTTCTTAGTGTGTTGTTGTTGTTGTTCTTCTTCTTCTTCTTCTTTCTTCTTCTTATTATTATTATTATTATTATTATATTATTATTATTATTGTTATTATTATTATGGACCATTCAATACCTTGCGGTCAAAGGCCTCCTAAAGATTCAGAGATAGCTGTAGACCATGCATCAGAACAGGCACTTATGTTTGGAACTGGTAACATTTCATTAAACCATTGAGCACAGTATGTTCACAGATTCTTTGTTATTAGTCCTTTCTTTTTTCAAAGATTCTTAGAAGTTACTCAACAATTACTCCGGTGCTTAAAAAACGGGGATGGCATCATTTGAAGCTTTACAACTCAATGAATTTATACAGAAAATATCCAAGCCACAAGAATCAATTTAGTTGGTAAGTCTTAAAATTTCGAGCAGAAAGTATGCACGCCCAACATTAGATAATGTACATACCTGTAGAAGATTAATACTGCAGAAATTTAGGTGTTCCAGTGGACGAGTTAGAAAACTACATATTCACTATATGAAAAATACAAAACCCCAAAACACAGGAGGTTTACACGTTATGGAACAATACAATCACTATTCACTGTGAAAGCACAGTTCAACATCCTGAAAATATAATGGAAATATTTTATATTTACCGAGATATATAAATGTATGGTGTAGGGAAATATGAAAAATAAATCCTACTGTTCATATTACATTAAAAACGTAATGCACCACAGATTTATTACTACTGATATTTTTCGAAAGGTTGAGGACACATAACGATGGCTACACGTTGCGTTAAATACACTCATTATCTTTCTATTTAAAAACACACATGAAACTCGAAAACTCTAGGTATTTAGCTTCTTTGACAATAGCGTTACCTCGCAAGTTTTCTCGAAGAGTTGCCAAATGCTTTCAATAGATCGATTACAATTCGCACAATAAAATAATACATAAATGTCGGCAGTTAAGCGTTCATTTTTGTATTAATTTTATGATTTTAATACAATTTAGTGTTTACACTATGAAAAACCTTAATAATAGCAAGCTATAAAATATCTCAAGCCCATTATCTTCCATTTAAAGCAAAAATCAGGAAATTTTGGTTGAGTGGGCAGTTCAAACTTCTTACAAAACAAAAACCCTCAGTGTTCTAAATATAATGACTTTCACAATTCTTTTAACGTCCGAGGTTTTAATAAATATTGGAACTCTACCAAACTTGCATTTTCTTCGTTACGAGCGAGGAAATTCAAGAAAAAAATTAATGTTTCAGAAAATATCATCATGACTTCTTGAAAAGTACCCCCCAAAATTGAAGTATCTTAATGATACCCGAAACGGCACTAATCAGATTTCACTCTTGACGTAATTACGAGTTATAGGTAACATATACATCCTTCTATAAATAAAAATCCTATTTCGAGTACACAACTGCATATATCTCTTCTCTACCTACACTAATATTTATCATCTTTGGAACACCACTAAGACACATCAAACCTGACTGGTGTGCAAAGTTACATCTGAAAAGAACCTTAAGGGGCTCCACACATTCGTTATTCGGCGAACAGCGAGCAACCGCTCGCCGAATCCCGAGTAGTGTGGATGGAGAGCTTGCTATTTACCGAGTGACGAACATTCGGCGCTCGACCTACCTACCGCGTGTCGGTCTTTTGGACACATCAAAGGAAGCGAGCATTTGCCGAACACATCAGCTGGTCGAGATTGGGCAAGCAGTAAGCTCGCTGCTCGGCGAATGCAGAATGTGTGGAGCCGCCTTTTAACACGAATTTTACGACATACATTTGAGATCATGTTGAGGTTTTCCAATACTATTGCTCGCTCGAAAATCATGATAATCGTCAAAGAAACGAACAGAATGCGTGAATCATTGTATTGCAGAATACACCAGACAATAAATTACGACCCTTATTTTCCCACCAGTTTTAGAGAATTTAAAAACTACTATCAAGACACTTCACTCTTACTAACTCATGAGCATTCCATTATTGTTTGCTAATCTTTGTTAACGAAGATTAAATAAGTTGAAGGCACAACAATACTAATTCGCCAAGGACTTTCAGGCGCAGGACTTACGAGACCACATGATTATTTACTAACAATTTATGATTTTGACCGCAGTTCAAACTACTTTAGAGTTCTAAAAAGAAGTGATAAAATTCTTCGGTCCCTACGAAAGCTTATACCTGACGAAAAATAAACGCAAACTCGGCGATCCGGAACCTGATATAAGTTGAATTTAATTACGAGATCAACGGAAACGTTACTAAGAAGAAACAGAGCTAACCTTAACTGGCCCTCCCGGAATTTAACAAATGAGAACGAAAATAACGAAGATATGCGCTATTTCTCTTCTAGATTTCGAAAACCACACCACGGAAAATTACAGAACAAAAGTTCAACTGAATGTTTTCATGGCAACTTGCTTGTTAGCTCTTATCCGTTCTATGTTCCTTCGTTGAATCGCTTTCTATTCCATTAATTACAAATATCAACCGTAAAAAATTATCATTTCCGGAAAATGGAGAATCTTTAAAAGTAATGATAAGTGTCACCTGCCATATGCAGGCAGTCCTGTAAATATGTTGAAGGCACTTCTTAAGAATCATCTGGGTGCAGTGAATCCAGAATTCGAAGTCGACAAGTCTATTACTTACCATCGACCTACCGCAGGGCTGCAAAAAGAAGTTGAACCGGTTACTCTGTGGAGTTACAAATTACTCGTTTGATTCCGGCATTGGCTGCGTGTTTTGAAGTGAATGTGAATTGTTGCCCAATCAGGACTTCGACTTTACCACAAGGACCTGTTACAATTTCTTTCTATTTCATTTTTGTACTTAGTAAAAAAAATACACAATTCTCAATTACATAAATGGCATGTTTTTATTGAGGATCTTTAAAAAATAGTCTGAGCTTATTCGGTAACTGAAACAAAAATTTAAAAAACATACTGAAGCGAAGTGAATATTTATTTGGGACACTTAAAATAAAGAGACTGACATAATGACGGTTTTGCACATTCGGGATGATTACATCTGTTTCATTGTAATAATTAAATATTTCCGTAATAACATTTCTGCTAAATCTACTCTGAACAGATTAAATCTTGTAACAATTTGCAGCTGCGCTTGCTTTAACCTCTCGCAACAATTGTGAACCCTCAAGCAATGCTAAAATTCTCCACATATTCAAACGATGAGCCAAGCACCAGAGGCAAGCAAAACTCAAACTTTTTTCTGAAGTCACCCTCCAATATACGGTTCTTTCGGGTTCGGTACAAAACTCAGTGTTTGGACCACTGTGTTAACGCTGTCGATTCTACGCAGTAACAATTTGGTCACGGAGTCGATATTCGTTCGAGTGAAAACTTGTAATTATAAAAAAATGTAGAATATATTTTCACAAAGGAAAAAGTCAATGTTCTCTGCTACTTTGAGATTATAACTTTGTAAGAAGCCGTTTCAAAATCAAGATAACACATGTGTACAAAACCTGATGGAATATGGTGTTTATTGTTAACGGTATTGTTAACACAACCCATTCAACACTGAAGTTTCATCACAGCATCTTGCAGTTAATTCATGATAATTTGTGTGTTCGAGGACTGTAATTGTACTTTCACAAATACTCAATAGAATTGTAGTGTTGCATCACTGTGCACGGAAAGGCATCCCTTTCAAAAAGTGGAGGCTCATAAATTACCACTGCCAGATGAACTGGTGTCTTGAGCGTCATGAATATTTCTCTAAAATGTTCACAACGAAATTCTTAGTCAGAGAAATTCCTAAATAGCCTAAATGTAAGACTCCTCGTAAACGTCAGACGGTCATGAACAACAACAAACAGTACCCAGTATTGGACAGTTTATCTGCGTTTGGGACACACATGAAAAATTGGTGATGTGAACTCACTCTATTAAGAAGAGAAGCATACTTTTTCAAGATTTGCGGCTTAGTAGCTTAACTCTTTAAATAGCATGCGTTTGTCCTAAATAATTTCTAATGGAATGACAGTTCTAAACTACGATAAATGAACAGTAATGAGAAATAAATTCAACGAACAGTAAAAAAATTGGGAGGTAACGAGAGTAAACAAAGCTAACCAGAAGTCAATCATAACTGAAATGAACGCGACTTCAATAACCAAGAAGTTTGTAGTTATTTATGTACCCAAAGACAAACTCTACAACAATATTTCACTTAAACCAGAAACAAAGATGTGTCTTTGTCCTGATCATTTCCTGATTATACGAATAAAACAAATCATTCGTCCAGATTAATTTATGAGTTTAAATGGGTTTTATTACTTCGGAGAAATTCACACCATTAAAGTTATAGTTCACGGAAAAACCCGCTCTTCACACATCGAGAGGTGTGAATTGGAATTGTTACTGACTGCACGGAAAATTCTCGATTGCAATCCCTAACTCTATGTCTTTTTGTCACTAATATTTTTCATATTTACTCTCCGATATTCACTGTAAACTTTAAGCATGAACTTATTTTACCCTCATGCCTGAGAGCAAGTGCCTGAGAACATACCTACAAGCCGTAATCAAAACCAATATTTTTTTTTGTCTACCAAAGGAATTCGGGAATTGACAGAAAGTTCACTGGCAAAATTTAAAAAGGATGAGATTAGAAATAGGGCCTAAAGAGGATCAGAATGTTGGACGAAGCTGCCAAAAACAACTTATCACAATCTTCTTGAAGACCTAGTTGACATTTTTCGACATAAAACAATCACATCGAATATACAAAACATCGGCAGTTTAAAAAAAATTGATAACCACCCAGAATCCCTAGAAAACATCACATTTCTCCGGGAGGATCTTGGCAAACTGCGCGAAGGGCACAGCAAACACGCGGCGCAGTGAAGAACGAGGTTGAAACTGTAAACCTTTATAGCGGCTGCTGCATTTTAACGAAAGTATCTCTGCGCAATAAACAGGGCGGAGAGGAACGGCCGTTGGCGGCGGGTCGTGGATGAATGACTGAAGGATTTCTCCACAGCGCCCTCCCGCGCCGCTCCCTCGCGCGTCCGTCCCCCCCCCCCGCCTCCTCTGCGTCCCCTCCCGTCCCGCCCCACCCCTCCCCGGCCCGCCCCCGCTTCAATAGAACAGACGCGAACAAAGGCCGGCCAACCTTGCGATCTCGCCGGTTATGTAAATTCAGAGGCGACTTCGTTTTTGTTGCCGCGGCTGGCTCCGGCATCTTTTAATTTTCTTTTTTTAGATAATTTCATTATTTTAAAACCGTGCCTCAACCATTCCGGTATTCAAATTGTTCGTAAATTAGAGCCGACAGAAACCGCACAGTACGTGAGGGGGAGATTTACTGCGGATTGAACCCCGTTTGGGAGTCGAACGGCGATAAAATCAGTCAGAACACGCTTATATATTACCGTTTTAAAGTAGCCAACGATGTTTCTCCGCAAAAAGATGTAAATTTCAAACAATATAATGAGAGAACCTAGTGTTTCAGAGGTCTTAATCAAGGGATATGTTCCAAGTATCTTCTTTTTTGATAAAATAACAAGACAACTTCGAAAACACGAATAGAAACTACATTATCAATGCTACCATGCATAGTACCATCCATCAACTGATATTTGTCCATGATTTGAGCAGTGTTCATTTCTAGAGCTTCTATAGAATGAAACATTTGACGACAGTCAACACTTTGTGCAACTATTATTCTAAAGAATTTTGATTAAACGCGCAATCTGTTGGGTACAGTGAAATCGTTTCAGTTAAACACCACATTGAACACACACAGAAACAGAATCAGTTGGAGAGCATCTACAGTATTAATTCATCTTACGAACATTTTTAATTTAAGCCAACAGTAGTTTCCATAATTTAGATATGTGATGGGGCAGCTTCTTTTTCCAAATTATCTCACGTACTTACAAGAACAGACAATTTTTGGCTTCCTACTCCTGGACATCAAGCTGTTGTAAGACAAAATAGATGTCAATAATCAAATGATTAAAGTTGTGTATTGCAATCACATTCATTAAACAATACACACTAAAGAAAGCTTCATTCACATCTCCTGGTTTACAGCTGAGCTACACATAAAACAATCCTCTGACAAGGAGGGTAACCCGAATGACGTCATTCACGCACGAGGGTAGACAAGCAACATGGAGGCGCATTCAGTGTTGGTGCTCAGATGTTTTTAAGAAGAAACAATACACATTCAGAACAGAAAACTAAAAACAAAATGTATCTTCCAAGCATAAATAAACTCTTAGCGACATTAAAAACCCTCCTCTGTTATTCACCGTCTAAGTTATAAACTTCATATCTTCGCAAGCTTACTTTAATGCATCACAACTGACAGTTTACTCTTCAATCGAAACACTACCATCAAAAGAAGTGTAGGTCTTATTAATATATGTGAATTATAATACAAGATGGAATATTATAATCGAGTACAACACTGCTTTACAACATTGGGGAATTTGCAGTTGTTTTTTTTTTAAATCGATAACTGGGTATCACATTGCTTACACAAATAATTAAGCATTCCAAGCACGAAGCAATTTCGTTCAAAACGAAAAGCGAGGGCAGGAAAGCACATGTCACAAGGGCGCACACGGTATCGATCCTCCACATTCCCACAGCCGCCCTCTCCCAAGCAGCCACCCGCCCCACAAGGTGTGCAAGAGAACAAGAAATCAAAGTGCGGACGGATCCACTTGATTCTCAGGCGGAAATAAGAACAACAAGCATGTAAGGTGAAAAATTTATTGAATTACTTATAAAAAAGCATGTAACAAGCACGTGAAGTATTTGAAGCGTAATTAAAACATACGAAGCATCGAAAAAAGTTAGTACACATGTTGATGGATATGGTAACAAACAAGCAGAGATGGTGCCAACAAATTGTCTCTTGCATATTCTCTTTAAATTTTACCTGACAAAATCGACGTGATCGGTTTAGGATCCATAATAGTAACGCGCTTACAACACCACATTATACGATCACTCTCACTGATCTCCAAGCAGCACTCGCGGGTTAATCGAACGTGCAAGACTGAAGAGTACTCGCAGGCAAAGCGGCACGTCGGGCGGGCACGCGTAGGCGTTGGCGCGGGGACGGCGGTGGTGGTGGAGGCGGCGGCGGCGGCGACAGTGACCCAGCCCAACGTCGACCTCGTGCGCTGAGGACTCGCGCGTCAATAAGGGCAGGCGCAGGCGCCCGGGGGCGGTGGAGGCGGCGGCGGCGGGTGGCAAGGCTCGCCGACCGGCGCCGTGCGGGGCTCGCCTCCGCGCGCGCGCGCACAGACATACACACACATACACACACCCCGGCGCGGCGGGGGGCGAGTCTCCGCGCACGCGCGCGCCCCGTGCCCCTGGCGGCCGCCATCGGAAGCTGCCGGCGACCCCGCGAACCCTCCCCCGCCGACCGATGGCCTCTGACCTCTCGGGCTCCCCGCCGCCATCGCCCCTCGTCGACCCGCTCGCTTTACTGTCTGCTATGGTGTCTGCTTTCCATCCCGCTGCCCATTTATATCCATATCCACGAGCTCAACGAATTATTCAAAATAATTATGATTGTCAGGTTCTCGTAGGGCTGTCAAGGCAGGACAAACGCTTGGCTCCGATTGAAATATCTCACAAACTAATCAAACAGAAGATAATTTCCGGCTCCTTCCCGCATTTCCTTCACATCAACCTTTAATATCACGATTCATATCACAAATTTCTTCAAGAAAGGAACCGTTTACTCTTTTCCTTTCAAATACTGCAATAGCGTACAATAGAGTTGTAATAAAGGGGCATTTAGTAATTATTTCTAAAATTCAGAGCAGTCTAAAATCCACATGTAAAGTAGAAAAATTATGTTTTCTACAGTCGAGAATTTTCAAAGAAACATTGCAGTAGCTCCCAACACTGTACAGCTACGAAGCACACAAAGAAAAAAGCTGAAATAAAATATGATAAAGAAGATGTTGAAAATGAAGAAAAATAACGAGAATTCGTCTTGCTACGTCCTCAACGTCCCAGCCTCGGCAATTTACACGAACACTGTTCCGTAACGCAAGAGCTTGCTGTGTAGCATCCAGCTTTATCATCTCGTGCATTTCAACCAGCAATAGGTGCCTAGCTTCTGACAAGTGGCGAAGTTTGTCAATGCATTATCCAAAGCGAACTTCACCAGTTTGGGCTCGTTATACTATCCTCATAAATTATAATATTCGAAGTTTTTTAACATATTTTTTAAACGTTTCCTCAAACTGAATTACAACTATAGTAAATTAAAAAATGCTTTAGTATTACCGCAAGTCTGTATAGAGCGGTTTGCATTGATACATACAGTGACTCTACGTAATCTCGAACACTGAATGGGACAAGCAAACATCCAGTCTAAATTATATATAATTGTTTTCTTCCCGATAATTTTAAGTATACGATATTCTAAGCAAATACGAAGGCGCGAATATTTTGTCAACTACTAAAATATTTAAACGAAGAAACATTATAAATCCAAACAAATGGTACCCCCGGATTAGATGGTAAAAAGTTCCCTAAACCCAATGACAATTCAGTACAACTCCGCGATATATATATATATATATATATATATATATATATATATATATATATATATATATAGATATAGATATATATATAGATATATATAGATATATATATAGATATATATAGATATATATATTTTTCAAAGATTTCTTTCCATTGTCCCATCACCCACACCCATCTACAGCCAAAAATTTTTTTTTTTAATTTCAATTTCGTTCGTCAATTTAACACTATTTTATATGATTGGAAAAATTAAAAAATATAAAAATTATTTATATTATCAGAAAAACATTTATCGATATTTTCTTACCGCAAAATTTTCAAACGCAAATAAATATTTTGAACAAAAAATATATTTAAATTTTTTACTGTCTTAGAACACTAGAACAGGCTCGAAATCACGAAAATTCCTCTCAAAACACAAATTGTTGTGAATTTATTTCAGATTTTACGCTGCTGGGCTGTGGTTAAAAATTAACCATTTTTTAGCATTCCCATCCTTTAAATCACCTCGACTTTACATATAATATGAAAATGGCTGCAACAGTTCTGTGCATTTATTTTAGACTTTATTATACATTTTAATGCATTGTTAAAGCACCCAGTAATATTTTGACTAGTCAAGCAGTCGAAAAGATCTTAAATAAATTCACAACAATGTGTATTGAGGGGAACTTTTGTGGGTTTTTTCGAGTCTTTTCCAGGCTTCCGAGTCCTTTTTACAGTTTTGATGAAACTGTGAGAGATTTTTAATGCTGTGAGCATCTAAATTTCAAATGGTGTAAAATAATTTGAACAAGAACATTAATTTGAGCATTCTTTGGATTGAGGTCGGCTATTAAGGTCATGTAAGTAAGTAGAAATTTTCTTGACACTGAAATGGACATGGTCAGTGTGAGATTGTTGAAAAAAGTAGTTTGTGTTCAGATGAAATATTGTTTTTATGGGTCGCAGTTAAAGTAATCCAATGTCAGCGAGAAACATTTGGTAGAAAGGTGCACCCCCAGGAATGAGGATGATAAACAAACTTTGAGATTTAATTATAACCAGTACAAATCTTGGGAATCTTACTAATGAACACGAAGGTAATGCTGATTATCTGAATAAGTGTCGTATGAATTATGGGATACTAGTGTACCCATGCGAGAACTCTCTCATGCTATCCCTCTTCCTCATTTTTTCATTTCCATATTAAGCCTGTAATATAAATTTTTCTTCCTCCGTCACTTATTTTATACGTCGCCTCGTAATTAATAACAATATAATACACACTTGTCAATCCAAACTATTTTTATTTAACTTTATTATCGAGCCAAGAGGTACACCCATGAAATTCAATCGCATAGAATATCAAGTAATTAGTAATTTCATACAGTTAGAGATTCTACAGGCTGTGAACGGTGGGGTAGAATCGAGAGCACAAATGTAATAGAATGGTCAAGAAGATCTCATCCCGTAGATTACGGTGTGAGTAACGTTTCTTGACCTCAAAAGTTTAGTTTTTAAGGCCCTAGAACGCTCCTTTTAGGAGTTATTTAACGATACAGATTCAAAAATCCTGACGTGCGTTGCGGGTTGCACCTTACATGAATCCAATGTCAGCGAGAATGGGTTTTAAACAAATCCTTCATATTTTTAAAGTCAAAGTGCAATATCGTCACGTCTCCGTGAAATTCTCTTTCTTTAGAGACCTCATTTATAAAGGATGATTGCGTGTGAGAGCCGCAAAGGGAAGGTATACTACTGAAATAATATAAGAGACGATTATGTTTGGTTGTTGTTTTGTTGTGTGTGTGTGTTCAATGTTATTGTTTGTGTTTTGGAAAAACAAATAATATTCAGGTGTTAAATTTTCACAATCGAGTAACGATACCTGAGTCCACAAAGGAATCTTGTAAGTTAATAAACAATTGTCAGTGCTCAGTCATGAGAGTACGGACAATCAATTCGCCCCCGTTCGGCGAAAGAAAAACGTAATGGGAAGGGCCGCAATATTCCATTATAATCGCCTAATTCAAATGCTATAAAGTATCTTTGGCATAAATTAGGGCAAAATATTCGAATGACGCGTAGAATAAAGCAGGGCAAAAGAAAGAATTGAAAGAGCAATGGTTGAAAATGTAACTTGAGATTCTCCAAAAAAACATATGAAATCTACGCCCAAGCGACCCAAAACAGCTTTAAGAAATAATGGTGTGCCACTTAGGTATTAAGTACTACTGATTGCAACTTTTATTTTAAAGCGTTTAAGTTGCATCATTTTTCTGTAATTATGTGTTTGGAAACTAATTTTGCGAATGTTGGTGTATGAATATTGTTCCTACTTTCCCAAGTCTCATTGTTTTGTTAGATAAATATATACATAGTTATATCTAAATAAGGGAATTAATTTTAATTAATTTGCTGATTCGCCTATATTTAAGGAGCATCTGTTTTTAATAGCTGCGTGGTGTTCCAGTCGTTTCGGAGGACAGCAGTCCCAGCTTGCACGACATCCCGCCCTTTCTATCTCTCGATCCTAATACCATTATCTATTTCATTCCTATCACAATCAATTACACCACAACGTACGAAAACACTTCTCTGCCACCAACATCATCAACGCCTTCATCACCAACCAACACTGTTGCTTCCGCTCTCATCAGCACCAAGCCCATTTTTTCAGTCCACTGAGCCGTTGCGGCCGCCGTCCTCTACTCCTCTCTTCACCTTCTTCGTGCGCCCCCCCCCCCCCCGTTTCGCCGCGGCCAGCTCGCTCCAGGCGCCAATGGCCAGCTCGCACGCAAGGCTTCATTAATAACGAGTTCCCCTGCTGGACTTCCTCCGCTACAAATAGTGTTAAGGCCAGTGGCCCGGTGGCGTAGCGCTCCTGCGAATGAAAGCTTCGGGGCTTCCGACTTCCGTCACCAGCACTGACATGTTAATCATCGATACAACCTACTGTTAAATGCGTAGGACGCACGTACTCTCAAGACATTTTGGTGAAACGGGAGAAACCAAATAGTTATAAAAACGCTGCTGCCTTTATCTTTAGAAAACATTAATGGCGATGTTTCCTCTAATACCCGCGATATTACGCAAAAAGTGGAGTACCATCCTCAAAAAACCTCAGAACACAACAAATTATGGTCCAAAAGATCTCGTTTCCAGAGGTCACAATGCAAGAGCTAATAATAAATTGAAGTCACCTACAATTTCTAAATTACGTCCCAATAAAAAAATAAAGTTTTAAAAATATCTGAAAAGAGTTGGTATATTTTTTATTGTTTAATAATATTTAAGAGAATTTACTGAAAGGACGATTCAATTCGAGGATTTGTAGAGTCCCTATTCTGTTTAATTGCTCAATTTAAATCACTACTACTTTAATTATGATCACCAACAATTTATGTTATTGGGGTTTGTAATAAAGAGCATTGAAATGGATACCTGAACATTAGCATAGGGATATTACTTTCAATACAACCAATACAGGTCCCTTCTTCATATATGAAGCCCATAACCAGCAAATTGCACTTAACAGTTACAAAAATTACGAGAAAGTATGAGCTATGCATAAGGTAAACAAATTTTATTTTTAGCTAATTGTCAATGATCACGAGTAATTTTATAAGGTTGTTATAAGTTTAGTGAACTTAGGATTTTCAGAATACTTACTTTACTGCTCTGCACTGCAGTAAATTGAAGGTTACTCTGATATACAGACATAGCGGCCCGATAAGAGAGATCAAGGGGGGCGAGGTCGCAGCATTGCCAACATGCACGGCACGCACGCGACACAGTCACGAATTTTCCCCTCGCAAAAAAGAAATTGATGAATATCACTCGTCGCTGTTGCGAGAAAGAGGTGAAAACAGGGACAAATAGAAATAGGTCTAAGCCGATGCTAAGCAAGGTTAGGCAAGAAAGACACTGCAACTTACCAGATTCCAAGGTACAGACAATAAAAGGTCAGAAGGATGCTGTGGCAATCCGGACACGAGTCCAGCGCTTGTGCACAGGGTTGCGTGTCAACAGGCGCTTTCGGCGGGGATTATGCTTGCACTGGAAGCCGAAGCGGAATAGAGGAAGTTCTGTGCGGGAAAATGGAAGCAAAGGAATGAAATGGTTGCAGAGAATGATTGTGAAGGAAATTTGTTTGAAGCACAAGCCTTCGGGATTAAGCTCTTTCGAAAGCAATACACACACTAGTTGAGATGACAGATTGCGTTTCCTGATTTTACCGATTTTAATCTGGTACCGACATTAAATTGAAACATTACTGCATTTATAGGCCACTAGGCCATGTGAATAGTAGTAAATGTAGAGAAGGTAATAAAAATTTATTCTAGAAGCTTTTGAAGTAAAACTCATTTTTCGATAATTAAAAGTTTAGGGGTCATCCATAAATTGCATAACGCTAAAGGGGGAGGGACGGGTCTGAGGCAGCGTTACGCTGCGTTACATACAGAGAGGGAAGTGCATTACAAGGGGGATGAGAGTATTGAAAATCCTCCAAATTTGCGTTACGTTATTTACGGACGGTCCCTTAGAACTGTCTTTTAGTTGCGGTAAAAACGTACATTCGCGTTCAGAACTTCTTGTGAGTGTGTGTGTGTGTGTGTTTTTTCTGTTTGTTTGTTTTAAGATTGACTTAAAATCTTGCGAAAATCTTTTACTTTATTTTATACGAAGATACTGCGACGGGGTATTTTTTTTTTTCAAAAATTACAGAAATGTAATTTTATTGAAAGATCTCTCACACTGTTAATATGCACATTTCCAACAATTTGTTAACACTATTGTATTTGTGAGTTTATGTGCTTCAATTGACTTCAAATTAAATTTTTTGAAAACTCAAATATTTTCTGAGAAAAATAGCTTCACATTTCGAATTTACAGTCGCGTTTAAACGTCATTTTCTTAAAAACGGCTCCAAATTTTTCAAAGAAAATTTCCATTTAGGTCGAGGTTTTACTGTTCTTTAATATTCGTAAAATAATACTTCCGTTCTACAATTTGGAAACCGAAAAATTAAGAAAATGTAAAAAAAATGTACTTTGGATGGCGATAGATGGCAGCTGAAAGACATTGTGGCAAGTCCGAATAGTTACCTGAGACCAAAGGAAATAGAAAACTAATACGGGAAAGTATGTGCCGTTCTGTAGCACCACTAGTTTGAATTTGTTCTCCTCACATCCGGATACATATGAAGGGCATAAAGAAAGAAATGCCTTCGATGGTTGCGTTAACTGTGCGATTCGACTTTCGGCGTGAAATAGTAATTACCTAAATTATGAATAAATAGTAGGTCAAGGGCTAGGCAATGTGCGACCAATGCGACACTGACGTTCGTCGAGGATATTTATGTGGAGCGATGAGGCAACGCTGATGATATAAGAGACTAAATGTGATTCACAGAGGAAAGAGAGCAGTGGTTATACCTACATCTATATGGCACCATAATTAAGGGTGCGCTACAGAGAGAGAGATTAACACGATAGAGATTTTGGGGAATGCCAGATACTCTTTTCTCCTAATGATAACGGAAGAAAGGTTAAGAAGAAAGTAACGCATCACATTAAGCCGATCTAAGGCGTTCTTCAACTCGGGGCGAAGAGATAAAAAGAGGCTCACATAGGTAACATTAGAAATAAGTTCATGTGTACACTGTTTCTTGCCCATGTCTCTTATATCAAGAATTTTACACTTACCCTTTGTATATTTACTGTGGACGTTTTATTCGTGTTTTTAACTTGATATATTTACACCATACAATTATTCGGTTTCTTTTAGCCTAGAAATTAGACAAAACATAAGACTCGGAACGTTGGCTGGTACATGCAATATTATCAAGTGTTGATTCACACCAATAAAACTTAAAAATAAATCGACTGTCAATAATAACTCCTAGACTATTTTCTCAAAGTGAAAACAAAGTAGTCTACGAAATGAACTCGAGCATTAGAAAGACCTTTCAATTCCTACCACAAAAATAGTTTCATGAGTTTCAGATGCCGACCTCGATGCAGGCGGCAACAGCGCACCGGTGCCAGGGAGCATCGCGCCGGGCGCACTTTGGCCGAGCGGCAGGGCGCAGTGGTGTCGCGCGGCGCGGCGCGGCCCGGCACAGTGCGCCGCTGTAGCGAGACGAACAGCCTCGCGCTGCGTCCAGCGCGGCGCCTCGAGGCTTTCGGGTGAGGCAAGTCGCTATTTCGGCGCTGTACGAGGCAAAGCGATCACGTGCGAGTATTTTTGACGCGCGATGCTCCGGGCTGCGTCGCCTGGCTACCAGTCTGCGATACAGCAGGCAGTGGTGAATTCGCCTGACGAGTACGATCGGGAATGCGCGGGTGATATGAAGTGTACTAAATCAGTACTAAGCGCAGTTCCCAAAATTCGCTTTTCTAGTAAAAGTGCCCTTCAAATCATTTATACACGCCAATCTTACATATTTAGTACCTCTATTTTAACGTATTTGTTCCATTAAATACGTCACTTTTTTACTTAGTTAAGGTCGCTTTTCAACTACTAAAGTCACCACTGTGAGAAACAAATCGGCCACTTTACGTAACATTGGGGGTAACGGTACAAGGACACATACAAACATCCATGCCCCGGGTGGGATCGAACCCGCGACCCTTTAGACATGAGGCAGGAACGGCTCTTCAGCTTTAGTGATTTCGGCTATCCTGACCGGCAAATTTGTTATTAGAGATGAAATGATGTAATCAAAACCTTGGAGTAAATCATTAGGAGGAACAGCAGTGGAGTGTGTTTCGGAATACTCTTCAAATGTTTAAAAGCAGCAATGAATACTGAATGTCCGTTGAAACCCGAGACATACAACTACATTCCTACGAAGAGACGTTTCAATATTGAGCAATCAGTTTCACAGCTGCCACGAATTATTTTGAACAGTCGGACGCGAAAAAAATCGCGGATCAATCTTGCTAAATTCCCAGATTTTGTTGAAGTTACTTGCCCAAGAATATAAATATCTCTCCTGTAAACTTTAAACATGGCTTTTAAAATGCAGTCACTCATAGAAATGAACAGAAGCGAGCAGGCAGATAAGTATCCCTTCATGATCTCTAGGACGTACGTGGAAATTTCTACATTTAAATCGCTGAAAGATAGGGCAGAAAGGAGAATCTAGTCGTGTATACAACATACAAGTCTGTTACATATTGTTTTCAAGAAATATACCTCTTTCTCAAGAAATGTTAATTTTTGAAAGGATTAAAATAATAGAATGGAAATACAGGGATGAAATAATAGAAGTCATCTCTGTCACCTTAAATTTATTAAGAGAGCTGGCTTTCACGGCTTTGCCATCGTAACTTAGCAATGGATGGCAAAGATCGGCAGACAGTTTTAGGATTTTATTAATTATAATTAGAGAAGCCCCACGGGTGCCTGATGTACACTGTGCTAGCCAGCGTGAGGCTGGCCGGGAAGCGATCACAGACCAGGTCAAAATGAAGCTGTGGCTTTCTAATACAAAACGTCTCAGTTTCTGTAGCTCTGTGACGGCAAGTAAACGGGATACGGTGATAGGAATACATCACACTCACGACCTGTCTCCCTCACTTTCAGGCGTGTTTAATAAATAAGATCAGGCCCAGGCCTGGAAATACTTCTATCCGGTAAAGTCAGATTAAACCGATCCTAACATGCCAAATACCTACATAGATGAATTAGAAACACTGCCGTAAGTGTTTGGCATTTTTACAGTGTTCACACAACACACTACACGTTACTTCTCCGCAGTGCACCAGAGATAACTTAATTTATTAACACTATACACGCTCGTAACTTCAAAGAGGTACATCGTTCGCCAAAATGGGGCAGACACCAATCTTCGCAAGCATAAATGCATAAACTGGAATATCACTAAGGCGCTCTTTTTGGAACTGTGCCAGGACCGTTCAAGGGAGAGAGAAAAGTCCACGTCAGGATGCAAACTTCCAAACCAGCACGTACATCAAGATGAGCACAAACCAGCAATGGCGCTTCGATCAGTGTTCGTCACCGCCGTTATACCTTCTTGCGCGGGGAGAAAGAAACGAGACAGCAATAATTCTAAATAAATTTGGACACACACATTCTAATTGAAGGTAGTAATAATGTTGAATATTTGGCATATTGCGATTGGCTGTTTTCATTTACAAATATCTTTAGTAGGTCACTATTACAATCTTATTTTACAAATATATGGGATCACATCAACAACGATCGCACAAGCACGGTAATATTTATGCATCTGGCCATTTCGAATGCAACACACCTTTACGACAATCCATGATTTCTCGTAACTATAAAGTCTTACAAATTTCATATATTATTTTCGTTCACCTTAAGTCGATATACTCCCGTCGGATTGGCCATACTAAGTCAAAGAGGCAGGTAAAATAAATGAGGGAATAGCCGGAGGGGGCGATTTGCGGATGTCGCTCTCCAGGCGCAGAACTCGCGGGCGTGGCGTTGGTGCCAGTGGGTTGCGAGAACGTAGGAAGCGCCGCGGCGCTTGATTAGGACAAAGTGCCGGCCGCCGGACGATGGAGCGGCCTCTGGCAGCCGCAGAGGCGGCGTGGGCCGAACGCCACTAGCGGCCTTGTGTGCGGAAGGACCGCGCATCGCCAACGCTGGCAAAGGCTACGGCAGACGCTGCCGAGGGGCCCGACACGATTTCGTTGGACATTAGACGCAAGTGGGTAATATGTAGTACCAGTCAGTACATGCAGTCAAATGAATGGAACATTAAAAAGCTCAAAAATTTGCAAACGGGGGGAGGGGAACGTGAATGATAGAGACAGTGACCATGATATAACCGAGGCACAAAAACCTACAAAAACATTTTAAGTTCATAGTCAGGCGGTTCCTGCATGATATTTGTATTCTCCTATCGGTTCTCTATACCAAAAGATGTTTTTCAACCTCCCATTCAGAAATACGAATACAAACGGGCATGAAAGTTATTTGTAAAATATTTCTTCAAATACAGCAATTCGCGTGACAATCGTTCTTGATACTGTCAAAAACTTACTTTTCAGCATGAACGATAAAATCCATGTAACCAACAGTCGATAATGCCAAGTCACACGTCAGAAACTGGATTAAGTTCAGCAAATTTTTAGAACGAAACAACAGTTTGTTTTTGTCACTATATATGAATAAATATGCATCATTTGACTGGTTCAATTTGCTCAATTATTTTCTTAAACAATAGGAACGGGAAAAACGTGGACCGTGGTTATGTGGAAATTTCCCTAATAACGTAACTTGATCATCAACTTTGAACAGTTACATACCAATTCTTACAGTGAACAATTCTAGGCCAATCATTATTTCCCCGAAATGAGGAAAAATCATGAAACGATTTCCATCGTTAGCAACAGCACAGAATGGACACAAACTGCAACTAATACAATTCTGAAAAGGTGAAGGCTTAGAACAATCTAAAAGGCAGGATTTACATTTACCTCAGATGTGAAATAAAATTTAAAAATCAAATCAAATGGAGTTTATCAGTAAATCCAAACACAAATATTTTATTTGTAATAATTCAACGAGCACGTCAACTGCTGTGGTCATTATTCCCGTAAATGTAGTGCAAGTAAATGTTTTATTACGACAACGTTGTGGTATTCTTCCCGAGCTGGCTGGTGAGATCCGGCACCGACATACTCATCGAGGGTTTTCCCCAACCAGGTATCTTTCACAGGATCTTCCCTTGCCGGGACAAGCTCTAGGCTCCCGCAAGGGCTTCCTGTGGTTTTGTAGCATGTAAGTGTAAGTGTACGCACGCGCAAGTAAACGCACTATCCCAGACGGACGGCGGCAAAGAACTGCCGCGGAGGCAAAGCGGCTCGGGGATCCTTCTCTTTATGCGCAAATCCCCTTGATGGCGCGGGGCGCCGTCGCGTCGGCGGGTGTTAACAGCATGGAGGCGTCTTACGCGCCGCCTGGGACCCGGCTGCTCGTTCCCACCGCCAACGGCGCGGCGGCCTCCTGCGCGCACCTGGGCTCGACGCGGCGAGAGCCCACTTTGAGGCCTCCGCCCTCCTTCATAATGCACCTCAAGAAAGCTTCCCTCCTGTAATTTATGGCGTTAATATCGAGCGACGCTCTCGGAATGCGTTAACACACGGGAGGCGAAACGACACGAAGAAGTAGTAACGCTGCTGGATGGAAACGGCTCGGTTTCATTCTGCCAGAGATGAAATAATTGTCTCCAGTGGGTTCTATAAACGTAGAAGAACGATATGCAGTCTTACGAATATTCGATTAAAATTATTTTATCTGTTTCGTGCACATATATAACGTCAAATAACGTCACTATCAACAACGAAGTAAAGTACTCAACTCACCAATGACACGAAAAAACACCCTTTTTCTTACTTCTTTTTAATATTTTTGAATCGACAAACGACTCAACGTGGGCTCATGAAGAATAAGCGTTCCTAAACTCTCTTCGAGTCGCGAATTACTGTAAAATAAATATAAATAGTACACCGAGAAAATTCATCGTAATCCAAATCCTATCTTCTCTACGTCGCGTGTAACTGAAGAATGAACTAGCACAACCTGACAAAGGATCGAGGAGATGGCGGTGTAGTGGTTCCAGAGGCGAAAGCATGGCTGCCAAGCGGGAGACGGGAGAAGCACACGGAAGAAAACCCACGACCGCGCCGGAGATCGATACCGCTGGCCGTGGAGAAGTGTTGGGTTTGTGGGAAGGGGCACCGCGACTGTGAGGGTGGGAGAGCTAGCAGTCGCATGGACCATTAGCTATAACACCTTGCGTGCGATACTAAGTACCAAAATACAGTAAAACTTGCTCAATGGAGGTACTCGTATAATGCGGAAATCTGTCTGTGAACATAAATCGCGGTTTTGAAACAAACAAATTCTACAATGTTACTTTGCATAATGCGGAATCTTGTCTAAAATGGAGAAAAAAATACTGGTCCCTTTAAGGATCCACACTGAGCAACATTTACTGTTTATGAAGAAACCTCATAATTCTCTTCCCACTGATCTTTCGGAATCTTGGACAATTATTATGTTTCCCTTTCATTCTTCGCACACAAACCCAATCATCCTGCACAAGTAGGCATTCTTTTATCAGTATCACACTCGCCTGAACACTTGTTTTTCCTTTTTCCAGCTGGGACGAACGTTTCTTCCATCTTTCTTCCTTACACCCTTTACTATTGTTCGTTCCCTTCACTTTATGCTTCACTGGAACGTCTCCTCTCTTTGCATCATCTCGTTCCTCTTTTATGTTCTTTATATTTCTTTATCTCTCCAACCCTTTCCACCCTCTGTTTCCGTATCTGGGGTCCCCTTCACTCCATCACCGTGGCCTAAGAACGGTCACCCTCGTCACGACGCGGCAAGCCCCTTTCCTTCCTCACCCTCGGCCGGGAGAATTAATGGAGAAAGCCGTGTCAAGGCGCGGTCACTCCAGCCAATAACCAAGTCCAACACGCTTCTCCCTCGCAGCGGCATCGACCAAATGGAATGACGCAGGCCGGCGACGGCACGTGGCTAGGAGGCTAAAGGAAACACAACAGGATGGCCACTTTGGGCATGGGATACACAAAGATATAATTACTTTAAAGGCTTGATTAGATTTCAATCTTGAAAAAACTTATCAATGGATCCAGTTACTCAAGCAAACAATATTATAATATAACAACTATTATATACAATGCCACAAACATTCATAAATGAATGAAAACATTGTCCTCCCTACTACCGAACCATCTTGTTGAAAATCCCGCATTCAAAAATATTCGCAAATTCCTCTCCTCCTTGGTTCGAGAACAAATAAGCTAAAGAAACAAGAGGGAAGAGCACCAAATGATTTCAAGTGATTCCCTCTTTCATGGAAAAGGAAACATCAACAGGAAATAGACGAAAACCCAGAGTCTGAATGAACCAGATACAACATGAATGGGAGGTAACTGTTTTATACACACACACACACACAGACGGCCAACGCGAGCCTTTCCTGCCACGTTCGGAGCACGTGACAGTGGAACCCGCCAGGCAAATAGCAACCGGCGTGACGCGGCGCGGCGTTGCGCGGCGCGGCGCGGCGCGGCGCGGCGCCCTGGGCGGGGCCGGATGTTAAACGCTTTCATTCTATGCACATGGCGGCGGAGGCGGCGGTAGAAGCGACAGGCGCGCACGTCAACAAAAGGCACCTCACCCCTTCGGCAGACCCTGCCCGTTCCCCGAGCACCCCCAATATTCCGGCGGGGGCCGTTTTAGGAGATGAAAGGCGCGTTCTGGCGGCGCTCCAAGCCCGCGTTACGGGCCGTCTCTCGCCCGCAGGCGCGGGGCTCCCGGCGCGGCGCGGTGCGGCGTGCCGCGGGCATGTGGTCGGGGCAGGGACGGAGACTCGCTCTCGCAGGAGGCTGCAAGTAACGGGGAGGCTCTGGGACGCAATGTGCCCTAGGGACGCATCCCCCCTCCTCCACCGGCATTGCCGCTCGGTGCACGTACATCACGCCTTCGCAGCGGAACTGCCGCGCGCGATGGCGCGGCGGGCCGTCCGCGGTGCTCAGCACGGTGAAGGACGAGGCGCACCTGAGAAGCCGCAAGAAGAGGCGGAAGTGGAATTTAAACTCAAGACCTTGCGCTTCCCAATAAACGGGCAAGGGTGACAGAAACCACTTAGTGAATAGACGGTTTTCCTGACGTCTCCTAAGTAGTTACTCAGAGATTTCCAATTGTGATCGTGACACAAAAACGTGATAAATGACCACATAATGAGCAAAGGTGCCTCTGCGGTAATAATCAGGATTAACAGCGCATATTCAGCTGAGATGAGGCGCAAACACTGTGCACCTATCGTTTAATATTACAAGAACTTGCATGGAATGCGGTAATCCATGCATAACATTAATGTTATGCATGGATTCCAACATAGGAAGACATAATAAGGGAGACATAATTATGTCTCCCTTATCGATAACAGTTACTCTTAAGGCACGGAAAATGGCTGAGTAAAGGAAATAGCTCGAATCGAGAATACTCACATACACTTTACTACACAGCAAAAATAATTATTATTAAAATGTACTTTTGACAAAATCAATGAAGTGAATTTCACAAACACCTAACAAGTATAAAATCCATATACTAAAAGGAATTTTACGCCTAAAGCTTTCATCAATGGTTTATAATCATCTTCACAAAACACCGAAAATACGTTACTGCTACATAAGGGTAGGATAGCATTAAATATAAGTCAAAAAGTTCAGAATTTCGCGTATAGTGTTATATGGAAGAGACAAAAATGCAATCTGCAAAAAAAAGTTACAGGGTAACACACGTTACCAACGTACATTACTTAGCAATAACGAGTCCTGCACTCTTAAAAACAAGTTTGCGCCTCCTGAAGTGACGCGCGTTATGTTTCTAACACCCTAATATCAAAATTTGACCTTTTGGATATCCTATTTCATTTTTGGAAGGCACCCTCACCTCTTCGTATTATGAGTTCTCAGAAACTTCCGAAGTTCGGTACCAGTAGGGCAGTAAGTAGGAAAGTTAGGGAACCAGCTATTTTCACTTTTACAATGATAGAAAGGTGCGGAGGATGTTCTCACAGATCCAACTAGACTTTAAAAATACCAATGTGTCTAAAGCATATTTGGGGAGAAATAACGTAATAAAAGTCAGCAACAGAATGAGATTCGTCTAAAACTCATATCTATCATGGTATGAATACAAAAATAGTGCCAAGCTTGACAAGGATGACGGGTGACACAAGACCGCAGTGTTGACATCGACAGACGGACGCATGTTTACTTAGTACGCCAGGCGCGTCGGTCCGCACTCGAAGATCAGACCACACCGAAAGGCCAAAAAAAAAAAAAAGTTGTACGCGCGTTCCCCGAGTAAACAAACATGATGGCCTAAGAATGTCCTTCCACGAAATCGCGCGTGTAGCTCCCCGCTCCCGCTAGGGACGATGGCTTGTCAAACCTTCGCCTCAAGATCAATGCCCCGCGAGAGAGGTTCAATGCCATCAGTCGCATCTATTTGCTTCATCTCTGAGCCACATCAGGAATGAGCAACTGCGGAATTCAAAACGTTATCAAGATGGAAACACGGAAGGTCCGTTATAGTGGTGAATTATACCCTTTCCTGCATCAGATTAGAGCATCAATACAGAGTTCTCGGCAGTCAAAAAATACAATATCTAATTGCATCCTTCTTTTTACCCTTTCTAAAATACGCCATGCCATACAAAATAATAATAATAATAATAATAATAATAATAATAATAATAATAATAATAATTTACACTGTATATTAATATATTAAGAAAAAATCCATTTGACAATTTTCAGAATCGACAACTTTTATAGTCGTGTTAAAATACATCAACCCTTCTTTCACTAACACGAGCTCCCTCCTATAACTCATTCAATTACAATTTTCTCACAGTACCAACTATCGCTTGTGAATTTCAGAAAGTTTCTATCAAACCCGAGAGCAAACACGCATTTACTTGCGGACAGAAAATGCAGATTTGCTTTACCTCAAACGCCATAAGAAGGGAAACTGCTAATAAAGTAATATACTATTTTCCCGCCTATCTTTTTATTTCAGATTCTGCTTTGTTTCACCACGAGACACATAATCGGAGTCTTACAACTGTTAGCTGCATCGGTTCGCTGCATACGGCAAGGGAGCAGACGGTATTTTATACAATTCTAGTAAGTTTCTTTAAGTATTACTAATTTGAAGGGCTTCTCGAAAAAACAGCATTTGCTCAAAAATCAAATTTGTGAAAAGTGAGAAAAAAACGGTCATCCTTAACTCAGTAAGATATATCCAATTTTATATTGTATAGGAATACTTTTACATAGCATGAAACACCAAATGTAGTTGTGAGTAAATAAAACAATATATTTCACAAGTTACAAGAAAAAGGAGAATGGACATATGTTATTTTTGCTTCAAAATTACATATTACATACATACATATGCTCTTAGTCATATGTATCAGCAAAACAAGGCAACAGAAAGTTGCAAAAATTAGAAGTATTCTAAATACATTGCATCGTTACTCTTGTAATGAAAACAATTGAACCTCCAACAAACGCTTTCCGAAAGCGTTTTTAATACATTCTAGATTAACTATAACCTGCAATAAATGCAAATAAAATAATAGAAACAACTGCTGGAAGCTTCATCACACCCACTGCTGTCATATTCATTTGTCCGAGACAAATGCTGTTTTTACAGGACACACTTTTGACTTATGTTCTTTCAGAATCACTTTCTACGATCGTTTTCTTTGGGGCTAATGCACTTAAGTAGCCGAGTCGATATTATCCTCTGATGCATCAAAGTTCACACTACAAGATAGCATCACGAACTCCATTTTTCAATTGTGGACTAATCTTTTCAAGAAACTCTTTAATTACATCGAACACTACGATCTCTAATTTTCTTCCATTTACCAACATTCTGCATGTAAATTAAACATTTGAAGTAGTTTTTTACTAGGGAAAACTGATTATTCCAAATGGGTTTCACAATACATAACGAAGTCCAACGTGAATGAAGAAGAGACCTTAAGGACTCAGCTTTTGAAGACATTTACAAAAGTATGTGTTAAAACAGTTCTTCTATCAAATATGTTCAACACAAATGACAAGTGTCAATTTTTTTTATCGCAAAGCGTAAAAGAAGCTCGGCATCACAAAATTTTTTGTAATTCCAAAATCAGGGAATTCTATTTTCCAAAATCGTCATCACGGTTCAATTATATAAAGTCACATAAAATAAAAAAAAAATAAAAAAAAAACTTGAAAATCAAATCACCTTATTCCAAAAGGGTTCAAATGCTTTAAAAAAACATGATAAAACTGTAACATTGTTCTCAAAATACTCTTAATTTGTCATATTGTCTAATGATATGAATGATGACAAATTCATTGATGTGCAAGATCATAGCAGTTATTTTTGAATCTGGAAAGAGCATACGACACCACATTTTCTTTCCTGGTCAATATTTACATGTTAAAAACAATCTTCACTACGAGAATATTCAGGAGTCGCCCTAGACTGAAACACACTCTATTGTCATCTTAAGTACACTTCGCCTCCATATTAGAGACAGCTCCGCCACACCTCGTAGTATAACTGTAATGTTTCGAAACCAATCCCAACCCAAGTGTAGTTACCAAATGAGTGTGACTGACAGTGCTTTCAAATTAAAAAATGCCAACATCCATCTCACGCAATTAACTAAACCAAGTCATGATATGCAGTCGCAAGTAGTATTTACTTTAGACTGAGCGGTTCTTGCATACCACAGAATTGGCAGCCTCAGCATCACAGAGCGCACCTTAAAAACCTTCTCAGTCTTATTTTGGCTTTATCCCATATCCGCGTCACTCATTTCCATCCACGGCGCCTGCATCACAAACAACGGTGTCGGACACATCAGAGTGGCAGCATCGCTGCACCGTCGCCGAAACAGCAGCGAGCGGCGCCAGGAATAACGAGTGCTTCCGGAGCTTTCACCGCCGCGACGTCGAAAGACGCCGCGCACTATACATAGCCTTTCCTGCAGGGGTTACGACGGAAGCCAACCGTGAAACGAACGCGTGCGCTCCTGCATTGGAGCTTCCGGTCGCGATGCACACGCTGTCGATGACGGAGGACAAGTCGACTGCAACAACAGTGATGACGAAAATTATGGCAATTGCACTCTCTGCGTTTCCATCTCAAACCTAATCAATCCTCAAGGCATTTTTCTACTTCCGGTTCCATGTATTTATTTCTACTATTTCCTGCAACAAATTTCGTATCCTTCGCTGGTTTCACGTTGTGTCCTTTCCTTGGGATGGGACAAGTTGACAGAAATATCATGTATTTCCGCGTTCATATGGGGCGTTGTCTAGAGGTTCAACCTTCGCGCAGGAAGACTATAAAGCACCCTGTTTTCACAACAAAGAAAGAAGCTGCAGAGGTAACTCCTGAGCTAATACAGGAAGCCTTTCCTCGAACAAAAATGTCTCTTTGATGTTTCTTTTTTTTTTTTTTCTTGTATAGACTATTTTACTTTCCTCGACAAAAAATAGAAATAACACATGTCTCAGTGAGGCAGGCTTCCAACAGCAGTCTAATTTTTCAACGAGGCTAGGAAGAAATCCAGGGAAAGGTATCTTCCAAATTCCTTGTTCGAATTTTACAATCAACTGCATTACGTATTTTTACAATTAACTGCGCACTACGTTTAAAAACGATAATAAATTAGCTCATTCCACTCTCAAAAAAAGTTCAAACACTCAAAAATATGAACAACTTCCACATTGCCAATAAATAATAATTATATTAACGATTTTGAGAAACCCAAGAGAGTGATGGTCGAATGTTCCTCCCTGAACTATACGTAACTAATTAAAGAACATGGCCATTTCAATATCCACGCCAATGTAGCACATAATCTTAAGTGTACCCTATCCAATTAATTGCGATAACGAACACGAGCCTAATTGATTTACACGCACGCCACATGAAGAATGAAGGTTGTCATTACCTAAAATATTCAACGCCCATTACATTATCCACATGTGTGTCGACGTTTCCATCAGGCACAGCCGCAGCAGTCAGGAGGAGAGGCGCGAGGAGCGTAGCGATGGTGTGACGGAGCGGAACCGGAAAGAGCGAAGCGCCTGGGAAGGGGGGGGAAGAGACGAAGGGGGGGGAAGGGGAGGGCAAAGTGACGCGGCCGCGGGAGGCACGCGCCAGCGACCGTGCGGCGACGGCGACGTGACGGCCGGGCGATGACGCGTCGGGGCCGCGCGCAGTTTGAGTGGCAGGTGCGGGGGCGAGGGCGGCGGCAGCAGCCGGTGCGCCGCTGGACATGACGGCCGCGCAGGAAACCTCCACGCCTCCCGTCACGGCCGCGCGGGCGGGGCGCCGCGACGCCCTTCGCGAGCGCCCGCGCCCACCCACCGGATGCCAGCGGAACGCCCGCCGCGTTAGCCCTACCGCTCGAAATAACACGCGTAGGTCCCGGGCGAACGAGGATAGGCGGAAAGGGACCATGGACTCACGAGCTAGGAAAATTGTTATTTAGAATAAGCTCCCCCCCCCCACACACACACAAATCGATAGACCCAGTCGAAAATCCAAATTCATTATCTATTACGTATTGATGCCAAACTTTACAATAATTTCAGACTTCCCGTCCTCCTTATAGTATATCCGTTTGCGAATTTTGGCAGCTAGTACACAAATTAATTTTTAATTTCAATAGCCAATATTTCACACATTTCTTTCTTTAAGTAAACCAACTGATACGACCCCTTTCATCTATTGCAACTAATATTCGAAAATCAGAACAAATAACTGCTATGAAAATTGCAAAGGCTGGTTTCGCTACAAAATTATCTTCAAAAATGCCTCTTACGCCATCAACTTCTTCCCAATTTGATCGTTCTCTCTTTATAATTATTGCACTTAAACAGAATGAAATTAATGAGATTCATAACCGTAGGTACCTACGAACTAGTAATGACAGAGAAAAAAAAGAATAACACACAAAAATCCCTTGACAGAGAGTTAAGTAACAACAAAACTATTGCTGATCAGAAGATTCTTTTAACGCTTCGGAATACATCCCTTCAAAGTATTTTCCTTTCCAGCAATATTCAAGAGGCACAAACCGTTCGACCGTGACAAACGGAGGTTGGGCAGGACGTGCAACGCGTTTTCTTTTTCCCTAAAACGGAATATGCAAGTTCCACCTGCCCAAACCAGCCCGCATAAAAGAGGTGGCGCGGAGAACGCCAGGCTGCGACTCTTCCTCCGACTCTGCGGCCGCCGCCGCCGTCCGTCCTTGGTCTCCAAGTCACCAAACAGGATTTTTACAACGGTTTTAAACAATGGCGCGCAGGAGCAGCGAAATTCGGTCGTGAATACATGCATACGGACGGCGCACCTACCACGGACATTCACGCGATTCACGCGAGAAAAAACGAGTTGGAGAAGAGCGAAAACATCGATTTTTATACAAGATTCTTTTCGTAAGTAAACTAGTGGTGCTACAGAATGGCAGACTTCCCTGTATTAGTTTTATATTTCTTTTGGTCTCGGATAGCTATTCACACTTGCCACATATTCTTGTCAGCTACCATCTATCGCCGCCCAGAGTACATTTTTTTGACATTTTCTAATTTTTTGTTTCCTAATGGGAGAACGGAAATATCAATTTTAGAATATTAAAGAACAGTAAAACCTCGTTCTAAATGACAATTTTTTTGAAAAATTTGGAACCTTTATTTTGTAAATGGGGTTTGTGCGGTACTG
>JAHLJT010002406.1:152549120-152735131 GCA_031308135.1 Acheta domesticus
AAGAGTGCCGAGTGCAACAGCCACGCCTGCGTTACTCTAAGGCCCCTCGAGGGAGCAATTAAGCCGCCGCATGCGAGCGGCGTAGGCATCCGGCGAATAAAAACGGGCGAGTCGCTCAACACGCTCCGATAATGCATCAGAGGAGCGGAGCCGGTCCGCGAAGGAGGATCTCTTAGGGCAGCACCCGGAACGAAGGCGATGGGAGGCAGGAAGCGAGGGCGGATATGGAGGAGGCGGGGACGGAAACAGGGAAGCTGGGCCAGGGAGACGCGGGAGAGGAGTTTGCGGCGGATGAAAGGAAAGACGTGCGGAATCAGTGGAGGCGTTGCGTCGAAAAATGTGCGGGTCTGGAAACAGTGGTTCTGCGGCATGTGCTGTCGGCGAAGGTAGCAGCTGAACCACAGGGCAGGGGGTCGCGACGATGACGACGAGTGGCTCCAACTCGGCCCTTCTGCCTTTGCCACCACTGACGGGCGAACAGACACACTATTATTTAGCTCGTAGGCGCTGGCGCAAAGCTTCTTGCAGGACGTTATTAGCTTTCTAGCACCTTTTAAACTTTTCACCCACCGAAAAGTGCCAATGGTATTCCGACAATTTGAGAATGTTTCTGAATTCTCCTTCGTTTGGGAAACTATCGTCTAATTTCACTTTCTATGCTTGGCAAAGAGGTAAAAGTTTCCAAATTAGTTGTTCGCCCTATGTGGACCTGCGATCGCTGCTTTTCAGTTTTCCAGTTCTCTATTAGTTTATCTCCTGAATTAAAAGATAAATAAAATCATCTTTAAAAAGGGACAATAAAAAGATTAGTGGGATGTAGTGTACTGAAATTAAACATTCTGAGATACGGAGGAGGAAGGAGAAACAGTTAAACTTGCGGAGTGTAACAATCAAAAATATACTTAAACATACATAGTGAAACGTAATCAAAAGTCCACCTCAATCCACCGGTCACAAACTATTAGTCAAGGGTGTGTTTCGATATTAGCCGACATGAGGCAAATGATCCTAAATTCCCTGTTTGAATTTTATTTTGTCACTATGAAATTAAAATGTTAAAGAGAATATAGTTTATTTCATGGCAATTAAAACAATTAATTTGATTTACATTTCCAGTAATCCCGTAACTTTGATTAAGCGGCCACCTCTATTAACAGCCAATTTTTGCCGGAACCACTGGTGGTCACTTAAGTCAGGTATACATTTGAAGTAATTTGAGTTTGACAACTGATTAGAGGTGAAGATAGAAATTTAAATTGTACTGAAGACTGAAAAAAATTGAAAGCAATAAGAGATTCCTATAAGAGCAGTAAAAGTAGTGATGATACCGCTAGTAATCGTAAAGAGGAGAGTGGCGAGAGATATAAGATGTGATGATGCATTTGCGGTAGCGAGGGCATAAGTCGTAAACTGGAATGACATCGTGTCGGGAGGTGGAAGTCTACAACGGGAAGTGGATTGTGCCACGAGACGAAGAAACGAGGACTTATTTGCTGATTGATGCTGACTGACATGAAGCATCTACGAGATATCATAACATTTTTAAGAAGGCATAGTTGGTTATTCTCAAATTCTAATTTTAACAAACAAATGCGAAATAATTATTTACTTTGAAAATCCGTCATTCAATCATGATAACATTGCAAATAATTTAAGAAAAATCGTAAGTAGGAGTGTAATAGTTTTGATTTCAGTAATGAATCTAAACCAATTCATTGGAAGCACCAAATAAGACGAAATGATTTAAAGAAACTACTGGTGTAAATCTCAATTGCCTCGCAGAGGGGTCTGAATTGCTTCGCAAGCCGGGGATGGGGTAATGAGACAAAAGACTGAGTGAATGGATAAATAAAATTCGTCATTATGATAAAATGACTGACAGGCGAAAGTATCCCATCAGATGATAAGAAAACAGGGTCGCGTCGACATGTTTTCGCTGGTTTATGTTGTGAGGAAATCCAGAAAGACAGGATGGGGCGACGCGTGTCTGCAGGGTTCTGAGGTGGGGCGTGGCGCGGCGTGGCGCGGTGCGGCGCGGGGCGGGGCGGCTTGTAGGTAATGCGGCGCCATATCGACGTTGCGCCCAGACGGCGGCCAGACGCGCGTCGATCGATGTCGAGCTTCCCCCAATCCCCCACCCGTCGTCCCTTCAAATGCCTGCTCCGGGTGCTTGCATCACGGGCGCCCACGCCCGCAACCTCCTCATCCCCCGAGCACGATTCTCTCTAAATTTGTTCCTTACATTTTCCCCACGGAAGAATGAATTCCTAATTACCTACGTTTGGACCCTATTTTTTTCCATGACAGCGAAGGCAATGGAAAACCTCTTATTTCTCAATACATTAATTTATATCACTTTATATTCCAGCAGAAAAAGTTGCAATAACACTACATATGTTATATATAATATGTTATGAAACTAAAAAAAATATTTTTGTCATATTGATAATACATGTATTATTTGCACAGCATACTTTTATTTTTTTAAAAAAAGATGAGAAGTTTATAGGTATAGTATTACATCTGTGGAATATATTCGTTTCTCCATCTTCCTTCGAGCTATCAAACTCCAACCGACGCAGGCCGAAAGAACTTTGCGTGCGGCCAGGTCTTTGACCTTTTGACCCCTTTTCCTAGGTGAGCCTGTCGACGTTTCCACTCCGTTTCTAGAAGTCTAAATAATTTAACAAATGTCCACTACATCGCCGTTAGGGATTGAAGATTTTAGAGAAAAAAGAAAAGTATCTTTAACTCAGCTAAGAGGGTGGCTTAAGATGTTGAACACGCTCAAATTTTATTCGTTTCATATTACGAATAATTCACGTAATAACTGGTTTTAATAACAAAAAAATCGTGTCAGTTATAAAACAACACGAACGAACGAAAAAGAGTAGTAGAAGCGTTATAACTGTATGAGATAATTGTCTTTCAAGACGAAATAAAAGGGGCCGAGTGAAACCGGTGGCGAAGCACCTACGCTGGCTGCCGCAGTGCGCAGAACGAAGTATTTGAGATCGAAGACTGCCATATGAACGCATAAACCTGGTTTTTACTGTTTGGGGAACAACAGCAAGTTGGAGCAATTTTAACACCATTCAATTAGTCTAAGAATTTCGGAAAACAAGCGGACTCTCTAGTTAGCTGCCAACTGTTGCCCTAGTTAGAGGCTATGTCGTACATCAAAGAACAACGAAAACTCAGTCCATCGGAACAAACTTCCATCCAAATGTTGGAATTATAAATTAATAGGCAGGTACTGCTACAATGAATTGAAATTATTCAAACATTTGATAACGATCACGTTTAATAACTTTCTAGTTTATCTTCAAATAATAATCGGAAGTGATTCACTTCAATTTTGAATTTTACACAGGCAGACAAGACGACCAGTTTGAAAACTCACTTTGCTCCGCTTACTCCACTTTACTCCGCTTTGCTTCCTCCATTGCTGCAAAAATTCCTCACCTGCAACAGAGGAACTTACCGTCAAACACATACAAAGAATAATTTTCAGAAAATATTATTTAGAGGTGTCTTACTAACATATTTTCGACAAAATAACAACAATAATAATAATAATAACAATTAATAATTATCAAAAATATAATTATAAGAATTATCAACATAGATTACCAGAAAGCTTATGATTCGGTCCCACGAGACGGGCTGATAGACATGCTAAAAATATACAAAATCCATCCCATGTTGATAGATTTCTGTGCAAATCTAACAACAATTTGGAAGAGAGAAATAGTATTAAAAACCAAGGAATTATCACAAATAAAATTGACATCAACCGAAGTATCTTCTAAAGAGATTCTTTGAGCCCATTTTGGTTTTTCACCATCCTCTACAGCAGTAAATATGGCTGTGAGATAAAGAGCCAGCCCTCGACGTACAGACTTTCCCATTTGGCATTTATGGATGATATAAAGCTGTAAGCATCAACTCGTTGAAGCAGCTCCTCAAAATCACCGAAACGTTCTCTGAAGACATCGGAACGGGTTTTGGTATAGATAAGTGTAGAACAGCTAACGTGGTACGTGGCAAATTGACGAGGGCAGTGGAATACGAGACCAAAGAAGCGATCTTATTAAATCGTTAGAATATGAAGTGTAAAAGTATCTTGGTATAGAGCAGTCTCTAACAATAGCCCATTCGAAAGTGAAGAAACGTATAACCACAAAATTCAAGGACCGATTTACAAATGTTCTTAAAACATATTTGAATTCGCGAAATTTTGCCACTGCAATAAATACTAACGCTATTCTTGTGACCATCCACTCAATGAGCTTTGTAAATGGAGTCAGACAGACCTTGAAGCAATGGACAGATATGTAAGAATCCAAATGAGCCAACATCGATATCATTCTAAATCTGTTGTTGAGAGGATCAATCTACCTCGTGAAAAAGGAGGTCGAGGCATTACAAATACAACAAACAGTAATGCCAACCAAATCTCCCGTATGAGAAAGTACTTTCTTGAGAGGGCTGAAACATCGACACAGCATAAGTTTATAGTAGAGGCTGATTTAATCTCATTCCCTTACATCTTGCAAATGCTCAGTTTCAACCAGAGCACACACGCCATGAAAGCCTGATGCAACAGTGGTGTCGAAAAGAGTTACATGGTAGACAAGCCAATGAGATTAGGCAAGAACATAGATTTTAAAGTTTCTAAAGGTGGAATAATAATAATAATAATAATAATAATAATAATAATAATAATAATAATAATAATAATAATATTTTTGTCGAGACTCAGGCCATCGGGCCTGCTCTTCTGCCTACGCACTTGAATATTTTTACAATTAGATAATTGCAACTGAGACTTTTGGGCGCAAATAATGATAACTGACATTTCACGTTATTTACGTAGTGTAATGATAGTTTTAGCTAAAGGGAATGAGCTGCACATAAAGTGTGAATGTATTTTCATAGTTAATATTTCTGAAATCTAAAGCTAACATGACAAAGATATTAGGGCAAAGTACACATTTCAAAATCAAATGTCTTCCAATTTTACTAAACCATCCATACCTCCTGTCTTTGTTCTCATTTTGTTACTAGTGCAAGGGTCTTTGTTACAACAGCAGAACGATATTTACAAAATAATTGAAAACTCAGAAACGAACAGCATTGCTAAAAATCCTGCACGCTGGTCATTTCGTAAAGTCTCCTCAGAATAGGGAACGCCCAACACCACTGTCCTACGACAACGCGGCAGCGCGCTGTTGGCCCGCCTGCAGGCGATGCCGCCGCCGGCGCGGAGGGTCGGCGTGCCGCGACGCGCACGTGGCGGCGAAAATACCCGCGGGCGGATTCCGGGCCAGGGCCCAAGCGGGTCGCCGCCCGCCCGGGTCGCGCCCTACGCCCCCCGCGCGCTGCCTCGCCCGTCCCCGCCTCCGCTCTCGCCGTGTCGACGCCAACTATGCAGTAGAGATGGACTTAACAGCTTTTCTTTAATAACTGTTATCGGAATAACAGTGGACTCGTAATAACGGTTATTAATAACAGTTGAAAAATAACACGTACATGATCAGCAACCTAATACGTCTGACTGCTAAGAGTTAAATCAGTTGCGACGACTGCTAAGAGTTAATCCCGGCAAAACGAGTAACGTTGGTAGCACTATAAAGCTTGTGCAGCTACCTTACGGCGCTTTTTTGCACTACTTCCCCTAACATGTTTGGGCATGGACAGAGAAACAGCTGATATGAACGAGACTCGATGAACTGCCAAGGAAGAATAGCAGTTAATACGATGAGTAGCAAATGTGTATAGAATATTACCAGAATAACAGTGATTCGTGATCAGATTGCAAATATTCTTTCAAATATGCAACATGTTCATAGTGAAGTGACGAGTGCCAAAAATAATGAGAAGTAGAAACTGTGTTTTGCTAACCTACAGCTAAAGTGGTAATGACTGTTGAATATCAAATATTATAATAAGTTGTTTGACCGTACTTCATTGTATTCTATCGGACTTAGGGAAATATTAGTGGATCTCACATCAGCTGTAATGGGACAGGAAGAAGTTAACAAACGTATTGGACGGATTTAATTTAAAGGACAAACTTCTTATTGTAGTATACGTATAAAATAAAATATAAAAATATTGTGACAATGGTGTGTAATAATAACGAATTATGTATTAATGAATCTATTATTTGAACACTTGTTAATCACGATTGATTACATGCAGTGAAACTGTTGTCATACAAAATGGTTGCCGCGAAAGCTTGTAGTAGTTCGGGTTTGGCCCAGTAGATTGGAGTACTATGAATATCAACCGATAACAGCCAATAACAGGATAAATGAAATAACTGTTATTTCGTGTAACAGTTACTAAACGTTAACTGTTAAGAAATAACAGTTTAGCTGTTAAGGGCACATCCCTACTATGCAGGCGCGTGCCGATTCAGCCGCAGGGTCCAAATGGGCTGTGGGACGAAATCGACTCGTTCGGCCGAAATCGAAAACCTCGGCCTCTTGAAGGTACACAAGATAACCCCATTCGGAGTACTTAGGCAGAACTGCTTTGGACTTCTTGTTGAGCGAAAAAGATTTTTGCTGAAATGATATATTATGATGAAAATAGCGGCTTAAAAACAAATATCGCACGCTTCTTCCACAATGATAGCTGTTAACGTATTATTCGATTTTAATGATTTTTTCATTAAAATACTGTCAATTTTAATTAGTATTATTTTCATTTTGTTCTAAACTAATCGAACTTGATCAAAATTCTCAAGATTAGGAAGTAAAATCGACTTCTAATAGAAATTACTCCACATGCTCAACTGTTCCATTTACCATTTCGTTATTACTTGTGTTGTCACTAAATTAACACATTTATTGTTTCAATACATTTGGTAGGAAATTCTGCTGAAGTTATATAAGACATTGGGCGACGGACTGCACGGAATGAGGATTCGATGCCCCCATAGCCCCAACACAAATATTCGGGAACTATCTGGATTTGAAATTTCGAAATTGCCTCATTTAATTAATGTTCCCTGTCAGGTAAGAAGCAAACAAAAAAAATAAATAAAAACAAGTAGATATTTAACGAAATAAATTATCCGCCGGTGGAGAATAGCTTTCATGCAGAGACCGGGGGGAAACCAAGCTGCGGCCAGACCGTAGGCAGCACTGCGGAGCGCACGCACCGGATCCAAACGGGCGCGGGGGAGGGGGTTGAGGAAGCGGGAGGAAAAAGCGGAAGCGGCGGAAGACCCGTTAGGGCGCACCTGGCCCTCGCGAATTTCCTCGCGCCTCACTGCTCGGTCTTCCCGGGCGGCCGAAGCCCCCGCCACAAGGAGCTCCGTGTAAGCGATAGGCCCTCGAGACAAGCGTGCCAGGCGGCGGTGGCGGCAACAATCTCCGGCAGGCGATCTGACTACGAGTAAAGGCAGTCAACGAAAGTAATCCTCCATTAAATGAAGTCTTTCTGAAATTAAATGATGGCTCATGAGTATTACACACTCCCGGCATCTGATTGTGGGTGTGAACATGGACGAACACTAGCAAGTTTCTCAACATTTTTATTTCCCTGGTTATATTACTCCCCGATTCTGCTCAACTTTCTATTCAATACTGGGAGACTTCTACACTTCTCACCTTTCCATTCAGCCCTAATAATATTCCAGCGAGTTCCTTGAAGACACACTCGCTTCGCTTGTTTTCCAATATAGGTTACTGTTCAATAAACTAGTTCACCAAAATATCAAGTAGTATAGAACCAGAGTAATAACTAATTCACCAAAAAGAGAAATGATTATTTGTGCGAATCTTCCTGTCAACCAATTACCTATTTAGATAATGCTTAAGCATGTACGGCCATGTATGTACAAATGTATGTACGTATAAACGTATGTACGGGCATGTATATACAAATTATTTAATATTAAATATGTTTTGAATTTTACCTATATCGGTAAAAGAAAAGAGTTATCCCCCTAACAGGCTGAAGAGTAACTAGTGGTGCTAAAACAACACAAACTTTCTCGCCTGTATTTACCTGCAAAAAGTAGTAAAATGTTCGGGAAATTACCTTATCTTAAGATCTATTTTAAGGATTTAAAGAATTAAGGATTTTTGCAGATTTCTTTAAGGTAAAAATCTTATCTTTAATATTTTAGTGGTAGGAAGACGCCAAAAAATTTGGAACTTTTGCAATTTTCGAAAAATCAGGGTTTTCAACGAACATGACCTACACTATTCTATTAAATGTCCTGTACACAATCGAACAACAAAATTTAATCAAAAACCATGAAACCTTTTTTAATGTCGTTTTTAGGAGCTTCATGTAAAGTACCCCTCAAAATTAAAATATTGGTTTCAAAGTCAAGGGGCCGCGACATCAGTCAGATCGTTTCGAGAATATCAATTTTCGAGAAAATCAGCTGAACGTTTTAGCCCCTACCGTTCTTCACAGATGGACGGACGGACATTTTGCCGTCATTCGATTTTTCGGGATCAAGGACCCACAAAACATGGATTCTGGCAACACCACGTATTAAAGGATTTTTTCTTCTCAATTTAGCAAGTGGGTTTATCAACGTTTTCGATTCCAGGGCCTTGTACTAAGGGTTTTTCTGAAGAAAATTCGCCGTTTTTCCGCGCAGCATTACGTAACTTTCTCTGTACTCCGTAGCGAGAAAGTAAAAAGATTCAGGGGTCCTAATACTACAAATTATCTAATTCACAGGCTTGTGTCGCAGACGTAATTAACAGAAAACAGTTCCCGTTTCGTGACGTTAATAACTTAATTTTGCAAGAGAACACTATTTCGCAACACGTAGAACCTTGTGAGAAAGGCGCTTGTACATTATGGTTACACTAATTAGAGATACTAGAACGTTCAAAACACTCCTGTAATAGCTAATCATCTTTCCTTATATATTCCTCAAAAAAGGTTCCATGGTTTTTGATTAAATTTTGTTGTTCGATTGTGTACTCCCTTTATCAACAACGCTGCATAAAAAAAAGCGAGGCCAAAAATGTAAAATTTTGCAAAGGGCGTAAACGAAAAGAAGTGTTGAAAGACAACGAAAAGTGTCATTCTGCTGTAGCAAGAGGCGAGAAATCCAAGGTCAATGTAACAAGAATACGGATCCGAGAAGGCGGAAGGAAAACAAAGGAGGAATAAGACCTTAAAAACAAGAGGGAAAGGGGCAGTGAATTGAGTGCTAATAAAAAACGGCACGAAAAATCAGCGAAATGACGTCATAGACAGCAGATGTGAAGTGGGAGTGAGTATTGATTTCATGTGTAAGTTTGGATGTGTGAGAGAGGGAAAAGGTTTGGAAAAAGTTAAGGAAGGAACCTACGAACCTTAGAAATTCGTTGTCAACGATGCTAGTAGAGCAATTCCGTCCTGCTGTCGGAGCATGGCAAATATGTAAGAATTGAATCAAAATTTCATTAAAATTAATTGTTTGTTAAATTATACAACAGTGTGGTAAAACTATTGTTGTGGCCATAGGAAACTCGCCAGTTCCCGAATTCTTCATCATTAGTTGATTTTTGCTCTGGATGTGCTCGTAAGCCTTTTCCGAGTGAAGTTTTGTTACATCTGTGAAGGTGAGAATAATTATTCCATTGAATAAATAAAATTGGACGTGTGCGAGGTCCATCCAGATACGCCCGAACTCCAACAGGTAAAATGACACGTATCGGAAAGAGTAAAGAGCTTCTTTCCTCGAGAGAAGAGAGGTAGAAGGTATTGGTGGAGAATAGGCGCACAAAGCGAGGGAAAGGCAGCGCCTGCAACGGAGAAATAAAAGGGAGATGATGAAGGGCGCCCCAGAGCAGGTGGCGCCCGGACAGCAGGCATGGAGTCGGATGTGCGGGGGCAGGTAGCCTCTCCGACGAGGCGCGGCACCGGGAGCTGGAGCAGGAGCGGGAGCGGGAGCGGGAGCGGCAGGACGGCGGCCGACAAGGTCGCACGCACATTCCATAGCCAGCCGGCCAGCCGTCGGCTGGCTGGCTGGCTGGCAGGCAGGCGGGAGGGCGGGCGGCTTGCTGGCCGGTCGGGCTGAGAGCAGGCCGGGCTGGCTGGAGGCTGAGAGGCCGGCCGCTGCGCGTGACCGGCCTTGGCTGCAGCTCCCGCGCTCTACCTCACCGCCGCACAGCGACGCGACGGGTGGCTGCGAGCAACACACCGAGCGGGCGCGGCCGCGCAGGCACGCGATTCATTGGGCCGTGATGCGCAAGCGGCGGCGGCGGTGACGGCTGGACACGCGGCGCGGCACCACGCGGCGCCCGCGCTTACTACGCCATTCCGCGCGACTCTCGCCCTCACCACACCCACCATGGGCACCGCTCCGCCCGCACTAGCCACCAAGCTCTACACTACCAGCAGCCCTGACTTTTAACAGCTCGTTGGAAGCGAAAATTATGTGTTGAGCTGTTCGTCAAACGTATGATTATGCGTAATCACTGAACATAAGAGAATCACCTAAACGAATCATTTTTACTTTCTCTTACTTCTTTCTAGAAGGAATTCACTACAAATAACATTTAAAAAATCTCACATTTCTCACAATTTGTTTTTCAAATTTTTTAATTAACTCTGTGTCACCTGCCATTATGGCCTCAACAAAAGCAGCCGTTGATAGAGTGTGGGAACATCTTCTCTAGGGACCACAAGAGTGCAAACTTTTCCCAACCCGAGGGTTATGAGGCAACCCATTCATGGCTAGAAAGCCCGCGTGCGGCGGATTCCAGCGGCGAGGCCAAGCGGGGTGCGCGGCGGTCTCGCAGCCATAAATAGTTGAGCAGCGGCTCCGGCGCCCCCCTGGGAAATTCGCATTCCTCAGCGGGCTTCCGCGAAATGCCCAGCGCGGCGCCCGGCCGGCAGGCCGGCAGGCCGCTTCGGCTGCACGCGCTCCGGGTCGGTGGAGATCGCGGCCACCGCGATGCGTCCATGCTTATTAAACGCGGCGGGTGGATGAACAGTGCAGCACGGGGGGTGACACTACATGAAGCGGAGAGAAAATGGCACGAAACGAATGGAATGATCTTGTTTTATCAATTCATTGTAATAAGCACCCATCCCCCATTACTAACGTATTCAGTACTTGGAAGGAAAGGCCCATAGATTAGACCAAAAGTGTTATCAAAACCTTGATTACGGACTTCCTGTGATCAGTAAAGACTATTGAATATCACCTCCACCACCACAGTATCCGCTCTTCCAGTCAGGCGTATGCAAAATGCGGACCAAATAATCCCTTCATCTTATCTCGTATAACTTACTTTCTAATTCTGTATGTAAAATGCGGAATAAACCATCTCGGGTAAGGAAAAGTGCTGAGGAAAAGGTAGTGCAGATAGGCGCGTTAAGAGGGCCGCCGCCGCGCTGCTGTCCAGTATTTCCTGGTTCCTTTCACTTCACTTGCTAGGCGGAGATACTTCAAGAGATCCGGTGGTGACAATTAGTCTCATTTGCTTTTCGAGCTTTGAAGTAGCAACACAGTTTACGTCTCTTCAAAGATGGAAGTGAAACCTGGTGTTACGCAGAGATGTCCGATTTTCGTTTTCGAAAATTGCGAAAGTTTGAATTTTTTTCGGTGTCTTCCTACAACTACAAAATTGAAGATTTTTCCTTCAATTAAAATATGTTCTCCAAAATGAGTTCCTTCATTAAGGTCTTGTACATTTTTTTTAAAACTTTAATAATATTGAGTGCAATATGTTGCAATTTTAAAAAAATTATAAAAACAAGACTTTCTCAAAAAACGGCTCCATTTTTTCTTTAAACGTTTAACAGGGGCAGTGTTAAATGTATTCTGAGATGACATAAATGCCCAGTTGCTCTATTATTTTGTTCCTTCAAAAATTACAAAAACGTAATTATTTTGACTTGTCTCTCGTGTTGTTAGTATTTACATTGCGGCGATTTGTTCACATTATTATATTTATGAGTAAATGTGCTTTAAATAGTGCCACATAAAGTTTCTCGAAAACTCAATAGTTTTCTGTGAAAATGAGCCGAAGGTTCCGCATTTTCAGAAACGCTCAAACGCCATTTTCTATCAATGGCTTCCAATTTTCTCTTCAAACTTTTCGAATGGATAGTGTTAGTTGCACTCTTTAATACGACGTAAAGTTCATTTTTTTCAAAAATTACACAAATGTATTTTTTTTAAGATCTCTCACACCATTAATATGCACATTTCCAGCAATTTGTAAACACTATTGGATTTGTGAGTTAAAGTGCTTCAAATGACTTCTAATGAACTTTTTCGAAACCTCAAAAATTGGCTGTAAAAAAGAGCTTCAAATTTCGAATTTACTGTTCTTTAATATTCTTAAAATAATATTTCTGCTCTACTATTAGGAGACCGAATAATTAAGAAAATGTAAAACAAAAGAGAGAGAGAGAGAGAGAGAGAGAGAGAGAAGAAAGAAAGAAAGTACTTTGGGCGGCGTTAGATGGCAGCTGGCAAGAATATGTGGCAAGTTCGAATAGCTAGCCGAGACCAAAGGAAATAGAAAACTAATACGGGAAAGACTTTACCATTCTGTAGCACCACTAGTTTTTGTATTGTGTATATGATACTATGCAATAACATTGTTTAAATATAATTACATAGTTCTAACGTAAAAATATTTAAAGCAATTTTGCCAAATGAAGGGAGGCAACAAACGAAAAATCTAGGCCTTTTGGGGGAGGGGCGCATGGCCCCCATGCCTCCCCCCCTGGATCCGCCACTTATTGTACCCACATAGGTGATCGCAGATATTCTTAATATTCAAGGCGTGAGAAACATTTCAAAAAAACTACATTTGTGGAATTTTTGTAAACAAAAGAATACATCCAAGTGGCACAGATATCTTGTTTAGTCCATTTAGCACTATATGTTCAAAACGTTTCGAGCCGTTTTCGAAAAAATGGCGTTTGAGCGTTTCTGAAAATGCGGCTGAAATTTTGAGCTAATTTTCAGAGAACATTTTTGAATTTTCGAGACGCTTCATGAGACATCATTTGAAGTCAGACGGAAAGACAAACACACCATTAATGAGATCTGACAGACACGGACGGACGGAGGTTTTGCCGTAAACCAATTTTTCGGGATCAAGGACCCAAAAATACTGGGTTCTGTCTACACAATGTGTTAAAGCAATTTACTACACATTGGAAGAAGAGATATCTGTATCACATTTTCTGTATCAAGGCCTCACAATATGAGTTTTTCTGCTGAAAAATCGCTGTTTTTGCCGCAGATTTACATAACTTCTCTATACCAAGTGTATTACTCTATACTACTTACGTACGTATACAAATAAAAATCATTAAATATTGAAGATTATTATTATCATCACGATTATATCATTTATCAAATATTTTCAAACAATTTTTAAATACAAATTCTTAATTCTGCAGACTAATATCATTTTACAGACATAAACATATTAATTTAATACGTGTGTATAGAACATATTAAATGTGACATTTCTTCTAATATTTATAACATTTTCCCGGGGAGCGGGACATTTTTCCGATGAGCATCCCTACGTAACTGCATATTTTTGCTTGAATGTACGTAACCCCTCTTAAAATAACTTTGCCCATTTATATTCCACACTCTGATACAGTTTTTTTAACAGAGAAGAAAGAATATGATTCACTAGTTATATATGAGATTCACGAGAGGTATGAGATTTTTTCGGTCAATATTTTATTTCTGATCTATTAGCCATTCTTTATTACAAGAAGAACATCTTTAGAATAACCTGCCAAGCTTTCGAGCAGGGAGATCTGCGTACCTGCCAGTCTCACAATGTGAATTCGAATACCCGTCCATCTGCTTCTTTTGTCTTTTCTAATTGACTGTGATCATAATTACTGGGCTCTTATAATTCTTAATTATTCAATAAAAAATAAGTAAATGTTTATCAGATGTGGCTGTATGAAGGCACTAATAGAAGTAAGTTTTAGGGGTGTAATAGTAAGTACTAATTTTTATGAAGATAATTCTTATTAGAACGAATAGAGAACATCAGAATGAGTCCCGAACCACCCTAAAAGAAATACGTAAAATCAACCGCGAAAGGGAGTAAAAAACACAATATCTAAATTTCAAACAACGACAAATAATTTGAACCTGTTTCCTCTCGGCGAAAAGAAAAGTTCGTAGAGCTGAATAATGGAGCATAAATAATTTCCTTGAGAATGGAAACTATTTCGAAATTTCGACTTGTGAAAAAACGTAAGGTAGGTTACGATAACATATCCACAGCGAAAGTTTATCAGGTCCCATTCGAATTAATTAATAATTCTTCTTACAAAAGAAATTCACTCACCCCCGCAAGGTTATAAAATAAATGTTGGCATCAGCTTTTCTTAAAAAGGAGAATAGAAGAAGGAGTACTGACTAGTCCTGCATACATTAAAAAATAGCAAAAAATATTCACTTAAATTAATACATAAATTAATAATTCCCTTGAAGGCACTGTTGAACGTGATAAAGTTCTTAAGCTGTAAATGCGAGATTTCAACAGACACACAAGAAATGCACACATTCGCAAGTGAAATGTAAGCAAATAGCATTATGCGTTCTAAGAGAGCTAATTAATTTGTAAATTTTTGTTGAAGAGAGGAGAATCCTACACAAATCTTAATGTTACGCTTAAATCATGGCAAGGAATTAACTAATGCAGTACAAGACGCCAAATTGCGCTTCGCGCAACAATTTATTTCTATGGAACTGGTACTCGTTACGTATTAAAGTAATCTTACGTTTTATGCCTACTCTAAGGAGTTGGATCTGAAAAAAAGGCTACCAAATTAAAACATTAATGTTACTGACATTTAGTATGGAGTACTTGAAAGGGAAGTTTTAGTACGGAAAACAGGGTTAAATAGGGGACATATTCATACCACTGAGGAGTGAAACATACTTGCATCTATTCCGAATATGCATTCATAACAAAGTGTACAAGTTTGTTGATCATAGGATAACATTGAGTAATGTGATATATAACTCTTATTATGTTACCCACAAATCCTTCAAGATTTATTTCGAATTCACCAAATCGCATACTTACTCGTATTGAACCCGCGGTCTTAAATTGTTGTCAGAGTTTAAAAAGAATTTCACAATTCAAGTCGAAAAATCAAAACATCCACATTGTTTTGAATAATACCCATTTCTTCTCTACGTCTTTTTTCTTAATTGAACGCAGCCATTCCAAGAAGTTAAAATATTTTCTCAGACACACAAGTCTTGAGGTATTTCTTGAGAAGTTGCAATATAAAGTTTATTTTCTGAGTAGCTTCGCTGGAAAGGTTGGTATGTTTGTGGAAGGGCAGTAAACACTCAGTCTTCTGAAACACCTAAACGGATTTAGTATTTGATACCTAAGAAACACAAAATGTGGTTAATGTACGATTGTTCGTTTCTAGTTATAATATAGTTTTCCCATACACAGCATTTTGAAATTCATATAGCGATACGCATCGTAACTAAATATAACATAAGTGTCAGACCATTACGATTCATTCGTTTACAAAGGTCTCAATGAACATTAACCTACAAATAACTTAACAGTTAAATTGTTAATTTCAGACCTCAATTAGTGTGGGTAGAGGCGAACATTTCCAAACACGTCGTGAAATTTTCTTGCAGAACTTAATGAATAGCACACAATCTAATTAAATCGAAACCCGCTCAAAAACGATGTTCAGTGTTTTCCATCAGAAGTTAAAATTCTATTCTCAAGCTGGTCCTGGACTTTCAGAGCCAGAAACGCAACGGGCAGAAGAAATGTACCAAAGAAAAACAAGAAAAACTAGGAAGCATTGTCTCTGGGCCGCAGTCGATCTGTCCCCACCAGGAAGCACACGACGCCAGCGAGGTCCACGGCTTCGTGACCTCCGCCGATCAACGTGGGGGCGGTACGATTGACGGGGGGGATGGCAGGGGAGGGAGAGGCGTGTGGCTGAGGGCGACGCGGTAACAGGTAGGGTGCGGGGTCGAGAATGGGACTGGGAGCACGACCAGGAGGGAGGCCCGAAGAATTAGCGGGGTATGGCTGGGAGGGGGACTGAATGCTGGGCCGGAATAGGACAGACGGTACGTGAGATAGCAGCACAGAATCTAAGACCAATCATGCTCTATAAATGTGTAGGTTTAGTGAGAATTACCTTCTTCGAAACCGCCGGTCGTAGAGACGCGCTCCTCGCGTTTTAGGAACCTCGTTTCATTTCTAACGTTGATACTCATTAGTCATTACATTTGTAATCGGCGTTATCGTACCAAAAAGGAGCCAAACGGAATGAATTACAGTAGCTATTAATCGTTTCCCAGCCGAGAAATACTACTTTTTTTCCCTCCAGAGACATACTGGGTGCTTGCATTTCTGCTGTTCACCAACTCTCCTCGCAGAGGCACCTGACTGTTCAACCGCGCAGGGCTTTGGGCGTCGGGCAGCGGGTGGTGAGGCGTGGGCGACGAGCGAGGGGATGGGTGATGGGAGGGAAGTGAAGGCGACTGCGACGGAGCGTGGAGGCCCGCGAGACGAATTTCGCGGCGGGCAGAGGCTGATCGTCCTCCGCTCAGCCAGCACCGTTAGGCACCGCTTCATTGCGCCTCCAAAGGGCCATGCCCGTTGCTTCCCGATGGCACGGCCGAATTGCACCGCAAAACCTGGGTGCTGAGGTGAAAAAATTTGTCATTAGTAAAGCTGCTCTGTTATAATAATAATATATATTCCAGGAAATCTAAACAAATTTGCATTACAGAATTATTAACAACAATGCTCCAACAGTATTCTTCACGAAATTGCCCTTTACAGATATAAAAAATCCCAGAACCCTGAATAGCAATATCTTAGAGTTGTAATGGTGAATCCTACATTACTTTGTTGCTTTTAACATTTCCATGACTTCTTAACTTTCACTAAACCATTTCTCCACATCATATTTTCTAGACAATATTGTGGCACTACTGCGATTCATCTCCACACCATATAAATTCATGGCAAAATACAATTGAACTCTTTCAGAAACATAACGTGAGAATGGGCAACCACAGAAATGGACTAAAAAAGCCCGCTACCGACAAAAATTCAATCCAGAGTTTGTCAAAGAGAATGCTGTGAGTGGACAGTGATTGCTAAGCCCTCTGTTTAAAGGAACAAAACACATTTTTTGTTCGACGTGTCAACGTCAGCAGTCCTCTTGCATCGCCGCCCGCAGATGTGAGGGCGCAGCAGCGTTCGATTCCAATGCTCGGCGCCGCTTCCCGGCCCCGGGGACATGGGAGGCGCTAATCCTGTTATCGCCTCGCTGCAGCGGCGACGCGCTGGATTTTGTCGGCGGCGTCGGAATCCCTACGAGGCCTCAGCGCCTCTTTTTCGGTGAGAAAACTTCCCTAGAAACCATTCCAACCAACCTTACCTCTCCTCATGGCAAATAGTAGAGAATACTTGTGTTCGAAACGGCGATTCGTCTGACGCAGAATCATATTACTGTCTGCTAATCTCAGGGACTGTTTTCAATACCCTGCGAGAATCCTACTCTTGCTGTGAAAATTATGGCTACAATGTGAGGTTATTTAGAAGCTATCTTGTCAAGGTGAACCTTCGCCAACTTTCCACCACGACCTCCAAATTTTCCTTTCAGCTCTTTTAACTGCTCACGTCAAGGAATTTCTCAATTATTTAATTCTGCAATTCCACGCGCTTTGTCATTAGGGTCCGTATGTACGAGCATTGATCACATCGATTGTCCTCCACGAAACTTTTAGCCAAGAGGCTCATTCATGTTCGAAATGTTCTCACAGTCATTTTGCCCATCCGTGAAATTACGAGCGTCTCTAGTCGCAATCCCGCAGCTTATAGTCACAAAGTACACCCTTTGACTCTCGATTTTCTTCGGGGTGTATGGTTATCCATGTCCTCAGCGCCTCTTTTTCGGTGAGAAATCTTGCCTTAGTACCATCCCAACCAACTGGACGCCGCCTCATAGCAAATAGAAAACACTTGTGTTCGAAACGGTGATTCGTCTGACGCAGAATATATTACTGTCTGCTAATCCCAGGGACTATCTGTGCGCGAAGCCCCATTCTGAGAACATTAGAGCAGGTCTCGACTAGGTCTCGTCTGAACGAGCCACAGATGAGGAGAAGGTGCGAAGGGAGGGGCGTATACAGACTGCATCCCGCAGTCAACTTTTCCTTACCTTTTTAGTCTCCCCAAATAGGCATAGCCCGACTGCATCCAGTTCCGTTTTCCTCCTCAGTGTAAGGATAGAATTCTACGTTTAAATAGTCTGCCTAGTATTATACTGATCGATTATAATTGATATACTTCTGTTTTCAAGAAACATTTGCATGTCCGTTTAGAACACTGCCAACGTTGAAACCCATCGCTCAAAAGCTTGCAGAAACAAAATTGAAGCCGCCTATCACAAATACATTACTTCACAGACTTAATATACACAATTTCGAAGATTCTGCAATGTTAATCTGCGTTCGAGGTTTTCTCTGGATTGGTGCGAGGGCATCTATTACGCTACTTATGAATGTAAATTTGACAAAAATGTTTGCTCCTTCCGAAATATCCGATGGACAAAACGGGATGCAGTCGGGCTATTCATCCACAGGTAACGAAAAGTGAACGGGGTTTAGACGGGAACGGGGATAAGGGAAAACTAACCCTGGGAAGCAGTCGGGCGAGTCCAGAAGAGAGAGTTAAATAGTCAGATGACAGTCAAAGTGGAGACAAAAGGCGGCAAACTTGTACGGTAAAGCTGAGTGGGCGTTCTCGGGATACAGCAGTGGCGGCTCGTGGGTATTCGCACATTTGCGTGTGCACACCCGAATTAAATCGGTGCAATTTGTCTTAAACATCTCTTAACAAGAAAGGAGTTATCTCAGAGCATTATGAAAAAATGGTATTTCACAACACGCGCCGTGCGGAAGCTGCGATTGCCAATCCGTTCGCCTTTCCTTCGTGAAAGCCTGCCTGAGCACACTCGGCAGAACGCGAATGAAAAAACGGCGTCCTAGGCTGCCGCGGCGCTTCAGGGGAAGGAGGGAGAACTGTAGCTCATGGACGGAAGGAGCACTCGGTGGACGATGCGATCGCCACTGCGCAAACGCACTGGCCATCTCTGCGAGTGCCTTGACATGTCGCGAAGATATAACACTGGGGATAACACAAGTTTTTTTAGAGAAGTACGTGTGATAGTGAACGTGTGAGATATCTCTCCACTTAAATGAGCTCTCCGGCTAGAGCGCGAAACGCGAACGCACTTCTGTGCAGTGATGTATTCATACACATATTAATTGAATATTATATGCGTATTCTCTTGTGTTTTAAAGTGAGTTGCAATAACAAAACCAGTCCGAAGAATTCAAAACCCAAGTGTATTTTGTAAACATATGTACTAGGCTACGTTTCAATGTGTTTTGAAGAACCGAAGTCAGAGAGTTGGTTTTTCTGTCAAGGACGTTTGTGGAACTAACAATGAAGAGCGTTGAAAATATTAAACGCAAAAAATAAATGACTTCAATGAAAAAGTCACAGAACAATTCGTTGAAAAGAAACAGCGGAATGGAACTATTTGGCATGCTATCAGACTTCATAAGATGATTTGTGTTTATAGTCATTAGTAATTATGTTAAGAGTGTAAATGCTTGCATGTAATGTATACCTATGTGTGTGTGTGTGTGTGTGAGAGAGAGAGAGAAAGAGAGAAAGAAAGAAAGAGAAAGAGAGAAAGAAAGAAAGAAAGAGAAAGAGTGAGAGTGAGAAAAAAAGGGGGAAAGAGGGAGAGAGTGGGAGGAAGGGAGAAAGAAGAGAAATGTTGCGTACGCTAATGGCACGACCACGAACCGCCACTAGGTAACGGTTAAACAAGAGATGAGCAAATGCGGATGAAACACTGTCATTATCTTGATCGTCTTTGGGACTGTTAAAGGCAATTCGAAATAACTCACATTTGAAAGAGTAGCCCGTTAACCGACGTATTTCAAATAGTATTATGAATATAATATTTGTTACTTCTAACGAGAAACGTCCAGAAAGAAAAGAACCACCTTACCATCTATCGGTCCGATGTCGCACGGAGGAAATAATTTTAAGTGCCTGCAGAATATTCCTCAACACAATTTCATTTTTCTGGAGTACGACACGAGTGAACCACTAGAGTACTCCTTAAACCGACAAACCACTCCAATGTGGTGAGGAGCGACTTTGAGATGCTCGAGCGGGAGAAGAAAAGTCCGACATTAGAAAAAGAAGTAATGGTGAAACGTGGAAGTCAAATCGTGGTCAACTTTAAACATCTCACCGTCAGATATATCCTAAATACAGAAAATCTACGAGTCAAGGACCTACATCTATCAGGCAGTCGTAATCAGTATTATTGAAAAAGCTATCTCGAAGTACCTATAAGAGAGATGGTTGTTTGTTTGAAAGGTGGCAAGCGATGCATTCTTGTTTCCATTCAAAGCAAACGAAGACGAAGCGGGCAAAAACCCCATACAGTGCTCAAGAGCAGATCACAACCATGATTTATAAATGTTTAACAATGGAATCTATGGTGAAAGTGATGTGAACATCATAGCGATTATTGCCTCCATTTTTTCCGTGTCAATAGCGTTATCGAAAGGGGAGATAACGACCGTCCTCCAATGTGAGGAAAGGTGTTGGCGGCGCCACCGATTCACGGAGCCTATGCACGTCTTGTGCGTTCGCCGGAAGTCCGGCGTGACTGCGAAGCTGACGTCACTTTCGGCGGCCATTCGCCGCAGCAAATCGGACAAGTATTGACTACACAAAAAGAACCATGATGAGATGGAAGGTGCTGACCCTCCGATTTTGGACGTGCATGTGCGCTTGAAATAAGACTTTAAACATTTCAAGTAAATAGGAAGGTTTGCAATTAAAGGCATGCGTGTTAAAAAAAATACTGAAATATCAAGAAGTGGAGTAAAATTAATTAAACTTTTCTTTAAAAAAGGAATAAACACCAAGTTTATCTTGATTTCCTTCAAAGTCATACTTAAGGAATAGTAAAGAGTTGAGAGTCACCATTTCCTTTATTTCGAAAGTAATGATTATTTGTTCGTATAATTACCAAATTACCACACAATTAATGATGCAATACAACAGGGGCGCACCCATGAGGGGGGGTGGAAGCCTCCAAGGGTTTACCCCACCCTGACGTCAGTGATAGTATTAAAAAAAATAAGCTTGTACTAATTTTCGATGCCATGAAAGTCATATCAATTGTTTGTTTTTTATAAATATGAACTTAAGTTAACAAATAAAAATAATTTCTATTCAGCACAAATGAAGGATTCTTTGCAAGAAAATGTCCAGTTGGGTGGCGCAGAGAAAAATCCTAGGTGAATCTGTGTAATACAATATTTTCCTTTGGATTTTGTAAAGGAAAAACACAAATCAAATCGGTATTAATTCATCACATTTTATACATTAAGTTACTTTCATTGTCTCCTTACTAACAATTTCCTCATAAACAACAATGAACATGGATTCAAGAGTTTGGAATCGAAAACGGTCATTTCGAAGACTTTACAAGAGAAACAAACATCTTGAGGAGATTGACACGGAGTATGACAAACAGATGAATTCCCGCCACAGTAAACGTAAGATCGATTTAAATCATATACCTTCGAGAGTTAAAAGTACCCGTATACTTTGAACAAATGCATTTGAGTAAATACTAAAATTGGCTTGTTTTGACAGCAAACGACGCATTATACTTTGAACGGGATCTTTCACATTCCTCCTAACGAAAAGCTTTTCACACAAAATGAACAAAATAATGAAAAACTGCACAACAACGTGCGTCAGCTCATCGCACAATCGTAGTGGCTCAGCAACAACGTGCTGATTTCGCGGAAATAGAACGTTCCATTCGTCGACCTACAATTCATTTTTCATTCAAATAGAGAAACTCGCAAAAGTCTGGGCGCCAAGATAAATTCGACAAGTTCAATTATGTTAAACTTTGCCTTATGGGTTCACCAACGAATACCTTTATATACATCGGTGGCCATAATTGGGGGCGGAAATGAGGATAAAGGGAAAGGAACCCCACGAGCCTCAACAGCCCCCGAACTTGTTATTACGCCAAGAGGGCAGCTGGGGCCTCCACTCCACCTGGGCGAGTGGAGAGGCCCCGCCCCCTTTCCGGGCCAGCACTTGGGCTTCAAGAGTGCAGAGCGATGACGGCGGGCCCTTGGCGTCTGAAATGAATGCATCGTCACAACGCACAAAGTTACTCCACACGTTTTGTAAAAAAGTGAGTGCTCCAAATACTCAAAATTCAAATAAACTTTTTTACTTACTTTACATTAATATAAAGAACAGGAGCGCGCGTTTAAGGCGAATACAAATATGCGTCAAAGAATATACACACTATATATAAGACGGCATAATTTAGAATTGAAATATAAAACTCCATAGGATTGTGTGTTATATATTTAAGATGTGTAGTTTCAAAAGCGTTATCCTAATATCTCCGCTGCATTTAATGAATCATTACTCTCCTTTCAAATACAATTACAAATTCATTAAAATTCGCAGACGAAATATTATCTTTTAGAAAATTAGGCAAAAGAGAAACTCTCTGATTTGATTGGTGCCCGTAGTTTAGAGGACACATTTGGGAAACAGTCGCAAGTAGGTGACACTGCCAGTTAATTTCAATTTCTCCCGTCCTCTTTTACTTCTTCAGACAAGTCCACTAAAATCACAAAAAAAAATGTTATATGGGCTGAAGTGTGCGAAATCCTCAAGTTAACCTCATCGACTTGTCCCGTCGCGAGCGATTACCCTGGGGGGCGTGGCGAGGCGAGGCGAGGCGGTGGCGCGCGCTTCCTCTTTCCCTCTCGCTGTGGAACATTCCGCAGGCGGCGCATAGGGCCGGAAGCGCAGGACATTGGAGTGGGCGGCGTGGGCGCGGGGGCGCGGGGGCGCGGGCGCGGGGGCGCGGGGCGCGGGAGGAAGCGCGCGCGCGCGCGCGGCGCAGGTCAGGGGCCGCCGGATGCCGACTGCACGTTGCGCCGCGCCGCCGCGGGCGCAGGAGGAGTCGCACAGCCATCCACACACTTGGAGGGTCGGTAACCTATCGCGAAGGCGGATGCGCAACTGCACTGCGGGGCAAGCACGAATGCACAAAAAGTAGAAGCAGAGGAAGCACGATAATTTTAAAAAAAATTAAAAGACGAGGGACGTCAATGGGAAATGTCTGGAATATAACAAACATAATTTAGGAATGTTCTTATTGCTATTTATAATTTGAAGTGAAGTTTGCATTCCTGAACGATCGTTAAACAATAATTGCACTATGTCGATAATGCAACTATCTACTAGGTGTCGCCGGTCATTTTCAGATTCATTTTTTTCCCAAAAGCCAATGAACGTTAAGTCAACATTTCGTCCAGAAGTTTTCCTGGGATGAATCCAACATCTCTAATGAACTTGTATGAGCTGAATGACCAATATGAACTACGGCCAGATTAAGAATAATAATGAAAACTATTCATCTCCCGAGTGGTGTTAAATCCCAGCTTCCCATCAAAATTTCAAATCTACAGAACATGTTATATAACACTGTACCAACCGCATACCTACTCTGCCTACGTTTGTATTTATTCACGAGGAACACAATCTCATTATCAATTAAACACAAGCGCAAGAGATTCCGAATGAACGGGATGGCCTTCAATTTTCCTTGTAAAAAGAACTGAAAAACTCTAGAGCAGCTCTGCCGGAATGGGGAGAGCGGAACAATAGGCATGACGCAACTGATCGAAGCGCGCGGTGACGTCACCATAGAGCTGCACACTTCCGGTGGAAGCGCAGCATCAATGTACGCACTTCCCCCTCTCTACACATTCACCAGAATACACACCCACGATAGCGTCTTTTCGTATATCATCTTTCTACCCCCTCAACCATCATCTCAAACACAATTATCTTCGGAATTCTCGGTTAGCCTCTACATCACTTTCCAAGAAACAACATCCCTCTCTGAAGTTCAACATCCCAAGCCGATAGTTCACTTGTTTTGCTCTTTTTTCCCTGAATTTGCTCTTTTTAAGTTACCCTAGAATATTCCGTTGCGCAATTCGCACATTCTTTAGCCTAATGCCACGTCAACCTTCGTTACTCAGCCGTTCTCTGCACCTGTCAGCAGATGCGTGATCAGAAGGAACGTGTTCTTTAAGCTAAGGACTGCGTCCTCTCCTGAATGAATTTTCGGAACATTGGAATTTATGCTTGAAATCACATTTCATTGAACCTGTAACGTTTAAATGCAGTCAGTACTGTTCGCAGAAAGGTCACAATAAGGGGAAAACGTTTCGCAGGTAGATTTTTAGGAATATTAATGTATGAAGACAAAAATAGTTCTTCGCATATTGTAATCAATGGCACAATTGACACGCAATAAAATTTACATAGCATTAATCAAAATTAACATTTGTTCGGACATTTTCGTACAAGTTATACACATTCATCCCAGCAATATCACTGGGGAAAGGTGGGTGGGGGTGCTCATAGGATACTTACATTTTATCGCAGGGGCCGCGATATAAAACTCTGTTTTTTCATCAATTCTGAACTTATATCTGAAGCATTTATTACAAATGAATAGTTCAAGCTAAATTCTGCAGGTTGTCTTTATTTGATACAGGTTGTTTTGTATATATTTGTATGTTCTGATGTCTCAATTATTTTGTATCTTATGTTTTTGAATTATTTTGTTATTGTGTTACTGTATTATTTGTATTTGTTGTGTTATTTATACTGTATCTTGTACTAAGTAAATGTTCTATCAGAAGTTATTTATAATGAAATTGTTTATGATTGAGATGTGAATATAGACAGCAATTTGTAGTAGGATAATAATTAAATTACTAATAAATTAAATTGAAATTAAACTAATATTATCTCAATTTTTACATTAGTTGTAAAAATTCGCTTTAGCATACAGTCTTTTACCACCACAGTCCTCAAATGTCACTATTCTGTTATTACAAGAAATCCCAGACCATCCTGGATGGTGTTCGCCTTCGGTTCCAACTTTCTTTCACACATACACACACACACACACACACACACACACACACACACACACACACACAACACACACCGGCGTCATAGTCATCTGCCACGCCCCAACCCATGGCTCAGACGTCCTCTGCTCATTTCTCTCGCCCCATTACCCGCCGTGTCCGCCAGCGCTATTGCCCCGCCTCATCCACCTGCCCGCTCCACGCCGCGCCGTTGCGGGCGCCGCCGCGTGCTGAGCCCTGCGCACGCGAAGAGCCTTCTGCGCCGGCGCGTCACGCGACCTCGCGATTCCCATTTGCCCTCACGCTCCGGCGATTTGCCCAACTCCGCAGGGGCAGCCGTGCTCGGGGAGTAGGAATGCCAGTTCTAAATCTACATTCTCTCTTCAATTTTTACAAATCGAATTAGACTGAGCAATAAATACTGAAAGTATCTCGGGGATGCATTCCACAGTACATCTCGTTCTTATTTGTTCAATTGCGATTTTTTCCCAGAATATGAGAGATGTCAAAGAGCGTAGAATTGTCTGACGTGATGAAGACCTCAAACCGTTTTCATTCACGTAATTCACGTTTTCATTCACGTAAAGTCAGTCAAATTTTTTACTAGGTTCCGTCAATTTTACACAAAATACAATCAAGTGTTTCCATCAGTTTTATAAATAATAATGATTATACAACTCAATCATTGGCAACAAGAACAGCTTCTAATAACATGCTGATCTACGTCTTAGTTATTTCCCAAGGCGATTCTAAAGCTTCAAGGATTTTCCCATCACAAAAACAATATTTTGCGTAACACCAGGAAATCTGAACACGTACGTCGAGGGAAAATAGTTTGCAATTTCCTCAGTAAAGAACTGTATTGAAAGCTAAAAACTGATTAATGCACTGACGTGGATGAACAACTGATCAGAAAACTTCACTTCGAGAATTTTTTGGATGACATATATGAAGTCATTAGAATTAACTGAGAGACCATAATCAGAGCGCACATACACAGAGTCACCTTCAAAACCATATTATAATGCAATTATTTTCATACTAGACCACGATGAACGCAGTTGGTCATGGAGAAGAAGCAGCAGTCATCCGTACCGAACAGGAACAAGCCTGTTCACAAAACTTATCGTCCATCTGCAGGGCGATGCACTGCACCGTGTAACGTATGCCATTTTTCAGTAATGCGTCCACATGAAGAAAATTAATAAAGCCACTTATAAAGGGAGTCTCCGTATCGAGGTTGAACTCTCTGAAGGAAAGGAGGCGAATCTGAAGAGTGGAGATGATTGCATCTAAACTAGGGAAGACGGCAGACACAGCTATGATGAACAACGTAATCAGTAACACCAAGTGTCTAAACAATAGATATTAGGGATAAATATAAAAATCACGACGGCAAGGGAAAAACGAAAAGGACTAAAGACGATAACTTGTAGATGCAACTCCTAGCAGGCAATGAATCCAAAAACTATAAATTTGCAAGTTAATTGTGTAGTTCATTGAAATTAATTTTCATTCAGTAACGTTTATAAGTATTTCACTCCTAAAACCGTGAATCAGAATTACGTTTGTACTCTTGCACTAAAGTTTTCAAAGGACATTTCGCAAATGTAATCCTAAAAAGCATTTTCAAAAAGCTTTTCCTTCGGAAGTACGTTCGGAACGTTTATTTCCAATAATTCATGAAATTCAATACCTGTAAATTACATTTTTTCTACGGCACATGTAGGGTAGTCAAAATACAGGAAAGAGAAGCATTGAAAGCACTGAACTAGAAATATTGTAAGGCAAGTTTCATGAGCGAACATCCGCCAGCAGGAAAGGACGGAAGGCGCGGGTGGGCGGAGCCGCGCGGGAGCCGGAGCGGGGCGCGGCCACGGGAGGGCTTCGAACCCCAGGCGGGGAAGCGCAGCGCGTGCGCGACGCCGCCGCCGCCGCCGCCGCCGCGCCGCGCCGCCGCCGCCGTCGCGACGGCCGCAGTAACGAGGGTAATGCGAATAACGGATGCGGCTGCTGCCTGCCTGCCTGCTTGCCTGCCCGTCGCGCTTTGCCCAGGTGTCGAGTCCTAGATGCAGAGAGCACCGCAACCGTCGCCATTCAATATCCTCTAAGGATCCTCGATATCTTTTAGGAAGAATTCATGATTTGAAGAGAAATGAAAACAACTGAAGGTTTTGTGGAGATTTTCAAGGGTATTAATATTCGTTTTACATATTTTGGGGGTTTCCAATTTACACAATACCGCACAGTTCGAACTCTCCCGACCACTTGGAAATAGAGTGACGAATTCGGCGGCGCAAAGCAAGTGCGCTCTCTCTGTATCAACGGACTCTAGTGTCGGCGCCTCCGCTCGCGGAGACGAACCCAATGCACTAGCGCCGTCCGTTTCTTCGACGCCTTCCCATCGACACGAACGGCTCATCCGCTTCCTAATGGGAGTGTCTCAAGGAAAGGTTCAGACACTGAAGAATCGCAATATCAGTATTTAAAAAGAATTAGCAAAGGAACGATGAACAAGGTATCAGCAGCATTCACTACTGTACATCCCCGTACGGAATTTCCCTTGCAAGAAACTACACTTCACTAAACCACCCTTAAGTGAAGTAGAACACGAGGAGGAAACAAGTTGACTCCTCACGAACAGGCTTTTCTTGCCACTAAAACATTCGCTTCGGATCTTGAGAGTCAAAAGCTTTGGGTCCAAAAAAGGAAAGCGGCAATTTCGTCGTGAGGTTTTTACTGAATCAATGAGAAAAAGTTCCTATCTTAGTGCCTGAAAATATACCGAGTGCATCGCAAACATTCCATTAACTAACATGTAGCGGAAAGTTCTCGTTGAATTTTAAGGAAGATTTCTCTGCGAATAGATAAATAGTAACTGTAGAAAAAGAAAGGATATTCACAATGGCAGAGTGGACAAGCGATGTATATATACTGCACCGTTGTCAAGACATACAGTGAAATGTATGTTACATCCATCAACGGGTTTTCGCGCCAGGCACTTAAAACACTGTCAACATGTCTTGACAAGCTCATAGTCCCAGTGTTTGCTGGGAAAACACATTCAAAGAAATGTACACGAAGAACAAATGGACAATGAGCCATGAGGACCCACACGAGTGGTTCTGACGACATGAAGGGGCTCGACCTGACCGGCACACGCAGATGCAGAAAAGGAAGAGGTACTCGTACTTAGTTGTTTTTTTTTGGTCCGAAGCGCGAGGAGGCGGTGTTGATGTTCAGAGTTGGATGGATCGATTGATTGTTTCCGGACTCGTCAACTGCTATAGTCATTAGTCCATTAGTGTACTGAATGTTTATTGTAGGTGACAGTGTTCCTCCTCAGCAGGATAGTGAAATCCGACGCCGACCTACACGTCGGCTTGAGGGGTTTTCTCCAACTTGGTACCTCCCACCAGCGGGGCACCGGCCCCGCCTGGACATGCCCTGAGCTCCCGATGGGTGGTCGTATTGGTGTGTGTGTGTGTGTGTGTAAAGGAAGTGAATAGGACAAGTAAGAGGAACAAAAGATCGTGCGCAGTCTTTGGCCCGTTTGTTAGGGTACTGCTCCGGCATTCGCCAGATACTGATCGGAGAAACCACGGAACGAACATACCGATCAGACAGCTGTCCGCTAGAATTTTCTTCCAAACAGCGGCTGAATTAGACTTCGCTACACAGTTAATATCGAAAAACGCCGCCGTCGGGTCTGAAAAGCTAGGACCTCCCGATCAGAGCCGCTGCAGTCAGCGTTAGGTCTGAGCTAATCTCAGCCGGTAATTCAGTTGGAAGGACACGTGCGCGTAGCGCTGGTTAACTTGCGCTTGTAATGTGAACAATCCAATGATTTATTCCCACTTCCTCTGCACGTTCTCGAAAAATCCGGCCTAAGTCCATCCTGGTTGGTTGTGCAGATGCATTTCTAAATTCAAATGGTCGATGTTTCAAAACCCTCCACAAGTGTAACAAATATTTCATAATTCTATGTAAGAAGAGAATCGATCGCTGAGGAAGGCGCCTTCTTTCTGAAGACGTACACGTTCGAGAAACTTCAGGCGGCAGTGAGGGTGAGGGTGGGAGCAAAATCTGTGATACCTAAGTGACTGGCAGTCGTGGTCGCAGAACAAGTCAACATAGCAATTTTCGATTCCTGAAAACGAACGTAAGACCCGACAAGACGAAAGAAGGCAGAAACGGTAATTGTTCTCTTATTCGAAATAAGAGAGAACAATTTATCTTAAAAATAGCACAAAAATAATACTTCAATTAATATTTTAAAATATACATTTCATTATTAGATATCTGACCAAATGCCTTGCTATGAAAAAAAACTACCCTTACCTTTCTTTTCTTTGGATATGCACATTTCTTTCTTTCAAGAAGAAAAATTCCTACGAGTTTCCTGAGTGGGTAAATTTCATTTAGGCAGAAATTTCTCGGTATTACATTATGATCGCCCAATGTTTGCAAGAAAAAAAAAAATTACTCGTAAGATACACACCAGTGGGATGAATATCAACACTCTATCGAACTCAAAGTTGCCTATTATCTCCGAACAGAAACACGAAAAAGAGATGCGCGGACAGCGAGCCTGTCAGCCGGAGCTCCACATTGCTACTACATGATTTGAACTTCCACTAATCCTTCAACATGCCACTCGAAGGACGTTTCCTTTCGCATCTGTCGGAAGTATAACAACGGGCGTGGTCCCATCAGATACTCAAACGATTTCAAGTTTCTTCATTAATTATTCTTAAAGACAAAATATTCACTCCATCTCCGTTTCGTGACGTCTACGATGAATTCTAATGGTGTGCTAATTAATACATGCGAAGGCTGCCAGCCTTACATACCGATGAAGTGAACAACAGGAAAAACCAGATTTTAAACATCATTTGAAAGATGACGCCCCTTCGACGGCACAATCGAGACAGGTGAAGGAACTTCCAGCCCATCCTTTCTCTCGATATCTCAGATCTGCCCTCTACTATATCCGCCTGGGGTCAAAGACGCCAACGAAGTCGTCGTGGGTCAACGCCAGTTTCGAAAATCAGGACCACGAGGAATTCCTGGTGGCTACCTTATACTGAGGTCTGAAGCCTTACCATGCCCTCCTAACCTCGAAATCCTTCTCCCTTGAACCGTAGCTAGGAAGGACTTTCCAGGCATCAACTGGCAGCGTGACTTTCGCATTTTGCTTTGCGTTCCAGCTGTTCAAATATACCTTTCAAAACCAACATCCACCAAAAATAACCATAACCCTTAACGTTTCAAAAATATTTATTGGACACGATTTCTAATAGAATCATCTGCAAGTGTTACGATCAAATACCAATAGATTTTTATTTTGAAAATACACTTGATGTAAATAAGGCTTGTCACAGCATGATTTAACGACAGCATCAACTGAACAATTCATGTCAATTTCAATCGGACAGTAATGTATTCACGATATTTCGCCTAACGGTTCTGTTACACCTGTAGATTGCATTGGCATATTCTGCAAACTCACGGAATCACGTACGGAGTGCGGGGAAAAGCAGCAGCGATGAAGTATGCGCTGCCGAAACTTCGAGCCAATCAAGCGGTGCACGGATACGGGTATGGGTGCGGATGGCGGCGCCGGCGGACACGAACCGGTCCGCCGTGTCGAGTCGGTGTCGAAGGCCTGACACCGAGTTCGCGACCCGCGTCCAACCCAAGCGACGCCGCTTCCGTTGATTGTTTTCACAGGGGCCACACGCATTAACTATATACCGGCCCTGGCTCAGTGGGACAGTTAATGTTAATTTCTTTATGAAGTACCGTTAATGCCCTATTTCTTTATGAATTTCACCAACCTCATTCTATACATAAAGTATTATGTTGAAACAAAAAATACCAAACAGTTGACGATCAATGCGCGAGAGAACTGAAAGGCGAAGAATACGAGAGGGGAAATATTCCCGTCCATGAACAAACACTTAACGATATAATGCAATTGGCGCACAAATGGTTTACGGTAAAATGATCTTTTCGTAATCTTCTGACAATTACGACTGAATGATAGCAGTGATGACAAGCAGGATAGCTAGATATAGCTTAGGTAATTGAGAGCAAGTAAATATTGGCTGAATAGTGAGAAAAAAATGTAGGATCTATAAGATGGAAGAGGAAGATTGGGAACATATTTCAGAGAGATGTCTGGTTTTTGAGGAAAAAGAATGTGGGTAACGTGGAATAAGGGTAAGGAGAGGTGGTTATTAGAGGACACAGGTGAAAGGATCAGTACGTTTGATCAATACAGGAAAGGGATTAGTATGTGGCGTTTGATTTATATACTTAGTATGTAGAGCAGTATTTGTGTGTAATCCAACTGTTGAATACAGAAAGTTTTAAAATAAAATTCATTCATTCATAAAACTGACACGAAAGTTCTTCCCCAGAATGAATCAAGACACTCTTAGAATCTAGTGGCGTTTAACAGTACATACTTTCTCGCATTGTTTCTAAATTGCAATTTTTGGAAATTCAAAGAGTTCAAAGAAAATTAGACCTGCTCAATTCTTTTCAGCAGCTTTTCAGCTTTCCTTTGTTCTATACATCCATCATTCCATCTATCCATGAAGAAAAATTTGAAGAGATGTTAGACATTTTTTTATATAATTTGCATTTACTTCAACCATAGTTAAACGAAAATTACTTGTTTTTAAAACCTTTTTTTAGATTTAGGGGTTCTCTTTTAAGATTTAGAATTTTAAAACAAATATCATAAAAGACAAACTTTTCTATCTTCGGTATTGTAATTTTGCAACGTTCACTTTTTGCCATTTTCAAAAATACCCAGGGTTCGCTGACAATGGGCCTGGAACAGAGCAAATTTTAAGAAAAACATGTTGAAAAATAACCCATATTGCACGCCCAAAATTACGTGAAAATAACCCAATTCTGAAAAAATTGTACGTGACCTTATTTCAAGATTGGTCTTGAAGATCATATTTAATTATGGAAAAAATCTCCATTTTCGATATAGTAGTTAAGGAAGACGTTGAAATTAAAGTTGAACTTTTGCAATTATGGAAAAATCAGGGATTTCAAAGAAATTGAGACCTGCACCACTCTTTTAAGCGTCCTTTACGCGATCCGATAGCAAAGTTTAATAAAAGTCGGGGAAGATACCTGAAGGGCAAAAGTCGCAAGCCGAGGCGCAGATCTCCGTCAGATCTCACGTTCCGGCGGGAGAGGAACACCACCGCTATCCAGGATATACTATGCACTACACTTACGGGTCTAACAACTACAGTTAGTTGTCGCAGCTGGAAATACTAAATGATCAATCAATTGTTCATTAATCAATTGTTCATTAAGAGTCGCTGCTGTTCATCCTTGCAACGACGTAATAAAGTAACTACACCTGACACCCGAATTATGTATTGCTTACCTGCTCATATACTATGAGTATCTGTTAACTGTCACTTGTAACTCTAGATTTCTCTTGCATTTCGAAGCATCATCGTAAGTGCCTCTTTCGCCTCAAGAATGGATCGTTCGCACCACTGTGGGGAACATTCCAGAAACGAATTTCAAGTTTCAATGTATGCAAGAAAGATGCATATCGCAAGTTTCTTCTTGAAGGAAATGAGGACGGTGAAGTTGACCTTCGTAACCAGCTGAACTCCAGAGGAGAATAATCATCCGCAAAGGTCGCGACCGCTTTCAAAGAGTTCCCGCTTCGAAGAGCTCGACCACGCAAGCACATTCCTATTCTCACATGCGAACATCAGGATCTCCTTATCAGGCCTTATTCTCTCAAACCGGATTCGCATCACGTCTCACTATCCATAGTGGTAAGAGCATAAGTATTCAAGTAATGAAACATCCATTCTTTGGCATTATGTGCCTTGTTACTCAGTTACAAGAATGGAAAGCTAGAAGTCAGTGATAAGTCTGTATGGTATATCGCCGGCTTAAAAAACATACTGATAAGGCAGAACTTGCAAAGCATTTAAGTTCAAGTATTTATCGTGTGCCGACCATAACTGAGGATCATTTCAGGAGGGGAAAAAATACACCACAGTATTCTCCCCAATTAGATAAACAAATGTTTCCATGTTTTAATGTTGTATGGCATTACGCCGAGAATCGCTTCGATTCTTCTTGCAGTTTCTTGATTTCTCTTCTTCTTTCACGACCAGAAGATTGGGCTTCATGTGTGTCGAAGCGCTAAGGGAGTTGGGGTTGGAGAAGTACTAAGGGAATTGGGAAAATTATGACAGTCTTACGATAGCGCCCAATTACAGACCTTCAGAATGTTATCCCGCCACTCATCCGGCAGAATTGCAATGCACGCACTGTTCACAATAAACACAAATGTCCTCCCAAGTCTACAACAGAGTTTAAAGTCCTCGAAGTCCGTGAAACGTAGCGGTCGGCGTCTGCGACGAAATGAAAAATTACACACACACACACACACACACACACACACCTAAATGAAGTATTTATTGTTAATGTTATGAGGAATATGCTGGTGTGTTTTTTCTCTCCTGAAACGATTACGCACTTACGATTATTGAACTGTATATCGCACAGCTATTTAGTGGGGAATATTGCGTTTCGAGAACCTTTAACCTCCGGGAAAACTCCCTTAGATAAGTAATACAAATCGAAAACCCCGTTAATCCTATCACATCAATATCGAACCTTATTCGTAATCGAATACGTTTTTCTGCGCCTAGAACGGAACCATCTTCACACACCAACCAGACTTTGTCCAACTTTCCAGGTATTCTGCGCACCGTGCGAATCACACATGGGGAATTTCCTTTCCATTTCACAGCGGAGCGCACCTCTAATGCCAACAATATTGCACCACCCGAGCGACGTCCCTTTCGTTTTTATCGGCGGCTGGTGTCTCCGGGCGGAGCGCCAACGCCGCCAGAACAAAACGGCGCTTCCTGGCCGCGCACGGGGGCACAATGGACGCGCGCGTCCGTCGGCCCATCGCCCACAAAAAAGCGCGCTGCGGGGCGCGGCAGGGTGGGGTGGGGCGGGGCGGGGAGGGGCGGAAGAACGCCGCGGGCAGGAGGAGGGTCCGACGGTCTCGGAGGGCGCCGCGCGGGTCGGCGCGCGCGATAAACGCGGGGCCTTGGGGCACGGCGTGGCGCCGCCGCCGGAGGCATCCGGCGGAACAGCAACGTAGCGCCGCCGAAGCTAGCACAGACGATGCGGCATGCGCCCTCCGCGCTCCCAGTCACAACACAACCAGTACAGAGCATGTTATTGAAGTTGACACGAAATATTAATCTGCTATTCCGAATAACGCGTCCATGAGAATGCGCGAGTTCTCACATAAGTTTTAGCAGGTAAAAGACACAATATCGTCGGGTTCCTCTATTTAGGATTACTAATTCCAGCGGTACAAAATCGAAACCCGTCGTTCGCGAATACAATGCCAAAACTTCGCGAATATGTGTGAAGTATTACGACCCCGTGCGTCTCCGCACGGGCTCTTTGCACTGCGTATAGTTATACGAATCAGTCCCGTTTCTTCTTTGGACCCATTTCGTGTAGTGTGATTCCACATTGGCTTGTAATCCCATTTTTCCAACCTCCACACGAGCGGGCGAGGACAAGGAGGGCGTCAACGTAAGGAATGCAGAAGAAAAAATACCCTCAAGTCTTCGTAGAAAGCGTAGGTGACATAGTAAAACACGGCAGCACTCAAGAAGTAAAACGGCAAGAGACAACGAAAGTTCATCATCTCAGCTGCGAAGAAGCAAGAGCTCTTAACGATATTCGGTCAACTCACATCACAGCCAGGATTTTCGAATAAATGCTGTAGTTTCGAATTCCTAGCGTTGACGATTTTTAACCAAAAGTCACTTTGATAATATTTAATGTGCTAACAATAGTAGTGGCAAGGGCAGCGAAAACAATGCAAGTAATAAGTGATCACGACGGAAAAATGCGATGGCGCAGAGAATCCAAACGCGATGAAGATGGTAAAGACCTATCCCCAGGCATGAGGGAAGGGAGTGGAAACAGAGGAAGATGCAGAGACCCAGGCACAAAGACACTGAGAAGAACAAGCTTAAAAGTAAAGGCAAAGATTCAATAGCTGTGAATCGCAACGGGACTACTCGCAAAAAAGTGCTCTAGGGAATTCCCTAACCAGCTTCCCAGAACATTCGAAAATTGAATCACGTTTGCAGACGTATTTTGAGGGATGGTCACTAAAAATAAAAGCAGCATCTTTTTAACAATGGCAGTGACTTATTTACAGATGTTCTCAGAATGTTATTGCTCTAAATGTGGTGCACCAAAAAGAAAAGTAGAATACGAGTCAGAGATATTCGCCTTTACGGATTATGACGTTTGCTGGTCATTTATATCCAGTTTCACCGACATCTGGGGACTTATCAATGTCAAAATGTCGGGAAACGTCCCGCGCAAAATCAATGTTTCAGGAATATAACAGACGGGGAGCAACAGGTATACAACGTGATGTCAAGAGCATCCCTCGGCCCCGCACCCCTGGTTCGGAAATCGAAACAGAAATACGTTATGGGCAAACAAGCGCTGTTACCACTACGTCTCCGTTAAAACACGAGAGAGCAGGACATAACTATCATTGCAAGTGTCTGTTGCGTGACAGGCAATGTTTAATTTGTAACAAAGCAGGTGATTTTATGAACTACATTCAGATTTAAAACGTCCACACTCAGAATTATTGATGTGGACCAAATTAACAGGGTGGAAGAAATGGGACAAAATGTTTTCAGGAAAAGTCACGAGTAATGGTAGATGAAAACTGCTCAAAAGCTACACGTATGATTCAAGTACTTTAACTTCACTGACGAACATTCACTACATGATTTCGATAATCACTGATAAGGAAAAAATCCTTAATTAGTATCGCAACACACTGATTGTGGAGTAATTTTAAATTAATTTATACGTGGCATTCTCTATAAACGTAACGTGATCTACTTTAAGAAAAAATAGGCCAAACTGTGAATACGAATGTCCCGATGTTTGGGACAAAATAACGAGAACCAAGTACACACAAAAGACCAATAAAATGAAAGAATGCAATGTTACTAGCGCTCACAAATGTCCAGGCTCTTAGCACTTGGAATGTAAACACAGCACCCTCGCACAGTTCGGAAGGGAGGGGTAGTGGGTAGTCTCATTCAGAAGGCAAGCTGAGATTCGCGCGTGATCATTAGAGTGAATGAACATATGGTCAACTCTTCACTTCTATTGCATATCAACGTTGTGTTGAATTTTTTGTATTTTCACTGAATAGTAATACTGAAAAACAATAGTCTAATGAAATTCAATATTCTTGTTGATCGGCAAATATAGCTGTCTCCCTAGATTGTGATACGCCACTTTTATTGGTCTTATAAGAATATTCATTGTACTATTTGTATTTGTCGATTTGTGACATTTCCGAGATCAAATGTTTTTGAATTTTGATTAGAAGATTTAAATTTAATTCCAAAGTTCTCCGATTGAATGAAGAAGAAAATGTGACGACCAGAAACATTCATTTTTACCCTACGCACACACTACATTGGTTGACCTCAAAGAAGATTTATAATCAGAAACCAGTGTTCCTTTGCTAATGATGACTTCTTGTTACTGTCCAATAATTAAGTTTCTCGTTTCAAAAAGGAACGCACATTATATATTCGTCTTACAATAAAATATTTTCTTTCTTCAATAAAAGTCTGAAATGTGGCCTCTGATTTTTCAAACGCGCGACAGCTAAATGAGCGAAACTATCTCCACAATAACACGTTACTGAGACTCGGAACACAAAAACCTTATTTTACATTTCGCCCAAATTAAACCTACAGCATACACCATTTTGTGCTATTAAGCCATAGCATAACCTGTTAAAAACTATGGTGGCAAAACTAAAAAAGATTTATTCAATTAAGAACTTAAAATTACACCTAAGGAACCCTTTTCACATGCCAAAGACGCGAATGTATTTCTTAACTCTTTGCTTTGAGAATTGATGAGACTGGTTGGTGTAGTTAAGTGTGTAATGTTGTAAAATTCTGAAACCCTATTTCGTCCACAAGATGAATTTCAGTCTCACGCCACTTAGATTCTCAGCAGGTGATATTTCATTGGAGATTCATATTCACCATGGATAGGTGTCTTGAAAATTAGTTCCCTTTTAGAAGTTCACAATAACCAATCTGACTTCTCAAAATGCAAACTTTTACATCGATAAAATGACTGTGTGAGGTGGGATTATCGGGTTTTAACCGAATTTGAAACGAAAAATATAAGATACCAAGGGGTGGCCAAGCTGCGGGAACAACGATTGCAAAACAAATGTTGAGACAGGCACTAAAAGAGGTAAAAGCAAATAAAGTGACGGCTGCGGCGCGGCGGCGTGCTAGACGGGTGGCGCACAGCCGGCGGAACACACCGCGTGCTGTCAGCTGTGCCGGGCCGCCACGGAACAGGACGGGACGAGACCCCACCCACACCGAGGGATGCAGTAACACAAGGTTTCAAACAAACATTGCTCGCTCGCGCACCCCGCACTCAGGCTCCAATGGCAATCACGACCTCATCAAAACACCAAATTCATACGTTATATGGAAATAAAGATCTATGAATTACTACGGACTTCATAATGTATTTTTTCAACAAATAATACATTGGAGAATGTTATAATGCATGAAATAACGAAGGCAGCATAAGCCACGATGTGTAACAATTACTTTTACATCACTTTATAAAAACAACTAATATAGTTAACAAGTGGTCTAAGAAGCTAAAAATAGTTGTATTATTTTTAAAAATTTCACTGAAATTATAGGAGTATATAAAATGTAAACCTGAACAATCTGAAGGAAAAAAGATAAACACACACTAACATATGCCTGTACACTTCATAAATCGAAACACTCTTTGTAGATTAATAAAGTCCATTCTAAATAATATTTGAACTTCTATTCTTTATGGTTTCAAATAACAAGGATTTCAAAGGAGAAACAATGAACACGAAACTATAATTCCCCTGAATTGCACTAGTCATATTTATGTTTTGAGGCCCTAGCGAGGCAATCAAACAATTTCGTTCGACTGTTCCACCGCGCCGGGCCAGAACGCGTGCTCCACCTCACGATTCCAGCGATTCTCTGCTCTCGGGGAAAGGATAAAGATGGAAGTGTGCTGTGCGGTCACAGCTGCGGACACGCACGGCCTTCGTCGAATGCGTGCGGCGAGAGAGGAACTGGGCGGAGAGGACTGGAGCGGGGCGGGGTAGGGCGGGACGGGACTGGGCGGGACGGGGCGGGACGGGGCGGGACGGGGCGGGGCGGGACGGGGCGGGACGGGGCGGGACGGGGCGGGACGGGGCGGGACGGGGCGGGACGGGGCGGGACGGGGCGGGACGGGGCGGGACGGGGCGGGACGGGGCGGGACGGGGCGGGACGGGGCGGGACGGGGCGGGACGGGGCGGGGCGGGGCGGGGCGGGGCGGGGCGGATCGGGGCGAGGAGAAACGAAAGGGTCGGTGAGGAACGGGAAGGGGAACGGGACGTGGAGGAACGAACGGGTCACAGAGTCACGGAACGAGGAGAAACGGGCAGTGGTGGGCGGTACGGGAGGAGCGGGCGGGGAGGGACAGGACGAGGAGAATCGGGACGGGGAGCATGGAATGGGGAGAACGGTTCGGAGAGGAATAGGGGAATGAGCGGGTTCGGAAGAAATGGAGCGAGCAGGAACGGAGTGGAAGGATGGAATCGTGGCGGGGAGGACCGGATCGGGGACAAGCGCTCGGCGGAAGATGCGCGAGCGGGTGAGTAACGCTGTTGACACAGCGCACGAACACTGGGAGCGTAAACGGGAAGCGCGCGCCGCGCCGAGTCGCCCGTCCCGCTAGGGAAGTGCGAACCCTGCAGCTAAGGTTTGCTCAGCTGAGGAGACGGCAGGGCTCGGATGACGACCTCAAACACCGGAAAAGCATGCGACGCACCAGGCATGCGTTCTCCACAAGAGATTCACTCGGAATTTATAGAATACCCCTCACTGACTTCCAATGATTCAACTAACAAAATGTCGAAATACACAGGATTGAATTTCCAGACAAGTTTACAAGAAATAGCACTGTAAGAATTATTGTATTCAGCAAATAAATCCTTTAAAGTGATAGCCTATATTTAACTCGTTTTACCAATTTAATTATTCCAGATGTTAAATATAATCCATAGAGATTTTAGGTAGATTCTTCTAGTATATAGCTTATGATAGTCTGATCTTTTCACATGCACAAGAACTCACTACTTTCGCTGACAGACGTTTGAAGAAAACTATTTTCACGACAGAGAGAAGCTGGAACTCACCTGTAACAGAGAAATAAAGTGTAAGCAATGTTCATACAAATATACACAAATTTAATGAACTGCAACACTTATACGAACCCTGAAAAGAGAGTCAGATCCAGAAAAACACGGCACCACTCTATGCATATACATACACACACACATATAGACATATTAGATATTTCAGCTGCAGAAAACTACCTGTATAATTTACCAGTGTGTAGCTCCCTATCAGCAAAGTCTCGATCGATGCGACCTATGTTCTCGACACACAATGGCTCGTCGGCTCCAAAGCCCTAATCAATACGCCGGGCGCCGAATCGCGGACAAAGGGCGGGATTTCAGAGCCCATTACCGCGTCATAAACGCGGGTGGCAGCGCGCTCCACGCGCCTCCATCCGGTGTGAAATGCGGCCGTGCTGTTTGCGCGCCTCACCGCCCCGAGCAGCTGCATCGCGTTAGCGCCCGCGCCAGCGGATTAGCGAAACTACTACAACAATCGCCACGACTATGCAAGCCACGAGCGCGGCAAAAGGTTCCACTGCTATGCGCATATAATGGCCGATAAATGATCAGTAACGAGTCACAGTTGACAAATCAATGAGCAACCGGATCAGGTGCTGCCAATGTAAGTTTCCTATCTTGAAATAATGAAAGCCATCGGTTTGAGATGCTTACTTCTAAATTATTATTGGTAAACAAAAAACCCCTTCTTTCATTTTTATTTTAAAGTAAGCATTCCATTTCTCATTGCAAAAATAAGCGGCGAGGGCTCATTTTCGAACAAAAAAGCTTTGTTTTGAATTATGCTCAAACTATTGAGGTATCTAAATACCACTAATATTTTCTATCTATACTACTAAACTTTCTGTTTGTTCACTAATTACACTAGGGAACAAAATTGTTTTTTCGTACCTCCAGAATGAAAGTAAGTGATTTAAAAAAAAAAATAATCAAGCTGATTTCGAAAATCATTATAAAAAGTCGATACCACGCAAGGTTCAAAAGATATAAATGTATTTAGTATTTGAAATTAACAAAATCCTATACTAATCTCCACATTCTCATTCCGGTTATATTACTTCAAAATTGTATCAGCATTATTCATATGAGGTAACAAGTTAAAAATGGAATGTGCGTATTCGGACAATAATATGCATACAATAAAATGATTTGTTGGTATTCTCCACAAGATTGGTGGAGCGAACGACAAGGATTTGAGTTTTCCCTACAACCGCAACCTAAGGTTCGTTCTATAGGTCATACAACACAGGTGAGCTGGCCATGGTTTGTCCTGATCACAAATACTACAGCCAAAGCATAAAGAATAAGCAAGTTTTGTAATTTTATTATTTTTTTTTCTTTCAAGTTTGGGTGTAAATCGTCCACAAACGTAACAGACGTTTTCGGGTTGATTCGCACACTTTCAATGTGAAATGATTTGCATTTTTATCAAACCGATTCAATTCTGTAGATGATGTGGCGAATTTCACTTTATAAAAATCACAGAACTATAATGTAATGGAGGCATACGCAAACCAGACACGACCTTCACACGCATTGCGGTTACAGTTCCGCATGACATCGACTGACTCAGAATCTGTCACCCCAAAAGTTGGATACTTGTTATTTGCGATAAGGTAAGGTGTTAAAATAATTCATTTCGATGACTCATGCGCAATAGGAAATATGAGGGTGTACGGGTCTTGTTTTCAAAAAACCATTAAGACCTCTAAGTCCTGTTCGTAACTGAGCGCGACTACCAGACACGAGAATAAAGACGGTAATCTTCGAATACAGAAGGTAAAAGAAAACACGACAGTCTAATTTTCTTGACATATCACGAAAGTGGTATAAGCGAACTCAAAAAATACCTTATTTTTAAATAGATTTTATGCGTATTGATTCTACATAAATTACAGGAATAATTTAAATATACATGCATTAATAGCAAAGTACGGTATAATTCGGAATAAAGATACAGAATATTTAAAAATTGTGACGTGACAAGACATTTTTATTGCAATATTCGTAATCTACGTATAAAATTGAATGTGGTACGCACGCTACCTTCCTGGAGGTAAACACTGTATTCCTAGTGTTATCGAAACTTTATAGAGAGAAAAAAGTTTACTTTTAACATCGAAGAATTATCTACCTGTGCCCAAGTATGTCTCTTATTTGGCAACTCCCTTCTAAACCCCTGGATGACACCAATATCACACCCTATGAAAGCATCAATACCTCAGAATCTAGTTGAAAAATGTTGAAGGTCTTGTGATAGTCAACTGACACACTGTCACAAAACAGTACGAGAAACGTTTCTATTTTTTCTTCTCCACCCCATCTTCCAGAAGTTATTCTAATCCAGAAGAGAAGGGAGACTGGGACGTCTCCTTATCGCATCAGTCTGCTCTTCCTAGTTGCCTAGTTTCCCGACCTCAAGAAAGCGAACGCCTCGGCCGGTTTCGTATCTCGGTTCAACGTCACGCGCTCACTCCATTCGTTCTGGTTCACACACGGGTTCATTGGAGCAAGAGAAAATTACGAGGTACCTCGACTTTCAGCTCAAATCCATTCTAAATGTACTCCTCCCTACTTCCTAACACCGTAATTCCTGAATCGCGAACCATATTAATTTTGGGCCAGCGGGAATTAATATGGAAATATCGGGCAGCTAATTAAAGAAGATGACGGAATCTTAAAATTATACCGAATACGTTCATTCAAGGTTGAGTAAGGGGTTATGCGGACTTCAGCAAAATCATTTTGCAACTTCCCTTTAAAAAATATAAAGAAATAGTGGTGTTATAAATGCATATTCTTTTCTGTACAATATTATTACATCTATGCTATTGACATTTCAGCTAGCACTTGGAAAACGCATACTGTATAACTAAAAATTACGCGAAAACTACTAATATTTTGAAACATGTGTACATAAAATGATGTAAAGATCTACGACGGAGGAACAGATAGCACTAACAAAGAAATATCTAACTTTAATATTAAAGGAGTCAAACAGGCTCGAAAAACATTTGCACTTTCGAAAAATTTCGAAATTCTAGAGGTTTTACTGAGAATTGGACCTGCGCCATTTATAAGCGTACTAAACTTAAATTCAAAAATTGAAGTAGAAGTCTGGAGCCATTGCTGTGAAATTTTTGAAAAATGTCTTAGGAGACTTTATGTAACGAACACTCTAAAATTAAAATATTCGTTCCAAATTCAAAGAGGCACATCAGCCAGATCGATCGGGGAATATCCATTTTGGTGTAAATTCTGTATGTATGTTTGTGTTAAGCCACAATGAGAATGAGACACTTTTTGGACATCCTTTTACAGTTTTGGAGATTATGTCTTCTGGGTACCCCCACTTCGTAGCATGGGATAATCAGAAACGTACAGCATCAAGAAATATTTGTAATAATAAATCGACCAACTCAAATTCAGTGCATTTCAATCGGACGGATCTCAATCTTTTAATTTGTTATTAAACTCTTGGCAAAATTAGAATCTCCATATAAGCACAACAGTGGCCATATGTGATGTAATTAACCAACCCTTCCTATAAAACCATGACGTAATTGGAGGGTCTTAGGAGATAGGTAAAGGATGTAAAACAGAGTTCACGTCTTGGCCGTTGAAAGTCAGGTTTGAAATGAAGCAACTTTCACTTTTAAAAGAATGATTTAGAAAGTTTGGAATGTTCTTGCACAGGTCCAGTTATTTGTTAATTAATGAATAATGTAATAATGATTATTCTATTGTTTCTGAAAGCTTATGCACTTATGATTTTATAGTTCGCAAAGTTATTAACATTTACGTCGAATTAGTTTTGTTGGTATTCTTAATTCTTGACAGTGTCCCCACTCTTCCTCCCTCTGCTATCTCAGACCAAACCAGTAAAATGCTCGAATAAGTGGGAACAGGCGAGTTAATTCAATCAAAATCGATCCCTGTTCTCGCTCCCCGCGTCTGGCGCAGCGACGTTTTGAATACCAAGAGAGCAACGAGGCGAACCGGCCTCTTCTCAGGCGCCGCCGGCAAGCCCCTCGCTGCAGCGAGCTCCGCCGCCGCCGCCGGAAGCAGAGTATTTATAACGCAGCGGCCGCGGGGGCGAACGCACGAGTAAAAATACAGGCCGCGCGCACGTGGTGGCGCGGGGGGCGCACGTGGGGGGCGTACGCCGCTCGAGGGGAACAGGGCGGGAGAGGAGGGGAGTGGAGTACGGGGTGCAGCGCTGTAAAAGATCGGGGCGTGGAACTAAACAGTGGGGTGTTGCCCTCACGTGTGATTCGTGCTCGGGCGCTTATGGAAAACGCAGGGGAGGGAGAGCTGCGTTCAGTTGCTTCAAGGGCGCGACAACAAAAATTGGAGAAAAGAGGCTAGCGTACGGGAAGTTAATAATTCAGGATGAAAATAGCACTGCAGGAAAGGTTGAGATTAGCTGAGGTAGTGGATGACACTAACTGTCCATCCTAAATGCCAGGCGCAGGTTGAAATACCAACGAATGCGGATACTTGCGCTAATAAAAGAAGTCAATGATTTTCAGTGGCTGCGTCTTTCAGTAAGGGTCCGTCGTTTCCTTTCATCTTCTATGAACGCAGTTTTGAAGTTGACAATCATCATAACATTACAGAACATGGGCAGACGTAATAGAAGACAAGAAAAAGCACAGGAGGAGAGAGAACAGAAAAGAGGGTGAGGCAATCAAGCACACGAAATAGCGAATAAACGATCAGTACACACAAAATTTAATAAACAATAGTTGCTTGAGCTAGAATAAAAGGTTGGCGAGATAAAGAAAAGAATAACGAAGCAAACACAAGTTAACATTTGGGATTTATCTTCCACATATTCGGAAACTTTCCGAACATCCCAACGTTCGGAACTCGAAAGACGTTTCGGCTTCTTACGTTTCGGGTGTCCGTGGGACTGTCTGCAACTAATAGCACTATGACCTGCCAATTTACCTCATCAAGTGGCAAATTTCCGTAAATTATCACGTTGTACATAATATTTTGAATACTCAAGGTCGATGAGGACATTCGTTATAGCAGTATTACAAAGAAAACAATCATGAAAATGCACATTACGAATTGTACGACCCATTAACGAAGTCGGGGAAAACATCACGCAACAGCAGAACACAATTACAATCAGCAAGCTTTTGGAATTCGGTTATTCGATGCCGTATAAAGCTCGTGGATACTCCTTTATAAAATGCGCAACAAGAACCGCAAGCTAATCAGATACATTTGTCATCGTTGACCCCTCAATTGGAAATGGGCTTTTCTTGAAAGAACATTCACAATCGTTTTCATCCAATGAAAACGATCTGAGACCCGTTCAGTGTTGGCAGATGTTCGTTTCCTTTGAAACACGAACATCTACCGACACGCTCGTAATTGACAGAATCTCATCTGGCAACACTGACGCTACCCCAATTTTCTCTCCGCCAGCTCAAAGGCCCATTCCCCTGTCTCTTGGCCCAACAGTCCTAGAGTTTGCATATTCATGGGGCCCAACACACTGCCCCCGATCAAATGTCCACTGGAGTGACAGACCAGTAACGCCAACCCATCTACGATATGCCACTACAGCTACCCTATTAGCCAACTGAACGCCATCACACGGCGGACGAAGTCAACTCTGTGTTTTAACACAATTATTCTGTGTTTTAACAGTGTTGCCACTTCATTGTGTAGATATGTTATTGAGGACGGACAATTATTTTCGATTAAAATTATCCTAAAATTTTGCTCCGGTCTTGAATGATCTGAATTTGATTACTTAGAGTATCTGTTAATTTCCAACATTCTTCGTTTCTATATTATTTAATTTTCTTATTCTAAACCAGGGTGACGCAATGATCGGTCTTCTACCTCTGGGTACTAAGATTGAAATACCGATTGATCTAATCTGAAGATTTGAATAATGAAGATTTCTATGAAAAATTAATAATAAAAAATTTAACATTTGTCATTACATTTTTTTAAGAAATCAGTGGTTAAGACAGTGTTACTGAAGTGTGGGATGGCAACTCGACAGTGAAAGCATCTCTGTGGGACTGTGTGAAGTCCCTTTATTCATTACTTTGCCAGCGCTCATACAATATTGTAAAGTATTTTACAAGTACAATGTTGTAACACGCTGTACAATATTGTAAAGATTTTAACAAAATAACATTTCGTAGTTATTATCGCACAAACTTGTCTTATCCCATTGGCAGTATTGTACATCCCCCAAAACCAAAATTATCCTACAAAACGGTAATTATCTTCCGGGAGGGCAACACTGCATGTAAGTCAACCTGGCTGCCAGCAGGCTCCGAACGAACGGCTGCGCCCGGGTGGAGTTGAAGAGTAGAGGGAAGGGATGGGGGTCATGGAGGCGCGTACGCCGGTGAGGGCAGCGCTCGTGGTGATGGATGAGGGGCTGTCAGGAGGGGTGACGGGCTCGATGGTGGGCAGGAGGCGCACCTGCGAAGCGCGCGCCGCGACCTTTCGCACAGCAGCCGGCGCGGCGCGGCGCGGCGCGGCGCGAGCGCCGAAGGAGGACGAGCGGAGAGCGGCGGGCGCGGGGAATCGGGAACAGAGCCGCGCGCTGGGAACGTCCGCTGCGCGCGCCGCTCCCGCGGACACGCCGTTTCGCGTAGCAGACAACTGGCTTCCGTCGGACCTCGTTGCTGCCAGCGATCTTCAGTCATCGCTTATTTAACGATTTCCTTCGGAGTGAATGGAGAGATCACACGGCAACTCGAATAAATTACCGTCTGGGTTTGCTTACGCAGACGCTTCGTTGCTTCGGCACACCGTTGCTTCGACACCAGCTGACCAGGTCAAGGATTCCAGTCCTGAGGGTGGCGGGGTACACGACACTAGCTACATAGCTCGATCGAATTCAAACATTGTCGCCAGGAGAATTCTGGCGGTCGACTGCTCTGATCCGTAGTTTCTATGGTTTCTCCAATCAAAACCCGATGAATACCGGAATAGTCCCCTAACAAATGGGCTACCGCACGCGGTATTTCCTTTCTTCATTCTTATCCCCTCCACCTCCATACACGAAAACACTTACATACACTTCACTACCTCACATTGCGAAAAACTTATCAGGTGCTTACAGACTGTCCCGGCTCCAGCGGTGTCAAGCTGGGAAAAGCTGGGAAGCGTCAGAAAGAGAGAGGGATATGAACTGGAATATTATTTGTGAATATTCTTAAAGAAGGTCTTTTCGTCACCCACGTACGCAATTCGATTTCCCATCATTCGTTGTAGTTATAATCTAACAATTATTTCCAATATCAGAATGACATTATTTCATTGGCATTGCTAGTGAAATCAACTTGAGATATCAAAAAATTAAATCGATCAGAACAAACGCTTTTTTTTGTAAAAACAGAAGAAAATGTCTCCGCACGGATACAATTCACACTATGATAAAGTTGGAATGAACGTGATTGTATGTAAAAATGGGAAATATTACATTGAATGACGGATTGTGAATGCTGTGATGTAATAAACGTCCAAGTGGCTACAGCAAACTGAATACCTGATAGAAATTTTTCACAAACAGCCTATAAACAGCATACATTGGCTGCGAGCAAATGTTTTTCTCAGTACGTTTTTTCGAAGAGCCTTTAGCTAAATCAAAGCACAAAACGTTATCTTTGCAAACGAATTAGAATACGGCGGTCGCTCTCCGCAAGCGGGAACGTGAAGCCATTAAGCACGGGCGCCTCGGTCAGTGGCGTGCGCAAATGGAGTGCTGCACGTAACGGGAGCGGAGACCAAAGAAAATCTCCGGTTGCCACACTCGGGTGAGACCCGGCGTCACACAAGGGCTGCTGGTCTGCACAGCGCTCTCGAGTTCAGCGGCTGGAGGCGAGAGCGAGATTGGGAGCAAGGCAACGGAGGGCGAGGGAGACACGAAGGGGAGACCGCCGCGGGCGCCGCGGTAACGAGCTGCCCGGGCGCCGTCCTGGTCAAACACACGTCGGCCCCAGCGGGCCGACCTTGACCCTTCGACGAATTTAACGCTGGGGCAGAGGGGCGTGGGCGGCACGCGGAGGGGAGGAGGGATGCGGAAAGTCCGCGTGCAGGCGTGGGCGGTGCCGCCTCCCGTCTCACGACCAATCGATAACAACTGCGCGACCCCGCCCACGAGGCCTCCCGTAACTAAGCAGATGGCCTTCGGATTCCGACGATCCCCCCCCTCTTGTAATGTGACGAACTATGTTTTTAATTATCTTTAAAATATACATTACACTCCATTTTCAACATACCATTTGTGAGGATTTGCGAAGTGAATTGCATCGTGAAATTGAGCACTGGTGTTTGGCTCGGGAAAGAATTTACGATACAATCATTAAATGAAAAACTTTCCTTTCTCACAAGTGTGTCCCTGCGTATGTAAGTATTGGTCGTTTAGGTATGGAAGTATTTCTAGAGCTCGTATCCTACATCTGAATATTGGTCAAACTCACAATACACGAATATATCTGTGGTTAACCAGCAATGCTCAGAGATCAACAACATTATTGATAAACTTTTTCAATTTACTTAAAAAATGCTGAATTCAATTCAATCGCTTGCTAGCAAAACCGTCCCGAAAGCATCCCACTCGTTCCTCGCGCACAAAAACACATCCACTCCGACTCGTGAAAACGCATCCGGGTGGAGGAGCAGTATCGACCGGCTAACCCGCCGCGAGAAGACAATCACGACAGAGAAGATCAAAACATCGAAACCGCAAACAGGATCCGGCGGGGTCCGCTGCGCTGCCTCGCGGCGGCGGAGCTCGAGGCGGACGTGAAGGCGTAGGTGCCCGTTTACGATTGCTCCCACTGCACGCCGGAGCTCTCACATTCCTCGGTGCGCGGCTACCCCAGTGCACAAGAATCCAATGAGGTTCCGAAGTGTAGACCATCGCGGTACGAATGCTAATGCTAAGCTCACTTTTTAATAAATTTGCAAGGTATTTTTCTTCTTTTTTTAAATTAAGTCTCCTCTCTGCTCTAGAGATAGCTTTTCCACATACGACCTCTGAACACACAAAATGCAACGTGAAAGCAAAGCCATTTCATCTTCCAACACTGAGTGTTCAGCATCAAACTAGAATGTGGAATACAACAAAAAACCGCTATAACGTTAAGTCATTCTTTCCAAATATCAAGACAACATAACTCTTGAAGATGGGAAGATGCCGTGGCTAGGGACGCAAGAGAATTATTGGGAGTACGGATATGGAGAAGAGCAGCTTAAGACAGGCAAGGATGGAGGAAATATAATCTGGAAGCCAAGGTTCAAATTGGACTGCAGCAGAGGCGGATCCAGTCGATCATTTAAGGGGGGGGGATCTTAAAATTTTTGTTAAATAATAAACATATTTTTTATCATACTGTATATTATTTATGTACTGTAGATATCATACTACACAATACTATTATTTAAATAATTACATAATTCGAACATAAATATTTTAAAGAATTCTTCCGAATAAAGGAAGGTAAACGAAAATTCTAGGCCCTTTTTGAATCCGCCAGTAGACTGCAGAGCCATTGAAGAAGATAAAGAACTTGAAGATGAACCACGTTCCGCAAAAGAATAACTCAAAATTTAAGGGCCTGCAATACCAATAATACAAATGCTAAAGAGAATCAGAAAATGTGCGCTTAAATATTTAAGTATTTGGGGCTGGAAATCCTTCGGAATAGCATTTCTTTGAAAATGTGAAGATAATAACTTTGGCAGATGCTGCAGGCTATGTCTGATTTTATGTACACAATCTCGGTAGCATTGAGGTCATACATGCAGCACTAGCGTATAACTTTCTCACAAACAGAACTTGACATTATTTGTATTACAAACATGAAAGTGAGTGCTATTCAGATGATTCAAGGTTACAGACAAAAAACAGTATCACGAACATAACGCAAGCATAATAAAAATTGCAAATACAACTAAATATTTAAATTCAAAGTTACCAACACTAACACCAAGCGAATGCATTAATGATCTTCACATTTGGGAAGAAACTAAATAAATTGGAACGAACGTCGTCGAAGTACAGTCATCAAGTACAGTTATCAGAAAACATATGACGAATGGGCATGAAAATAGACTAAAATAATAATTCAATCCAGTCATATCATATTTCGGATTTTTGAAAATGTGAAAGACGTTAGTTGTATCACCAAAACATAAATCTCAGAGTTGTATGTTAATTTACAATTTTCCACTATTTGTTATACGCTCCGATGATTTGAAAGAGCAGGAATCACAGAAACAGGAAACGAGATTACTACATCGATCTGGCCAGATTGTCCCACTTGCCCATTTCTGGAGTGCACTGTCAAATTGGACCTTGCGGAGAGGACGAGTGGTTCCCATGGCGGGAGAGGACGAGTGGGCGGAGGCGGGCGCCGAAACCGCCTGCGCTTCGAAGGGAACGGCGAACAAGCGTCGCCGCCACCTCCCGCGACCGCAGTGACACCAGGGGGGCGGGGCCAGCGGCCCGCAGCCTCCGGCCGGCCTCTCGCTCGCTCGCCGGCCGCGCCAAAAAAACGGGGGTCTCACTCCCCACCCCGCTACCATCGCCCACGCCGGTGTGCCAGCCCGTGTGTCCATGGGAGCAGAACCCTGGTTCAGTAGAGACCGCTACGTGAGATGTTTGACTCAAAGGGATGTCTTACAAACAACAGCCCTCAAAAAGGTTCTTCGATTGGATTCTCAAACGGAGGTCAATGCTCCCTATGACACAAAAAGCGAGAACCATTTATAGCTTCCAGTGAGCCGCGATTGTAAGGTACAAAATAAATAAAAAATTACGGAATGGAATGTTGGAATGTTTGAACTGAAAGAGTAAGCAGGAAGCTTTACAAGTCAAAAATTAAGGAAAATCAGAAAGTTAATTTCACACACCCCGCGATCCTGAAAAATAATAACTGAATAAGAAACCCAAAACGAGATGACTAACGTGTACTTTCCATTAAGACGTAATACGCATCCGGACTAAGTTACGAAGAATAATAAAAGATAATTCGACAAGAATGTACTCATCAAGATTATTCAGCATCGAATTTCAAAATAATTTCGACGAACACTTAACATTTTCTATTTTGTATTAGACCTAGTTTTATATCAAATGTAACGAAATACGCAATAGCAATATTGGCATCAGGAAGAGTACGCTGAAAGTAAAGAAACAAACTGTCTACACATTCACTACGTTTTTGTACGAGTAAATTGACCAAAGCACCTTCACGGAAGAAAAATGATTGAAATATTGAAAACGAGTGTACTCTTCGTCACAACATCCCCTCCAATGCAACTCAATCGCGTCCGTCGGAGGCCCTGCATCCACCAGTACCGAGCACCGGGTCGTGGCCACGGCAGCGCGGCGCAGGGGCAGGGGAGGGGAGGCAGGAATTTTTTAAACGTCGCCGGCGGGGGCCCGGGGCGCATTCTCCGGCGAGAGCAATTAAACGAGCGGCGAAAGTGGAGGGCGCTGCCGCCGGCGGCCCGCAGAGCGCGTCGCGTCGCGGCGCGGCGCGCAGAACACCAAGACGCCAAGCGACGCTCTTGCGACGAGCGCGGTGCCCCACGTGGGCGCGCGGGAGATACGATTGAGCTCGCTCAGCGGTTGGCAGGAGCCGTGCTGCGCCGGCGCCGTGATAGCTCTGGAGCTGCTTACCGCTCGCATTCACGCGTTTTGTTTGTTTGTTTCTTTGTTTGTTTGTTTGTTTTTTAGACTATTGTGCACCAACTAAAGGTTGGAAAATCCGGCTTATTAAAAAGAACGCCGTCATTCTACAGATTCGTCTAGCGAATCGGAGACTAGTACAGCTTTTCAGAATTGGTTTATGGGAATGATAGGATCGAGGTTGAATTTACTGTGTAATTGGGGGTTGCAAATGAACGAGGTTGCATTGGCGTTGGTGCGAAAGAATTTGTTCTATATTATTTGGATTTTGTTCATGTAGGGTTTTGCATCATTGATCCATACTGGACAGGCGTAGAAAAGTGGTCTGATTATTATTGTTTTGTGTTATTGCTGGTTATATAGCAAGTATTGATTCGTATTAGTGTTTTTAATTGATGCAGTTTGTTTTTAGTTCGCATTATTTTGGTGTCAATGTGCAGTCCTTAATATTCAATGGGTTTATTTTGTGGGTACCATGGGATGGGCTCATTATTTAATGTTAAAGTCGTTTGTGGAGTGTATGGCCTTAGTTGAAAAAGTTTTGCTGCGGTTTTCTTTGGGTTTAGTTTTACTTTTAATTTGGATGACCAGCTGTCTATTAGGTTCAGATATAATTGTATAATTAGATATAATTTACTGCTGGTTAGTGAGTTGTTGCATGCAAATATAAGCGTATCATCTGCAAACTGTGCTGTTTTAACGGTTTGATTCTTGAGAATGTCTGCTACATACAGATTGAAAGTATGGATGAAAGGGGGGATCCTTGTGGTAATCCTGCTTCCATGAACCGAGGATTAAAGTGATGATAACTGAGGTTAAAATTGGGATTTGAGTGATGATTACAAAGGTTGTTTTGGATAAATAGTTTTTAATGATTGAAGTGATGTACTGTGGAGTGCCGATTTTCTTTAATTACTATATTTGTGCCTGGTGCCATATTATATGCCTATGATACGTCGAGTGATATGAGTATTGGATGTTGTTGTTGTTGTTTTTGAAATGCTGTGTGGAGATGTTCTGTAATTCTGAGAAGTTGGTGTTGTGTAGACATAGGTTCAGAAAATCCAAATTGCTCTCTTGGGATTGCTTTTGTCAACTGAAGATGTTTTTTGACCTGGCATCACTGGTGTACAACAGACCCGTAGGAGATGTAGGACGTCCGACAGAACTATCAAACTCTTTTATGTGAGACCTTCACGACGAAAGATTTTAATGCCTGTCGTTGGGACTTCAATGAAGACATGTACTTCGCTCACCGTTTTCACTCACGGCTATTCCGTTAGGGTTCTTTTGCTTTTTATCTGTTTTTCATTTAGTTTACTCCTCGGATGATCTTTTGTAAGTTTTTGCAATGGTTCGAGAACACAATATCACAGACATTTATAATGCGTAGCCTAATCTAAGCTAAACAAAAAAATAACCGAACCAAAAAAAATACTGAAATTCGGAAAAAGTATCTATTTACTCCAATAAATCTATAAAGACGGCTTTTCCATGCTCATAAAAACACTTAAAAATTAAAAGAATAGCTTTTTCAATCATATAAACACCATGAAATAATTGTAAATGTGAAGTAGAGTAATAGGATTGACATTCTTACAAAAGTAAAATGTTTACGATTTAATCATTGAACTTTTCGTCTCTTATTTTGCCGATACACTTCATGCACAAACATTGTCAACTTCCGTGAAAAGTAGGCTGTGAGCCAATATCCCAGAACGAATGCACTCAGTCACCGTAACGGTATATCAAGGAGACAAACAGATCAGTGTATCCGTACTTTTGGAAACACTACTCAAGCAGGTTGCTAGTACACACCTCGCAGTGAACTGTTTTATGGTAAAAGTACATGGAGTGAGTCATGGTAGATGCATTACAATGTATCATAGTAAAATATGGGTAAAATTACCGAAAATTTAATAATTTAGAGTATAGAAGGACACTATCTGAAATCAATTCGAATACATTATGGAATTATTAATACCTCGAATGAATGGATGGATGCATCGATGTAGAAGCATGAGTTGTGATTTTTAACATTAAAAAGCCTATTGAATTTACTTTTCCCGGAACAAACTACACTGGCCCAAAGCTGGTAAGATTACACTAATTTTGTTATATAAAAAATGAAAATAATGTATTGCATTCTAATTTCCTGGAACATCCCGACTCGGGGTAGGAACACTCCAGTATCAGAAGATTAGACGGGTAACAACTACATCTTCGATAAAAACTAGTGGGAATGCGCGGCATTCCGAAACTTTTACTTCTCTTAGTATTATTACTAAACAAGTCTCAATTTTTTCAAGTTAACGACATCATTGAAAAATCTAAAATTGAGGGATAATTTCCTGATAAAGAAATACTTGGTTTTAATATTGGTGGTATACGATATGTTCGAAAATAAATTCCTATTTTTGCAGTTTTCAGAATTTCAGAGATTTTAATGAAATTCGGAAATATACCTCATTTATAAATGTATTTTCGACTATTCGAGCAAAAATTTAAACAAATCATTTGCAACCATATTGCCGAATATTTTGCAAAAGCTACAGGGGCTTCATAAGTACCAAAAATTAAAATATCTTTACTAAATATTATATAATTATATATATATATAAATAATACTAAATATTATAATATCTCCTCGCCGCAGGGCCCCATCTTAACCATACTTCGAAGTTCCAAGTTGGAACCAAACTAATACACCTCAATTCTGATATATGCCCTAAGTTACAGCTGAAAAGAAACATGGATTTTAGACCGAAAATTCGCTATCATAGGCGATTAGGCGATTCTAATACTTTCCTACCTTTGTCGTAGTACAGAGAGAAAAATTAATGACGGTTTTCATTAGTTACACACAGCAATTACAACGCACTTTTTTTAAGGAATTGTTTCAGAATCACATTTTCCCCAACCCGCCCAATTCAAACAGATACCCAACACTCACGGCATGGCACACGGCATTCCTCTATACTAAATCAGGAACATTCAACTCAAAGTGACCCTTCAGCTTAAAATATGCCCGAACACACATCATTCATCTAGACCACGAGAGTACTTATTTAAAATGGAAATATCCCCTCCCCCGTTACCCAATAGTATATTGCCAACGCTCGCTACAAGAGGTTGGCCCCATTCCCCGCCCTAGGCCTCACCGGTCTGGCCCCGCTCCACCACGCAGCGCCCCGCCATGCCATGCTGCGCCGCTCCTCTCCGCGCCCCACCGCGTTCAGGTGCATGACCAGTCGCAGCCTTGGGGGCCTGGCCCAGTCCCCAGAGGTAACTCAAGATATTACTTTCGCCCGCCCGCTTGCCAGAGCGACGAAAGCGGCACTCCACTTCGGGCAAATGCATATCATCATGTCGCACTAGCAACTTATGTCCGTCGCTTCAGGGATCCCACTCAAACCGATTCAGTTTAATAAAGCAATAAAAATGGGGCTGCGCACACTTCCTCGCCGCAAGTGCTTCTACGAAAAAGCTATCAATATTTTTCTCAGAGCCATTTCGCCATACACCGGTTATTACGTGAGCCATCATGCCACGTGGTCTCAATGGGTTTACGCGGAACACAGTACGGTACTCGGGAACGTATCTCCAGTGTCCGAGATTGTAGGTTACAGTAAGGTTCCAGGAACAACGATGAAATTTTAATCTGCAAATAAGCAGATTCGCACTGTTTGAAGTACATAATAAAGGCAGATGAACACTCAATGCATGTGTAAACACAACGTCCAACATTTATAACACACCGAATGTGAAATATTTCTGCCAATATTGAGCTTCCCACATCTGTGCGTATGATTTCAGAAAAAACTGGGAATTCTGGAAACTTCTGTGAACAATAGCATTTCCTAAAGTATAAGTATTTCAATTTTGGTGTCTTTTGGTTCTTTCATCATTTATATATCACATCCAATTCTTTTTGTTCTATTATCTTCAGAATTCAAAATGAAAAGTTTATTCTAATGTGTGACCCCACTAAATACAACGTCACCATTTAACCCTTAAAAAGGAAACTAATTATACATACCGCAGTCACTAGAGTGAAGGATTTTTCGTTCATTCCCCGCTTAGAAAACGAAGTACGAAAATAAGGAACCAAATCTCGAGACGAGTAGTAGAACGCCTGGCATTAGAGAGCTATCAGTTCTCGCCTGTTTTCTTCGCATGGAAGCCCCATCTCATTTGCCGCCCTTTGCTCCACAAGCATATTACCCGCGCAATTTCTCTAATGCCCGGAGATCAACGGTACTTGGGCGCGCGGTGAGATGGCTGCGCTGATAGGCGATTGCGGCGGCGCTGGCAGTTAACTGCAAGGGCGGAGACCGCGGTGGCGATGGCACACACTGGGGAAAAAACGGGTGGAGGTCTGGCTGGACTTTAGGAAAGGGCGACTGAGCAGATCCGAATGAATTTAAAGAAACGAAACGGAACGGTAAGGTAAGGTAAGCGTTCGAGGTACTCAGAAAGCAGAAACCGGAGGTAGTCGAAAGCATAAGCGAGCCGGAGAAACGATGAAGGACCGACGAATCTACGAGAGCACGAGTGGGACGAGTCGGCTAAGGAATAGGAAGGGACAGTGAGAGAGAAGATAGGTGAGAGGAAGGTGAATAGTAAAGAGCAGAGAGTAGAGTATGGAGGGTTGGGAACGGGAGGGTAGGGAGTGGTGGTTGAGGATGGTTGTGGAGGGGAATCGAGAAGGAGGAACGAAGGGTGGAGAACGAAGTGTGAAAACGGGAGGTGGGTAGAGGTAAGAGAACGGGAGGTGATGGCAGAGACGGCGTGCCTGTGCATGACGTAGGCCTCACCCTACGCGCTCGCGGTGCCACTGGTACGGCCCAACGGGGATAAGGACTTCTTCGCGTGCGCGGCACACAGCCGGGGCTCCCGCACACCGTTTCAGAACCACGAAGCCAATAACACTCCCCAGCATTGTAGATATTGCTGTGGGCAATCAAGCATACATACCGGCGGGGTGGCACAAGTATACAGGCTGCCGTATCAACAACAAACAACCTAACTCAACATACAATGATTCAGATAATCAGATAGAAAATCCTTCACACTGAGCAATTTAAAAATGGAACGAAAAAAAGTTTATCAAAACATCATTTATGACAAAAACGTAACATCAAGCTCCAAATGGAGAACCGGAATTAAACCCAACCTAAGAAGAGAAGAACGAAGGAATCACTCGCCACAAATGAAAAGAGGGGGGAAAAATAGTTCTCGTGAGCCAGGCCGCTTGAACCACAGCTCACGGCGAGCCTTCAATAAGAGCTGCGCCTACCACACACGCGAGCGCGCAGTGCTCCGCATCCCGAGAAACATGCTGCGCATAGCACGATAGCATCACGAACAACCCGCGCGGAGCCTCGGACCGTGCCGATAAACAGCACGGCCGCCGGTTAATTTCCGAGTCACGCTTCTGCTACCTGCTAATCACTGCTTGCGTACATCGAGGTGACACGAATATCGCGGAAGCAGCCACCTCTCACTCCCTCGATGCCCTGCACCGCGCAATCGCGACCCCTTCTTCATAGCACTAACGTCCCGAATGACCACATTAATCGTAGTTTGAGCCTACGAAGCGTGGCCCAATTAAAAACCTTGCAGCAAAGTCTCAGTATAAGTTAACATAATAATTAATAGTTAATAAAATATTTAAACGCCTTCGTGATAACCATGTAAGTTTACGTAGAGAAAGAGCATGAAATGTGTCTTCATATTCAATCGTAACAAAATATATTTAAAATAGTTTCAGTATCTTTATCATTTGTCTGAAAACAAATACAACAAATTGGCACAGTAACATAAAATGTCACATTTGATAAATATCGTGAATTAATGTAAATATCTTATGAGAATGCAAAAGGGCTCCCGAGAGAATTAAATTGGTGTAATTTATCTCACATGAAGATAAGTACCAAACCTACACCATATACTACATTTAACATTTTTCAAAACAAGAATTTCAAACCAAGTATTCTAATTGGTTCATGACAAGTCTTTTCATTGCTTTGCCGCGAATATTCCGACTCTCAGATGTGGAATCCCCGGAGCTCTTCGAACGAAACATCGCCACGCCCACTTTTAATACCCTCCCGCACAAACCGCCTAATCATGTCGGTCTTTTTCTACGCTCCCTGTTCCGCTGCGGGCGATCGTGAACGTCGTGTTGGGTGCCTGGCCCACTTCGCTCCATCCCCAAGCAGCTGACGGCGGAAGCGAAGGGAAACGCAGGAAGAGCTCGTATCGAAAGTGTGTCCCCCGGGGCCGGTGGCGGAGGATGCGGCCCGGCGCCGCCGCCGCCGCCGCCGCGCGGACTCGCTGTTTCCGGAAGGGGTTGTTGTGGGCCGGCCGCCTACGCAGCCGTCGCCGCCGATGACGTATCCACAACTCAATCTCCTTCGACGTAGCCGCTTTCGGCGGAAGTCAGAACCAGCTTGTCGAAGTTCAATGGAATGAGTACTAACTACACTAAAACCGTGAACCGTTGGCGGGACGGACTTGCTCTTGAAACATATTCCAAAAACATTAAATGATTGATACCATTTCACAAAAAATATCAGGTTGAAAAACTATATTTGCTCGACCAATATTTTGGAAAAAGTTTATCTGAAATTACTAAAAATTATAGTATTGAAGAATAGAAATCTCTAGATTCAATAATAAAGAGGTTTACAAAAATTGCTTTTTCTGACAATACAAAGGTTCTAATAAATATTGAACATACGCCATTTTTGTTTTATAATTACGAATATTATTGAGTGCACTATTGAAGATATTTAAGGAAAAAAATTGGAGCCATTTGTTTCAGAAAATAGTGACAATGTCCTACCGGCTTCAAAATATGAAGTATCCGGAAAAGTGAAAAGATTTGTTTCCAATTCGCAGTTCCTCGATTCGACCAGATCGATCGGAAATATCTAATATGGAGAAAATCGTATGTACGCTTCAGGCACTACAGGCACACCCAAGATTTCCGTCGGAATCTCACATCGATTTTTTGCACTTTCTCTGTACTGAGTATTCCTGAACGCAAGACGGAAACAAAATATCCAGAAGCTTAAACATTTCAATTGTTAACGGAAATAAATATTCAATGTTTGTGTCGATGAAAAGAACAAAGAATATAACATGTTTCCCATCTCGTCTCTCAATCTTACAACTTTTCAAAAAGTCTAAAGCACAAAGAAACCATGTCAACAAATCCAGAATCACTTCAGCTCCTTTTCGAAACTCTCAAAAGATGCCTCGCACTAACACACCCGCTGAAACTCCGGCCTGCCACATGGCCTCTGGCCATCATGGCAGGTGGCCATCGCAGGTGGCCGCCGCGGCTGCACTTCCGGCAAAGTTGCAGGTGGCGACTACCGAAGCAACTGCGACACAGGCAGCCTACAGGGAAACGACCCCAAAGAGAGAAATAGAAACACAAAGAGGAGGCAAAAATGAGACGACCACACAAACCGAAACGAATGAGTCCAAGAACGCAGATGAAATGAACGCGAAGTCTGGGAGAAGAACTGCGGAACAGTGCATGAGGAACTAAAAGGCCTTTACATATAGCAAACAAAAGGAAAATGTTTCGCAATTAACATTCCAGGCTGTAGAAAGACTCCGTACGTCTTACAATCCCCCAAATAAGGTTCCATTGCAAACTCATCAGAAAATACCCCGCAGTCAGTTACGTTTGCACTACGGATTAGCATCGAAACCAAAGTGAAAACGGTAGCAACCCTATGAAGCCGGCGGCAGGAACTGCATCACCGACAAGAAACGCGCCTCCGAAAAACGAGGACACTGGCGAGCGCGGGGGCTGGGCGGGGGCGGTGAGGACGGTGACGGCGGCGGCGGCGGCGGCGGCGGCGCCACGGGCCATCGCCCGCCGGCGCCCCCGGGCGGAGTCCGCCGAGGCGGCGGCGGCGGCGACGCCGGAGGGGGCGGTAGCGGCATCAGAGCGTTACGTGCAAGCGAGTGCACGCTCTGGCGCCGGCGCCACGCCCGTCTCCACCTACGCACGCATACCGGACGAGGAAACGGCGGCCTCGGCACTTGGGCGCGGGTGGGCGATGTAGCACGGACGGCTTTTTTCCTCTTCAGAATGGGCTGACGCGAACGTGAGCAACTTCCCCTCAAAGATGATGGTCAGTTTCGCAGTTGAGAATGTAAACCATTCTCTCTGACGATTTTCAAAAAATGCAATAAGTGCACAGCTTCCATATTTGCACTTCTTACACATCGGTGTCTCTTTGCTTCATAGCAATTGATTCAATCGAGCCCATACAATTCCTTGGGAAGACAGTTCCGGGCACAGAATAAACTGATAAGCGGGCGTGGCCGCCATTCTAGTGGGTGATTTGCGCGCGGGTTTCAAATCTGATTCTGCAACTTGCGCTCAGTTGTCATCAGTCTTGTTTTTGGGAAGGTGTAAGAGAAATAAAAATACAATATAAAACAACAAAACATTAGCTTGTATATGGATAACGTTAAGATCCACGTTTTCTACGTTAGCTGCAATTTCTTTAATCATACAGATATGCATGTTTTCACTCGAAAGGTCTTCAACATTTACAATTAATTACTGTTAAGGTACAATCCAAATGGTCCACTCGTCTGAATTTTTCGTTCTGAAGTAGTCAAACTGTACAGTACACTGAATATGAACTTGGAACGATTATTTTGTTCGTGTACTTCAGTATACCCCGCACAACTGTTACCCTTATTATCATCAAAATAATTTCATACAGTTAAATAATACAGGCACCGAAAATAACATATCATTATTCTAAACAACGTGTCCCTATCATAGTCGCAAACATGTCTGTGAGATACACACAGTTTCCACTACAACAGTGGCTTTCAAATTATTCCGCGACTGCAGCGCTCTCAGCGAGTCTAATTTATTTCTACTCCAACGTCTTTCGGATTCCACCGCTAAAATACTTCATTGAACTACTCCGTAACTCGATTTCATCAACGCAATTGGGAAGATAGACTAAAGCACTAAATTAGTTGGATGTTTTTTAAAACATGATAAAATCCGTCACTCGGCACGTTCCCCCTACAGAATGAAACTGCTGATATGCTCTCATAACACAAGATATTGAAATCTTAAGTTCAGTAAGTAAATCTAAAGTTCAGTTAATAAGTAAATCTAAACTTTAGGAAGTCCATAGGGCCCCTCAAAGTATCACGAAGCGCTATCCCCTTTTCAGTCCTTGTATATACTAACGGGAGAGAAGCAGTTTCCCACCGATTAGGAAATGCGGTAGACAGCCCCATGAAGTTTCCTAGGGTACCGCTGGGCTTATACCAGTATCACTTAACACTTAATTCTCCAAGAAAATATCTCCAGTTAAAATGTAGTGATACTTTTCACAAACGTTCGAAGTTTTAATATTATTTCTCACTGTCTTCGCACTGAAAACGATCAATAAAATGTACGTTCACAAACACGAAAGAAGTTTTCAAGTAATTAATTGCTTACGGATTTTGTTTTCAGAAAGTGTAATTTTTAAAACTTTGTACCTCAAAATGACGGCATTGAAGAAATATTTGCAGCTAGATGGCTAATGTTATGAATGGTTTTCGAATCGTGCTCTGCAGTCTGGTCGTCTTTCAAATAACCTCCCGTAGGGTGAACGAGCGAAGCCGAGCGCGTAGTGAGGCTCGCCTCCGCCGCGGGCGCTGCTCAACGGGAAGTCCCGGCTCTGTGCCCGTCGACCGTCGCCATGGCGACGGGCCAATGCGCGCCGGCGCCATTGCTGCACCCCCTCCCCCGTCACGTCACCTCCCACGTTTGATCTCCACCGCTTCGGCCATCCCCATGAACCTACGTATTGCTGAAGGATGACTCGATATCAAAGTTAAAGTATGACGAACTTGGCGCTGAGGCTTTATTCAAACATACTGCAATAGAATAAATAGAAGAAGATTACTAACACCAGGTAATCGTAATAACTGCATGGGTTGCATTATAATTAGGTAACCATAAGACGTTTTTTAGTTGTTTCTGTTTCCTTGAAACAATGCTGGACTGCTGCCCAGAAAACGGGACAACCAGTGTGATATTTGGCCAATCCTGTGCGGACGGCAGTGTGGTTGGTTGGTCACCTAACCTTACCCCTGAAGACCTCTTCCTGGAACGAAACGCATTGAAACACCTTCCGAATATTATTCGCATATCCTATTTTGAAGTGATTCAATGAGTTTCAGCATTAATCTTATTTTCACTATCCTTAGTTTTTCGTCTACACAATGAGTAGCATCGATATGTGAATTCTAGCAGTTCCCCAAATTTATAAACTCCGTGATGTCGGCAATATTTAAATGTAAGCCCCCATTAATTAAACATTAATAACACAATATACAAATTATAATTATCGTAGATTTAACAGTTCTTTAAAACTGAAATGAAAAGAACAATTAGAACAGTATTGTGCGATTTGCTCATTAAACTTGTTTGTCAGTTCGTTATTTAAACGTCGAAATCGATGTGTATCATTATGTAAGAAGTGCGATTCACTAGATAAAAACTACGCATTCACACATTTTCCTCTATAAAATTTTTATTTTTAACAGGAAAAAGACCGCAGAATGTCTAATCCGTACAAAACAAATCGGGAGAACATTCGAATTATTTTAAATGAAATTTCTTTATGATTTGTTTCTTCAATGAATATTAATTTCACAGTGATTCACTGATCTATGGAATGAGATTGTATAATAATTGTCACTTCAATAACCATCGTGAGTTATTTCCACTGATTGTTAAATTGATCGCTCAATTTCGGCAGGATCAAAGGACAAGTCAAAATAATCAACTCTGCAAAGATGCTTATTTCATGAAGATCATGCCAATCACAAAATAAGGAATTACTGAAGTTGTTGAATATTCTGCTAACTCAGCTATCGCTCAATTCCACTACATATGGAAACGGAAATATGGAATTCATCTCGTCCCCAGTATTTAAATTTGCGTTCCACTGCATATGAATGTAACTTAAAGTAACTGTCGCAAATCAATTATTACAAAATCTGCAACAGGAGTTTCAGAGAGATACTTTGACTTTTCCAAGTTATTTTACGGTACAGAATGAGACAAATCAAAACCAGTTTCAGGAGAATTGTGAGGAATATACAGAGGTGCACCTGGCTTTTTTCGGATGGAGGTGCGGCTTAAGTATAGTGTCCAGCGAACTTTATGTTTCCTTATGAAGAATTCTTTAATGCTGAATTATAATGCTATATTAATTAATTTCACGTGTTGCTTACATTTATAATGTTAACAACTGATGTACTAAATGACATTCGTTAAGGAAAAAGTAAATGCTATATTTCTGAATGTGTCATGGAGGGGGGGCTGGAGCCTTTTAAGCCCCTTTCCCCCTGAGTGCGCCACTGCAGAAAGTAAAATAACACTCGATACCGACAACTAGAGTGGGATTCTTAGAAGCAGGAAAGTACATAAAATACAAAGAAAATTGTGAATAACTTCAAAATACAGCACCTTCCCACCCACCCTACCAAGTAGTAAAGATCTGAGCGTACGAGAAGTTATCCTCGTCCCCATCGAATGTTTTAAAACCCTGGTCCGCGGTATTCCATGTGTCATCCCAGCCAAAACCTGTGCCACCGACAACACATCCCAGCCCAAAACCTGCGCCAGAGTAAGGGTTTCACAAGGCCGACTTCTAGCAAAACCTGTCATCTGCAGAAGGGTCAAGCAATTACACCAATTGCTGACTCCACTTAACAGAGATATCTGATGACGGCAAGAGGCCCAGAGAGGAGAGAGGTTTCTTCCCGGCCGGGGTCGACGCGAGAGAAGAAACCCGGGGCCTCCCATTGGCAGGAATTAATGTGGCAACCGCTGGCGAGCGCACCCGCCCACAACTGTTTACCCGTCACTTGGAGCGATGCCTGCTGTACGCGCTCGCGGGATGGGGAGGGGGGCTCCGCGGAGAAGAGTAGGGCACGCGTGCGAAGTGCACGGTTCGCACGCGCGATGACGTCAACTGCAACCACGACCTCACTCCGATTCACATCGTGTAGTCATCCGCGCGGTCAAGGATTAGTAACAGACGAGATGGAACGAAAAAACCGCCACACACCCATCGCGGTACCTGCACGATTAGGTGTGTACATTTAAATCTACGCTGTTTGCTACCACTTTCTTCCCCTTCCTTACTCTTCCTGAAGTACTCGTACCTGCACCAGCGATCGTTACGTACAATTCCCATTTTGTAAATACAGATTCACTTATATAATTCGAATAGTAATGTAGCCACTTATTTTCTTGCTTAATACCAAGGGTGTTCAAATGCGAAAGCATTTAGTACTTAACAACTGTTTCTCTACACACACAAAAGAGAAGAAAGAAAAAAATATATTGTAATTTTGTATGTACACACTCTGAACACAAAAAATGTCTCATAGGCGCATTTTCTCCTATCGCGAAATCTTTGCCAAGATTCACTAGATGTTTCAGCCCACTCACTGCCGGTGCTCATAAACATAAATGTATATGGGGCGTAGGACGTAAATTCGAACAGAGTTAACAGCGCACTGAGGCGCTACAAATGGTGCATATTTGTACAGGTGCGGAGGCGCTCCACTCAGCAAAGCGTGCATGTGTGAATAAGTAAGTAATGGCGGATTTCTCACAACCGTGCAATGACAACCACATCCACAAATTGAAACATCGAGTGTTACAAAATGTATTTTATCATTACAGCACACGGATTCATTCACAAATAAGACGTAAAATTGATTACCAAAGAGCTACAAAATGATGTTCGTTCCTTGTCAAACATAAAATCATGTCATATCATGGTACAGCAATAAACCATGTTTCGTATATTTCACAAAAAATTGATATTTAATCACATTACTAATAACTGACTTTAACTAATAACAAACAGCAAATATTTCAGCCACTTTTCCCCAATAATCCCTTTCTTTACGACTCCCGTGGGCACACATTAGGTAATTAGTCAAATGATACTGGCATTTAAGCTGTTTATCTCTTCTTTTCATGGTGCATTTCCCGGCGTAACAAACCTCAGAAATATTCATAGGAAAAATCTCATAAGCGTTTCCCTCTTTCCAGGTAGTCATGTTCCGAATAACCTTTCCAAAGAGAGCAACAAAAGATCGCAAGCAAATATACGCATCTGGCACCCCGACAGGTCTTACTAAGTCGCTAATTTTAGTGTCGATGGAGTGGCAACACTGCGTATTGGACACTTGCCAACGCACTACGACCCTAATGCATCTGATGCAGTGGTAGGGATTCTTGGATATGCAGAATGTATGACACATTTCCGCTTGAGAGTTACTAACCTCTATTTCAAGCAACACATCAAGCCTACTCTACGAATTAGCCGACCAACGAAAGGAGACATTGACAATCACATCACAATTTAACTAATAACAAATTTCAAAGATAAAAAAGTATTCATCGGCTTAACAAAAAACTTCACGTTGATTTTAAAGGCTACCCGCGGGATGTTGGACATTTGATGGGTAGATGGCTTTTAAAACAACCACAAGCACAGTTAAAATAAACGGCGACGAGTAGCTCGTGAATACAGAAATCGAAGAAGTGGTCACGATGACTCCAAGGCTTGTAACAGTGTGCATTTCACTTAATAGGGTAGTTAGGTTAACTGGGCAAATTTTTACTTTATTTTTTACATTTGTTCTTCTTAAGTTACCCAAATTTGAATTATGTAATAATTGTCATAAAAGTCACGTGTACAGATGTGCTTTACTCAAATTTAAAGGAAGAAATAATTCCACAATCTTCAATAACTCCAGCGACATAAAAGCGACAAATAGGCAACGGAGCATCCCTAAATAATTCTAGTACAAATTTAAACAAAGTTTTCCTACAAGAACATTTTAGGTGGACTCGCTCAGCGAATTTCCATTACCAGTTGATCAAAATCTCAAGATTAAAATATCTGAACGAACTAAATTCTAATAAAAATATTTCAAGAAAATTAGATAAAATGGATCTTTGGTTGCCTTGCCTTCAAAACAAAAGCATCCTCTGAAGTATTTTTATGTTTTATGTTATTTTTGCGTTATAAAACATAACGTAAAAATAACATAGGTTGCGACGAACTATTTTACACACCTAGCACCCAAATGCAATCACATTACTTAAGCTTACCTTCTGAATAATCGTCGTAATCCCGAAAATCGTCCATGACGATTTTCATGGCAGTCGCCTCCACGACGCTAACGGGATCACTCGTCTCTCCTGCTTCGAAATCGGAAGTTTAAGAATTGCTTTCAAACAATGAAAAAGCCAACCACGCACTACACACGCACTATATTCCTCCACTACCACCAACACTAATACAGTCGTCGCACACCAGAACTACCAACACAGAGCGCAACGGAGGACAGCACCCGGCCGAAGAGTTAATCTCTCGCGCGATAAAGAACACCTTATCGTTATTTACAATGGCCTCGTTAATACGGCGGGCGGCTAATCACCGCATATCGCCCCGGAACAGGTAGCGATCAGACGCTAACTCCGGCAGGTCGCGCTCTGAAAAGTGGAACTCCGCTCCAAGGGGTAACGAAACCTCACGAGCGCCAAGCGCTAGACAAAAGCCTCTGAGCACGAGTCGAGCCGGCGCGGCGGCGAGGAACCGGCGGGCAAGAGGCTTCCGCACTTCAAGCACTGGGCACGAAGCAGCACGCGCACGCCGAAGCAGCACCAGCAACGCACGTCGAGGGCAAAGGCGAGGGCCGCGCGTCACGCCGGCGCATGGCACTCGCGAAGAGAAAAGGATACACGCGGCGCGGGAGCGGCACGGGCGCAGAGCGGTGTAGTGCGGCAGCAGCAGCGGTGCGGGCGGCGGCAGCGCCGAACCACGAGTGAGGGAGCAGGCGGCGGCGGCGGGGACGGCGGCGGCGGCCTGCGCGGCTCCCGCCGCCGCCGCCGCCGCCACCACCACGCCGGAGGCCGCTGGGTGGGGCCGGCGGCGGCGAGGGCAAGGAACGTAGCGGCAGTCGCGCTTGCGGCGCAGCGCTGACGATGGAGGCAGCAGCACTCGAGCACACGACGGCGCAGATGTTCGCGATCGTGAAGGTGGATATCGAAGTGGAATTTGCACAACAGCGAGAAAACGAAAGCAATGGAAACCGCATGACAAAAAATTACGCCCGGCTTCATTAGTGTCATTGCGGCCCGCAATACGTCACGATCAAAAGATGCGACCATCCTGCCGGAACTTAACAGAATGAATACAAATTGATAAAATAAAGTGGCGGAAGCTAGGTAAGTGGCATTGCCTACAGTTCTTGAAAACTCAGGAGACGGCGGAGTTAGTGTATGGGAAGCGCAGCTATACGTGAATGTGAGAATCAGTCGACGCGATAGCAATGCGAATGCAAAAGTACCTGTGCAAACCAGGACCAAAAACTGGTTCCGGAGGGGGTTAATATTATATCCTTACAAACGATGACGGGGGTGGTATTAAAGGTATAAAAGTAGTTATCGTGGCAATCGTGGAATAGACTGCTGAGGTGGTGGAAGTTGAGACCAGCAGTGTAAAAGGTGGATGTGACAGGCGGCCGCCGCAAACCCGCAACTAAAGGGCCCGCCGAGAGCAAAGGCAACGCCCGACAAGGGGCTTGAGAAGTTCGCGGGAGACGTGGCGCTTGAATAACGAACGGTAGCCGCGACGAGCGGAGGCGCTGGGTCCAGGCGCGTGCCAAGAGGCGGCGGTCGGTCGGCCCGCCCGCCTGAGCGAGTGCCGGCCCGCCGGAGGGAGGGGGGGGAGGAGGAGGCGCCGGCGAGGCGTGGAGGCGCCATGTCGCTTGCAATTCGCCGCTCCTCCGAGAGGAAGGACCCGGCGCGGCGGCGGCCGCGGGCGGCCGGCGTGGACCGGTCCGCGGCTGCGAGCGCAAGGATCCTCTCGGGACCACGCACGCGCCGCGCTCCCAGCTCCTGCGCCTCACGCCCCAGGAAATACAAGACCGCACCGACAGCATCTGCGTGGCCGTCCAATTGAATTAACCCCTACTTTCCATCAATCAAGACTAAAAACACATACACAATGTGCTGGAATCACGTCTGGTGTCACCACATTTTTCACAAAATTCAAGGAATGAAACAAAACAGCAGGGCAAGAATCCATTCCAGACGTGTACGTCCTTTTTTGTACACTACAGTATTGTTAATAGTTGATGTGTGGAATGTTTAGGTCAAATGAGAATTCATTATGCAGAATGTAAAGAAAAAAATATTCAAGCATTGTGATTGGTATGTCTTACTGAGTTATACAGAGTTTTTGTATTCATATTCATTCTTAATCTATACATTAAGTTACAATGAAATCAGAACAAAATAAAAAAGGCGTACGTAGAATTATTTTCGATTTCTTCTTTGAGAAATTTTTAAAAGTATGTAAGACCCCGGTAGCATATTTCCCTATTTCAACACTAATGGAAGAGCACAGTACACATAATTCTCAGACTTTTTAGTTTCATAATCTCTTATTAGAATATCATCAAGGGGCAAAGCAGGGATACTATTAATACACTAAATGAAATCATTTTTGCTCATAGGCATCGTCAATTATAACTCTGTACTTCCAATATTGTATATTCATTCAAGTCTTCAGTGCAAATTCAGATTAGAAAACGAAGACTTTTAGAGTGGCAGTCTGACTTTTAAACCGACATTGCTCCTCCAATACTGAATGAACAATTTTAGACGTCAACGAACGCATCTCGAAAGTCTCAAAACGTGCAATTATTACTACAGAAGTGATGCATCATCTTTCCTTCACACGCCAATCACGATAACCAATATCGGACTGAAGATAAAACAAATCAGCAAGGGCAAAATGGAATTGACACATCAGATTACCAACAGCAACAAAGATAAACAAAGAACGGATTTAATATCACATCAGCTGTAAATTATTAATACATTTCCACAATTTATAAGCCTGTTTCACTAAGAAACTAGTGGTGCTACAGAATTGCACAGACTCTACCGTATTAGTTTTCTATTTCCTTTGGTCATCGGCTAGCTATTCGGACTTGACACACATTCTTGCCAGCTGCAATCTATCTGCCCAAACTACATTTTTTTTTGTGACATTTTCTTAAATTTTCGGTTTTCCTGAGAAAACGGAAATAGTATTATTTTAAGACTATGAAAGAACAGTAAAACCTCCTCCTAAATGGAAATTGTCTTCGAAAAATTTGGAGCCATTTTTAAGAAAATAACGTTTAAGCGCTACTGCAAATGCGGAAATTGAAGCTCTTCTTCACAGGAATCTTTTGTGATTTCGAAAAACTTCATTAGAAGTCATTTGAAGCATTTACACTCACAAATACAACAGTGTTTACAAATTGCTGGAAATGTGAATATAAACGGTGTGAGCAGATCTTTCAAAAAAGTTACGTAATTTTTGAAAAAACAAACCCCATATCCCAAAATGAACTTAACGTCATATTAAAGAGTGCAATTTTCACTATCCTTACCACATTTATAAGTGTATTTTACTCGATACGTACCAGAAATTTAAAGAAAAAATTTGGAGTCGTTTTGAGAGACTTTTGAAAATGTGCAGGGGGCTTTATATAAAGTACCCCCAAATTTTGAAGAAAGTTTTTCAAAATCCCAAAGCTTCGACTCGAGCCAGATAGGCAGGGGTTTCTTCAATTTGAAAGAAAAAAAAATACGTATGGTTTATGCGCTAGTAGTGTTCACAGGAAGGATGGACGGAATGACGGACGGACAGATGGACAGACGGACGTTTTCCTTTCAATTGGTTTTTCGGTATCAAGGACCTACAAAAGAGGGATTCTAGCTACACCACGTGTTAGGGGATTTTTTTTCTTAATTTAGCAACTGGATGTATCCCCTTTTTAGTTATCAGGGCCCGGCAATGAATTTTTTCTCCCAAAAATCCGCCGTTTTTTTGCGCAGCATTACATAATTTTACTATGAATTTTACTTCGTTTATACGTGTATACGGGAAAGAAAAAAACGTTCTATAACTTATAATAACATTCAGTACAGTCTAAATGTTTGTATGTACAAAAGACTTCTGTCGGCTGCGAACAAGTATTTTTCTCGGTATATATTATTCTTCACTAAACGCAAAAATTTCACCAAAAATCAACACGCCCCTCCTATTGTATTCAACGCCCAAGATCCCATCAGCACAGTCCATGGCAGCAGTGACCGTGGCGCAGGACGCCCCGGCGTGTCCAAGAAACAACGAATCGAATGGCAACGGTCAGACACGAAACCGAGTGCAAAAACCGCCCTACTGGTCGGCGGCGAGCGGCGACTCCGCCACTAGCGGGGGCGGTTACTAAGGCGGCGGCGGCGGCGGAGGGCAGTGTCGGTGGGCGATTGCTCCGCGAGGGGCGGCGGAAGCAGCGTGACGGCTGCACAAGGGGAGGTCGCGTGCCGCCGCGGGGACCCTGCGCATAATTACGATGCCGTTAGCGCGCTAGCACGGGCTCGGGCGCGGGAGCGGGAGTGGAGGCGCGGGGGCGGTGACACGGAGGCGGAGAGGAACGCCTTCCCCCGCGCACGCTAAGGCAGAGATTCCTAGGCAGAGAAGCGGGCGGCCGGGTCCAAAGCACTAACTTCATCTAGGAACGTGCTGCAACGGTTCACGTCTTTCAAAACCTCACGCCTAGTTTTATTTTTATTTTCCTCCCTACAATCGTGCAGGAAGGAAAAGAATTGGACTGGCCTCAACAATAAGATCTCAACCTTTCGGTCGTAAAATCCGTGTTTAGGGTTCCTTTCAAATATAACTCCGCACACAGGTCAGGATTAAAGCCCATTAGTCTGTTCCAAACATGGTTAAGATGGGTGCAGTGGCGAGAAGAAACATGCAATTGTGAACCTGAAAATCTTAGTGTTTGCTTTGCTTAGTTTTTCCATCTATCTGTGTCTATACATTCATGTATGTATGTGTGCATGCATGTATGTATTTATGTATGAGTGGACGCAAAACCTGTCAGATTAGAAGCTTTTGAGCTGAAATTGACAAACACGTCAGAAGTAAGATTAAGTTACACCGTTCCAGGAGAACATTTAAAGATATTCATTTTTCGCGGGTACTTTACATAAAACGCCAGTGACATCAACATTTTTTGAAAAAAAATGTCGCAATTTTTAAAAAATTATTCTCGAATAGTAGAAAGAACATTTATAAATATGGTATAGTTCCCATTTTCATTAAAATCGTTAAAATTTTTAAAATTGCCCAAGTTCAAAATATTTTTCAATATGTGCTACACCTCCAGTATTAAAAGCCAGAGATTTATTTCTCAAAGCAATTTATCCTTCAATTTTGGATCTTTATTTGGGGTCATCTCTTTTTTAACGAATGTAAGTAGTTGTTGAGAATTAACACTAAGATGAGCAAACTTTTGAGTATGCCGCGCATTCTCACTGGCAAAATAGGTTGGTAGGAAATGAAACAGTACTCAGTACACTGTATTGCCATTATCATTATTATAACACTATAATGAAATCAAGAAATATTACGTCCGATTTATTCCAACATGTCGTAGCTCATTACACTACTCATCGCCTAACATCACTTTACACATTATTTGTACCGATCACTTCATATTTGATTACTGATACTGCATCTTCCATCACCTTCGTTCGAGACACGTTACCATTAAGAGCCAATTTTTGGCATCTACGCAGAGACATATAACCTACGTAGAGACCTGTAACCTAGTCTCTCCGACGAATTTTTAGCAAAATTCTGATCCCAATTTGCTGTCAGCGGAAATCTCTCAACCATAGCAACCGTCCTCATGGACACCAAATCAACTCAACATGGAAGAACTGAAAGAACCGTAGTCGCCAACACAGTGCTGCCTTATTCGAGAACACAAAATCGGACAAAGAGCGACTGTCAAAAGCAATTAGCGGTTTACGAGAGTCCCCGTACCTCCGCTCAACAGCGTAAATGCAACCCCGTGTAGAAACATTATAGTTTTTGAGACCCACAAATATGAATACGAGGCGTATTTATGTGTGAGAAGTACATCCTCCGTAAATATTGTGGACCTTAATTAATTCAAAGAAATTTTTGAATCCCTTAAATTTACTACTTAAACTAACGATAAAGTTTAACGGTTACTTCGCTTATGCACTTTTAAAACTTTTACCTTTCCTTTTTCCATTTCGGCTAGTTTTATAAATTAATTACAGAACTAGAGGGGGCTACAACCAAACATACTTTCTCGCATTATTTCTAACTGTTCTGATATATTATACTATATAAACACTAAGTGTTTTCAACCAGCAAAAATATTTTCCGTCCCGCGATTGAACTCAAATCCTCCAAGTTTATTCGCCGTCAGCGATACCCCTACGCTATAGAAAAGCGGTGATGTTCGAACTCGGGCCGACGCTTACAAACGCAATTGTCTCAACCCAATATTTCCAACACACGATTTTTGCAATTTTTGAAAACAAGGAAAGTTCGACGAAAATGAGGACTTGCACCATATTTTTTACCGTCACTTGATACTTAAGAGGAGAAACTTTACAGAAACATTAGGAGCGGTTTTTCAGGAAAAAAACTGTTAAAAAAATTAAAATTATATTTCGCGCAAAATTACACGAAAACTATTCATATTTTCGAAAATTGAACATGACCTTATTTCAAGATATATCTTTAAAGAACAGATTTCATTACGGAAAAATCTCTATCGTTAATATTATATTTGAAGAAGACGCCCCCCCTCTTCCCAAAAAAATGCACTTTTGCAACTTTCCAAAAATCAACGAACATGAGAGACCTACACCTATTTTTTGAACTGTGAATAAAAGAGTACACAGTAAAATTAATCAATAAAACAGGCATTACCTAAATGCCAGCTTGCAAAAGTTATGTCAAAACACCAACAAAAATAGCAATAAAAACGAAATTCAGCCAACGTTGCACAGGCTATGCTGTTGTTTGAAGAACGCGAAATCTTCGTTAAATATTTTGAACTTCCAACTTGAAACCTGCCCTGTTACTCCCAAAACCCCAAAGCGTTGCGAGTGTCGCAGCCATCAGCAGAGACATTCACAAAAGGCACAGCAAGTTCCGCGTTCAACCACCGCCGCCGCGCCAGAGAGAAGCGGGCAAGCGGACGAGCGGAGCGACGGTCAGAAACAATGGGCGGTCCACGAGCGACGCGGTGCGGCGTCCGCGCCCGCGCCGCGCCGTCCCCGTTCCACGGTAATTTAGATCCGCGATATCCAATTATGATGATGAGGTACGTGGCGGAGAATGCATTACGTACGCAGCAAAGCGGCAGCGGCATAAATTGCTTCGCGGCAGATGCGCCCCAGAGATGGAGGCGCGGCACGAAGGAGCGCGCGCGCGGGGAGGACGCGCCAGCCGCGACGGCCGACCGGTGATCGCCCTCCAATCAGAGTACTTAGGGTTGCCAGGGAGTCAACTACGACTTAGTCCCGTAAGTACAGTGAATGTTATAAGCGGGAATGATGTGTCCCTTCCAGCTGGAAAGTAAAATCAGGCGCCGACCATCAATATGGGTGACGTGGGTATTCCTTTAATCTCTTCTAGCGGGGAACCGCCCCCATTGGGATAGGTTGTGTGGGCTCCCAACTGGTCTCTCGTCATGCGTGCAAGTGTAGTGCGTACACGGGTGTGTATGTGTAAACGGAGAGGGCGATAAGGGCGAGAAAAGAAAAGTCGCGAGCGGCCCATGGCTCGTTGTAAATAAAAATGTTCCGGTATTCGCCAGCCACTGATCCATGGAAACAAATCATGGAAAACTACCAATCAGAGCAGCCACCTCTAGAATTTTCATGTAAGCAGAGGTTAAATCTTCATACATAAAGATGGTGAATCCGACCCAGCTATGTAGCTATTGCCTAAACTCCGCCGCCTTCCGAACTGGTACTCCTAAAACCTCCCTGACAACGGAGGTCGGCACTGAGCAATCGCAGCCGGTGATCGCCTTCCAGATGGCATTGATAGACGACCAACGCAGAAGCGCAAACACACAAAGATCGCGAAGCACATCCATTAACCTCGGAGTTTGCAAGCATGCATGCAGAGGTGCACATTATAGTCTTTCGTGTCGCGTGGTCACTCGCTTTCATTGCATTTCTTATTTTTTCCTTGTCTTGAGGTAATAACGAATGGTGCCAAGGTTGTCAAACAATTTTAACCTAGAAAAATAGAGCGGTCCGCTTTAATTACAGCTTTACCATCACATTAGTGCACACCATTTCTTTGTATTGGCTTCTCTGCGTCCTACGACTACGGCCGGTAAGCCAGCAAGACGGGTCAGCTGACGAGTCAGCATCGCGGAAGAATCGATCGAGTGATGAGCGCGGCCCACCTGTCGACTGGGTGGGTCGTCGAGAGAGCGGGCGGGCAGAGATCGATGGCGCATACCAGATGCCCCTTTATCGGGCAGAGATACCTCCTTATCAGCGCCAGTATATGCTTCCTACGTCAACACAGGAAGAACTTCCGCCAGGACGCTATGGAACCCTCCACATAGGAGCCGTGGAAGAAAAAAATGTGAAACACTTGCGCTGAGAGAGAGAAGTGAATGTGATGGAACGTGTAACACTTGATGTTTCACGGTCATATCTCACATACCTGTGTCAAGAAGAAACCACATTATGCTAAATCAACAGTGACGTATTTGAAAAGCCACCACCAAAGAACTAAAATCAAAGCTCCCATCAAAAATAATATAATAATAATAATAATAATAATAACAATAACTATGATAATAAATGGAAAAAATATTGGAAACCTCCATCTTTCTGTGATATCTCAGCACTCAATTTCTAGCATTATACAGGATAGCATTTCCCCCAAATCGGTCAGAAACATAGAAGTATATGTTCTGTTCAGATGGAGAGTAAAAATCTATTTCACCACTCTCTCACATTCTCCGTTTACAGTTAGCTTTCGGATTTGTTGGCAGGTGAACGAAAATGCTATGTTTACACAGATTTATTACAAATATTCTTTTCTTTATATACATGCCTACTTCCTACTAAATATCCGCATTACAGGTTATATAATGTAATAAATACATTGCATGACATTGTTTTTGTGTACTAAAGAATAATAGTCAATGAGCGAAGAGTATTTGATGAAGCAATCTGAAGAAACTTAACTTCCAGGGGCGTAGCGTCCATGGATGTAGATGATGTGTTACATACCCTGACAATTAACAGCAATTTTTATTTTAAAATGATTATAAATTGTCCATTTGTTAATTTATTTTTCTACTACAAAATATTTCATTATATTTCAAACATAGCGCCGTTTAGAATTCGATTCTTCACAAGGATGAATGAATCAGCCTTAAATGCCGCCTAGCATGGTGGAAGATATATAGGTGTGTCAACTAGCCCCCTTTGGGAGAGATTTTCTGAAGCCAGGTTGAGGCTAGTTCCTCGCTTGTCCGTAAGGTGCGCACGATTAGTTTGGGTCACGGTAGTAAGATATACATCTTAATATGACATCTTAAACCATGACTAGTACACAGTTTTACATAACATTTCCTACTCATTTTCGTAACTGTTTGCTCTAGAGTTTACCAATTCCACCGCGAATCGACAAATCACTGACTTAAAATTAGAAAACAGCTGGCCACAGAGCTGTCGAATGGATCACGACCAATCACGACCTTGCCCAATAAGACCCAAAGATCGCAGCGCTTATATGCGAGAACTGTGAGAACTAGCCTCATATTAGCTTCTGGGAGTGAACTGGGAGTGAACATACCTGGGTCATTCCATGCAAAAAAAGGTAGGAAATCTGACACTACATCTCAGAATTTAAAAATATTTTGCCACCTTACTTATCATGATACCTGCACGAACCAGGTGCAATATTTTTGTCTCATCAGCCATTGTTTAGCAACAATGGGCACTTGAAATATTAGGTTAGCAGTCTGTAGACATTCCGTTTTTTTTCGATGAAATGCAAAACAAGCAAAAAATATGAAAGTGACACTATTTGTGGAAGAAATGTAAAGGATAATTTTACGCTAAAGATATTTTTTACAGTGAGTCTTTAACAATTAGGAAGTAAACAAATTCTAAAAAATGCAATAAATGGAAATGTAATATTTTTAAATTCTTGAATTTTGGAAGAAACATTGCTGAAACTACTTTCAAGCTACTCTGTAAATTTCATCACGGAATCTTGAATGGTTTTAAAGTTATGAATTAAAGTATCTTACCGGCGCTCCGAGAACGAACTCATCTCAGCTGCTAGAGCCGCCGCCCAGCCCTCTTCGTCAGCACTCGGCGTTACTTTTTTCCTCCGCGGCGCGATGGTGGATTTTGCAAAAGTACTTCTCGAGGTGTTAATTTTGTCGTACGAGCTACATGAAGAGATACGCCAAATTCGACCATTGTTTTTTGTTTACTCCAACTTTTTGGTAAACACGTTAAAATCATATATTTCTCATTAGATGTTTTCACATTTGGAAATTTTTTATTGAATTGTGTCAACGTTTGTTTTCCTTCACTGCTTTCTGTACTCACATGAAATAATTCAGAAACTGTTTTATTTACGGCACTCACCTTTCTCCTTGCCTACGATTTCTCTCAGGTTTGTTTTCGCAATGACAATGATGACTTGACCCAGAGGATTCAAAATGTTTTCATTACTGATAGTGGCTTCCTCTGCAACTCCTAGGGCTACGTACTCCTCTTCACTTGACATTTTTACTTCACCTGTCTATTTCAGTTGAGTCACTAAGATCTGCATTGGGCATCTTGGATATTTTGTGACAGACACAGAATGCATATTGCTTCTCCTACCACTAAATTTGATATTTACTTCCGCATCGCCTCTGTTATCTTTCTCTTACCCACCCGACTTTTGTGCTTCTCAAGTCCGAATGGATTGCAGCACCAAAGCCTGTTAAACGTATTCACAATCTTTGGCAATTTCTTTCACGATGTATCACTGAACAGTAACACGCGAAAACTAAGTCTAAACTGGTGTCAGGATCTCTTCGAAGGCATCGATGGATATCCCTAGGAATGAACTTGGCGGTGCCTGCGTACGATCTTGCCTCACCCCTCGCTGGGCAAGGGCACGCGACTTTCAAACTTAAGAGCAAAATGCGCGTATACTTTTTATTTAATGACTTACGCATTTTCTAAGATTCCATCGCGACAGTTAGCAGAATGGTTATTTATTGGTTCTTCGGGCAGTGTGTAAAATATGAAAGAAAATAAAATATTACTTCAGAAGAAAAATGTATGTGTTTAATTTATTAGCATTTTTTATTATAAACAAATACCTCAATCCTTAATATATTATCAACTGCTTAAAATATGATCATTTATCTTCAAAGTAGTGTGCCCGTTTTTAAAGTTTTATTCATTTTATGATCGTCATAATTATTTTCATTATTGAATGTATTGTGTCATCGTCTATGTTTAACCCGTAATTGTTGCTAATCTGCTAAAGATATTAATTTCACAAATTGTCTTTTAACTGTTCATCATTAGTATATTAATTTAATAAAATATGAAAAAAATCTGAGACTCACTGTCAGAAAACCTGAAATTTTGCATGGAATGACCCACCTATATATCCTACACCGTGCCACCAAGCCTGCGTTGTGAATCAGATGCACAGTGACTCATTACATCCAGGGTGCCTACGAAAAAGCTGTCGTTTTACGAAACTTCATTGATTCTCTTCAGTGTTTGTAAGAGAACGAGATTAATTATTGAACATTGTCGTTTTATTTAAGTTTTATTACCTTATTTTAATGCATTTAGTAATGATATATTTGTAGCCAATTTAGGTTAGGGATTGTGCTGATTAAATGCACAAGGGTATGTGTCTGTGCAATCTACATCTGTGCCCTGGAATGGCGAGCATAACGCGATCCAAAGCGCCTACATAATTATGGAGTAGTATTTTTGTGCCGTGGACAAATTATAGCAATGTTAGAAACAGTTAAAAATATTTGAAAAATATGAGAGGATAGAATTTTATTTAAACAGGGAAATACTGTCACACTTCATTCGAGTTGTATGCTTTTTTGGGAGACAAGGGCTTGTATTTTCTAGCCATAATGAAAATAGGGGATCATCAAATTGAGAAAATTTCATGGAATATATAAGTGAAATAATGAAATATGATAAAACTGACAAGGATGATATGGAAAATTCCTGTGTTTCGTGCAATCTCGCCAGAAATTCAGATTATTGGATTTCAAATGTGAGCATGGTAATGTCCAATGAAATTCTTCAGTGTTTGTAAGAGAACGAGATTAATTATTGAACATTGTCGTTTTATTTAAGTTTTATTACCTTATTTAATGCATTTAGTAATGATATATTTGTAGCCAATTTAGGTTAGGGATTGTGCTGATTAAATGCACAAGGGTATGTGTCTGTGCAATCTACATCTGTGCCCTGGAATGGCGAGCATAACGCGATCCAAAGCGCCTACATAATTATGGAGTAATATTTTTGTGCCGTGGACAAATTATAGCATGTTAGAAACAGTTAAAAATATTTGAAAAAATATGAAACGAAAAAAAAAAATTTTTTTTCTTTTCTTTTCTTTTTTTCAGTGTTTGTAAGAGAACGAGATTAATTATTGAACATTGTCGTTTTATTTAAGTTTTATTACCTTATTTTAATGCATTTAGTAATGAAATTTTTCTTCATTTTTTTAATTTTTTAAAATTTTTTGTTCGAACTTCGCTCAAGAATGTTATACATCCAACTTTTATTAAAACTTCTGGAATTTCCAAAACTTGCAGAAATTTTTTTTTTTCGAATTTGCCTTATACTTTCAATATTATAGCCAGATATTTCTTAATACAATATATTCCTCGATGATCTTTCAATCAATCCATTCATTACTTTTCGAATCTTTGTATTCTTTTGTGAATGTCTTAACAAATATTGCTATTTTATAATCCTGAAACATTAAAATACTATGTGAACAGTTGCATAAGTACTTAAGCACAGCAGTAAAAAATGGCATTCGCTCAATATTGTTTATCGTAACACATTCGAATAGACTGTTTTCAGCAGTTTCACAAACATCCAATCGACAATCCCAGAGGGCAGATATGAATACCTATAGTGTGTGTCTATATATATATACACATACACTCACACACATGCTCTACTTACGTCTTTTCCATCTCCTGGTTTCACAAAGCATTCACTACACTAACGGAACTAACATCCATAATACTTTATGGTTTCCCGAAATATCAAACATCGTGTAGGGCCCCCGCGAGCACGCAGAAGTGCCGCAACACGACGTGGCATGGACTCGACTAATGTCTGAAGTAGTGCTGGAGGTAACTGGCGGGAGGGGTTAATCTCTGGTTGTATATTTCTACGGTACTTACTGAATACACGTCAATATGAGTTTTCCAGTGATGAAAAGCATAACTTCATGTGAAGTAAATTTTAAGAAGTAATATTTCCCAATAGCTCTCTCCCTTACACACACACAGGGTCGTTTTTTCCCCTGGATGTTGCCTTTTAACTCTGCTCAGAACAATTTCCATTTTCCACGTTGTAAGGAGAAATGCAGACTTTCGCGTGCAGCTAACCATGTCAGAGACGGCCCAAACGATTAGTAACTAACAATTATTTATAAAATATGAAATACAGGCCTTAAATTTTGAGATCACTCACATTTAAACAATATGTCGAAAATCAAACTTTTGGAAGTTTTTTTAAGGGTCGCTTTTTAACACCTTCATACAGCGACCACTGTGATTGTTGTAACTGTAGAAAGAACACGTAAGGACAACACGAACACACAAACATTCATGCACGAGACGGGTTCGAACCTGCGATCCTTCGAGCCGAGGCAGCTATGGCCCTTCAGCCTTAGCGACCTCGGCTATCCAGGCCAGCAAAATTAATTATTATTTCAGGTTATTCAGTCTGAATTATACGCATACATGACTTGCCATTTGTCATTCAACATTTTATTCAATGGCTCTTCTTCAATGATTTCTTTAACACCTATTTTTTAAGTATCTTATCATAATAACACATCGCAAGGAATCGTTCCAGAAAAGATAACTTACTTTTTTCTTTCTTCATTTCTCAGTACATCTGTATATTACATATCTAAATTACAAATTTTTTCTAAAGACGAAAAGCAGTAAACGGGTAAGACGGGGGGATTTCTACATGTTCTTAGATATGTGTCCGTTCACTTTCAAACACAAAAGCAGACGCTTCTAAGGCAATCCATCACGAGGTGCCAGCATACAGAGCAACTCCCATTACTGCGAACTTCCCGGACGTGAATCCGCCCAACAAAAACGCAGTCAGCAGCTGCAATGGAAAGTGGACGGAGTTAGGGCAGATTGCAGAAAGGGACTGAAATATTTATACCCTCCATCTCACCACAATGTTATTCACGCTTCACAATCATTTCCCGTGTATAAAAAATATCATTGGGTAGAGGAAACGCAAGGGCTGTACTCAATAAATGATCTGAAACATTTCTCAGCTTTCTTCATTTAATACGTGAACTGAATTCAAATCATATCGAAACAGTGAGACTGCGTTTTATTTCGTGTACCCACTTAATTCCTAATCACAATGATACCGAGTGCTGAATTCCTCTGGCGAGGATACTTTCCACCCACTACATCAAATAACTATACTGTTCGGTTCCGAGTTCTCCGGTCCTGGAAGAGGGGTTTAAGTTTCTCCGCAGGGTGGAGGGAGGGCGACAAGGCGATGGGCTGTAGGATTTGTGTGACTGGCCTTCGTGAATCACACATGGGCTCTAGAAAAGGACGAGCGCGTGCTTAGACAATGCACTGGTTTCGCAAAACTTAATTCAGTTTTGATTCAGAATGCGCGAATGTTAGATGTGAAATGGCGAAGCGAAATCGAATTCGACAATTTACAGTGAAGGTCGAGAGATCATAGCAAGTGTAACTGAGGCATGTGATAAAGAAAAGAGGCAAAATCATCTACTAGTTTCTCTGACAAAAGTCACAGAATGAGCATCGGCATACACTGGTGTTGGAGTAACTAGCATTAAAACAATCCGTAAAGAAAATAATACATGGAATGAAACAAGTGCTGACAGGCGACTTATTTCGCCTGGTAAGAAAAGGACAGTGATTCGTCACAATGCCGTGAAAATCGACGAGTTCGATATGCTGTCTTTGAGTTACATGTCCGTGTAAAGCAAGTGCCTACGGTATCGAAAGTGCTGCCCATATTAAAAGAAAATATCAATTTTCCTTGGGGAGAAAAGTCACTTTGGAAATTGATGAAACAGATGGGATTGAAATGGAGGAAGTGTAATTCAAAACGAAAAGTGTTGGTCGGGAGAGAAGACACTGTTGATTTGAGAGCAAGATATCTTGTCCAAATGACGAAGTTAAGGAAAGAAGGCCGTGAAATAATCCATAGTGACGATACATGGATTGATAACAGCTTAGTATTTTACAAGTGGTGCTACAGAATGGCCCAGATTTTCCCGTATGAGTTTTCTATTGCCTTGGGTCTGGACTAGCTATTCGGAGTTGCTGCACACTCTTCATCAGCTGCCATCTATCGCCAACCAAAGTATTTTTTTTTTTTGCATTTTCTTAATTTTTCGTTTTCCTAATGGCAGAACAGAAAAATTAATTTTAGAATATTAAAGAACACAAAAACTTCGCCCTAAACGGCAATTTTCTTTGGAAAATTTGGAACCGTTTTTAAGAAAATTACGTTAAAGCGCTACTGCGTATGCGAAATTTGAATCTCTCTTCACAGAAAATTTTCGAGTATACAAAAAATTTAATTTGAAGTCATTTGAAACACTTACACTCACAAATATATGTTTACAAATTGCTGGTAATGTGCATTCTAAAGATGTGAGAGATCTTTCAAAAAAAAAAATCATTTGTGTAATTTTTCAAAAAACAAAAAATACCTCAAATTTAACTTTACGTCACTGCAATTAGCACCATCTGCACTAAACTTTGAAGAAAAAACTGGAGCCATTTATGAGAAAATGGAGTTTCAGCGTTTCTGAAAACGAGGAATTTTGAGCTACTTTTCACAGAAAACGGTTGAGTTTTCGAGAAATTTTACTTGACATTATTTAAAGCATATGTACTCATAAATGTAATAATGTGGACAAAATACCGCTAACGTAAATATTAACAAAGTGAGAGACAAGTGAAAGCAAAAAAATACATTTTTGCATTTTTTGAAAACAACAAAGGAATAAAGCAATATGGCTTTTATCTCATCTCATAGAGTACATTTAGCACTATCCCCACCAAAAGTTTAAAGAAAAAATTTTGAGCCGTTTTTGTGAAAATCTTGTTTTTCTATTTTTTTTTAAATTGCACGTATTGCATGCAATTTTGAGCGAAAACTACTAAAATTTTCAAAAAATGTACATGACCTTAAAGAAAGAACAATGAACAAATTTTATTTAAAGGAAAAATCTCAATTTGCAATTTTGTGGTTGGAGCAAGACGCCGAATAAAATTCAAACTTCCGCATTTTTCGAAAATTCAGAGTTAACCGTGAAACTTGGACCTATGCCACCTTAATACCAGTATTTTACTCTATTCTTACAAGAAATTTAAAGAAAAAATTTGGAGACGTTTTTAAAAAAATTTTAAAATTTCCCATGTGCTTAATGTAAAGTAACACCCAAAATTAAAATATCGGTTTCAAATTCAAGAGGCCACGAGATCAGCCAAATCGTCGGGGAGTATATATTTTGGAGAAATGGGTGATGTTCACATACACCGGACGGACGGAGACAGACGGACAGACGAACGGACATTTTACATTCAATTGGTTTTCGGTATCAAAGACCCAGAAAACAGGGATTCTGGCCACACCACGTGTTAGTGGATTTTTTTCTTAATTTAGCAACTGGATTTATCCACGTTTTCGATATCACGTTGTTTAAAAAACAGCACCCGGAAGTTTAACAATAGTTACACGTATGACTACTAACTTCAAATAGCGATTCGGTTCGGATTATGCAAGTTCGTCCCCTAATGAACGGTATTATTTAGATTTAAAACGAGATTTATTACATTTTTCAAACACAAACATAGGACAAAAATACTATTTAGAAAATTTCAAAAAATCAAAGACATTTTCAATTGTGATTTATCCTTCATTGCACTTATATGACGATAGAGACTAGAACTGTCAATCGTGAATAAAACTGTATGACGTCCTTTCTTAAGTGTGAAAGAATCCTACCTGGCCTCAAATGGAAAGAAACATACCTGAAGACACACGTAATACCGGTATGATATTCAATGCATTGTACACAATTTCCCATACATTTCTTCTTTCATATATCACCCTTTCAATGGAATGACATGAATTAATTTGAGAGTTTGCTCTACAGACTTCTCCAATAGATTTTTCAAAACAAAAAAACTTTCTGGCTTCACAATATTTTAATACTTAAAACGTCATTTCTCCGGCACTTTTATTTCCTGAAAATCTTGTTTTTGATATAGAAAGATCAACCTATAAGATACATAAACTAGTGGTGCTACAGAATGCTACAGACTTTCCTGTATTAGTTTTCTATTTCCTTGGGTCTTCGCTAGGTATTCGGAATTGCCACATACTCTTTCTTGCCAGCTACCATTTATCACCGCCAAAAGTACATTTTTTTGTCATTTTCTTAATTTTTCGATTTCCTATTGTTAGAACGAAAATATTAATTTTAGAATATTAAAGAACACAAAAACCGAGCCCTAAAAGGCAATTTTCTTTTAAAAATTATGTGCCTTTAAAAGAAAATTGCATTTTAGCGCTACTAAAAATGCGAAATTTGAAGCTCATTTTCACAGAAAATTTTTGAGTTTTCAAAATACTTTATTTGAAGTTATTTGAAGCACTTACACTCCCAAATATAATAATGTTTACAAATTGCTGATAATGTGAATATTAAAGATGTGAGAGATCCTTTAAAAAAATTACATATGTATAATTTTTGAAAAAAAAAAAATTCAAAATAAACTTTACGTCATATTAAAGAGTGCCATTAGCACTATCCAACCGAAATGTTTGAAGAGTTTTTTTTATCCATTTATGACAAAATGGCGTTTTAGCGTTTCTGAGAATGCAGAAATTTGAGCTAGTTTTCACAGAAAACGGTTGTGTTTTCGACAAACTTTACTTGACATTATTTAAAGCACATGTACTCATAAATATAATAATGTGAAAAAATCGCCGCTAATGTAAATATTATCGACGTGAGAAACATGTGAAAAAATTTACATTTTTGTAATTTTTGAAAAAAACAACCTATAGAGCAATATGGCTTTTAAGTCATCTAGTCATGTCATTTTATGTCATAGAGTACATTTGCCACTATCTCTACCTAAAGTTTAAAGAAAAAAATTTAGAGCCGTTTTTGAGAAAATCTTGTTTCTGTAATTTTTTAAAATTGCACATATTGCACACAATATTGCACGAAAACTACTAAAATTTTGAAAAACATTTACATGACCTTTATGAAAGAACTCAATATGCAGAACAAATTTTATTTGAAAAAAAAATCTCTATCTTCAATTTTGTAGTTGGAGAAAGACGCCGAAAAAAAATCAAACTTTCACAATTTTCGAAAATTCATAGTTATCCGTGAAAATAGGACCTATGTCATGTTAATAAATGTATTTTACTCCATTCATACAAGAAATTTAAAGAAAAAATTTGGAGCCGTTTTTGAGAAAATTTTGAAAATGTCCGGGGGGCTTCATGTAAAGTACCCCCAAATTTTGAAGAATCCTTTTCAAAATCTCAAAGCTTTGACTACAGCCATATCGACCGCGAAATATCCATTTTTGAATAAATGGTACCTATGGTTTAGGCGCTAGCAGTGTTCATAGACGGACGGACGGACAGATGGACGGGGACGGACGGACGGACGGACAGACAGATTGACGTTTTCCTTTCAATTGATATTTCAGTATCCATGACCCACAAAATAGGGTTTCTGGCTACACCACGTGTTAGGAGATTTTTTTTCTTAATTTAGCAACTGGTTTTATCCATTTTTTCGTTATCACGGCCCGGCAATGAGGTTTTTTCCGCCGAAAATTGGCCATTTTTTCGCGCAGCATTACATTACTTTCCCTATACTACGTATATCATTACGTGTATACGAACGTATACGGGAAAATATGAATACTGAAATTGCAGTATTCAGCAGTTGCGTTGCATTGCTGTATGCTTATCTTTATATGTAAAGGTCCATAATAGGCTAAGGCAGGGCATCACTTCCATGCCCGGCTATGTGGGCAGCAGCTACGATCGGTTCGATAGCTTGAGCATTTACCCCAAAACCGCAACTAAACATTGCTGGTCGCCAAACTTAACTACAAAATTCATATTATCTCGGCAATAAAATAATCCTATGTACCTTCTGATCAATATACGATATATCAGAGTGAATTTACGGGAAAAGGGAGGTTACCCAGGAGTAATCCTTGCTGAAGGTTACACTGTTTCGAAATCCTCTCAACCATTTTGACAAATTTCTATCTTTCTCGCACTGCGGATACGGACCAAGAGCAGGTGTCAAAAATAATATTGTACTAATAATGTGCAACAAATAATACGAAATGTACATGAAGTAATGAAAGCAACATTACAGGCAGCAGGTTTGGATCCCCCCTCTGAATGTATTGGCCAAACGGGGTCAAAATCTCTTCCAAATGTGGCCGAAGGCCAATAGCACAGCCAATAGCCGTAAATACAAAATAGCAAGTAAACATAAATACAAAAAGAGAAATTCAAATTGGGCGTGCTCTTCGCATACATCCGGTTTTTCACTTTTGTTGCGGCCCCAGCACAAAATATATTCTGTAATAAATTATCACATTAAAATAGAATAAATTGTGTCCATTAAACATACAAACAATTCCTTCATCGAACACTTCAGAATAAAATTAAACCCCCTTCTTTAAAAAGGATTTTCTGAATACACAATATAATAAATTATTATATTTCAATAGATTTTAACAGCAAAGAAATCTGAGCTAAAACAACGAATGTGAAGGGAAAAAATTCAACAAAGAAAACATGAAACCGAGGTTCACAGCGTTTTCAAAGTGTAACTTTTTACTGCATGGAGCACGGACAAATCATATTGCAATTTCTCAAATCTTGGTAGTTAGAGCATATGTTCTTTCATCACGTATCCCGTTTCCATCACATCACGTACAGCAGGTGCACAACCTCCCGACTCACCATCTCTGAATACGATACTTTACAAACTTTTGTACGCAAATCAAATATGTATCTAAACTTCGTAAGCACCTTGAGAAGAGCACATAATACGTGCCCGTAAGCCTAAGAGACGCAAGGAGGGAAAAAAATTCGCTTCGTATATTAAAATTCCTCCGAAGCTGCCTCCGGTAAGCGCGATCGATGGCCTAGTTGGCGATCGCATGCGCTTCTCCACCCCCACAGAACGGCCTTGCGGGCGCCTCCCTCCATCGTTATCTAAGAGCCCGAGCAATCCCGCACCTTCTCTCACGGAGGCTACGAAAGAAAACCTAAGGTGGATATTCGCCCTATAAAAAAATTAGTAATTACCTTCGATTTAGTTTTTGTTAAATTTAAACGCCCATTAACTGCAATACCACCAGTAACTCAAAATTGGTTATTTCGTGTACGGACGTTCTATAAAACATCCTTTGCATTTTTATAAGCGTCAAACCTGACATCACAATCAAAACGTGTGAATGTAATAATTTCAAACAATTTGCTATTAGACTTGAAGACAAAATTTTATCTTCAAACTCATTTTCTGGAAAATGTTACGACGGTAATGAATTTAATGGGCAACAACATGCGAAATTCCTATTGTAAGAGATCCTGAGATTTAGTTACCGTTTGAAACGTCGTATGAAACACATCAAGAAGACAGAAAAAGAAAAGGTGTTATCACACGAACTCAAACACAATAACCCTACGGATAAGACAATAGAAAAACAGCCAAAGTAACAAAACAATCGAAGGTCAGAACATTCTACAATACAAATAACACACAGTTCGAGATGCTGTACTCTGATAAACGGATGATGCATGCAGAGGAAAACGACTGCAGCAATGCTCATTCATTCTGGATTTCAAGCAATCGATTCAATTCGCAAAATCGCGCAGCTTGATCAGTTACGACAGACACGAAATAGCAAATTTGCTATTTGCTGGAACCATTGCTAATCGCACGTTTTAATGAAATTCAAACATCAGGATACGAATATTGCATCACACAAACGCATATGGGAATATAAGGTCGTGTTCAGGAAACCTCTGATTACGACAAAAGAATAGTTTCGAACAAGAATTTGCTTTGAAGCAAAAGAAACAATTAGAACGCAAGTTCGACGACCGGCGCAGAGCTGGCGGCCAAATCCGGAAACAGAAGGAACGTGGAGGAATGTAAATGCTTGCGGTGCTGCTACTGCAAAGAGGACCAGACGCTCTTAAGCGGCTACAACCGGTCACTCAAACGGCAGATGCATATGGCAGGTCATCGGAAACTCTGTTACAACTAATACCCCCAGTCAGGAGTAATTAATTTCAACAAAACAACGAAATACGCCTAAAAGTCAAAGTAATCTACGCCTCTACGTAATCGTTATTCTTACAGGATAACTGACACAAGAGCACGGACTCAGCAAATTGAACTGATAACTTCCTAGTCGAACACGAATCTTATCTCATTAACGTGGAAACCCCATATCCAAGCAACTGCTAATAAAGCTTTGGTCAAAATTTCGAAAATGTTTCCTTTAATTAACTCTAGATCTCCCACTAGTATCGAAAGCCGAATATTACTGTACAAATCAATTATTCAACCCACTCTAACCTATGCATGTCCAGTATGGGGTGGCGCAGCACCCAGTAACCTTCAAAAGTTAGTTGCGTTCCAGAATAAGTTCCTAAGAAAGACCCTCAAGGCACCTCGGTTTATTCCAAATTCCTAAATTCATCGCGAGCTAAATATATTGCCATTAAACGAACACATGAACAAAATAGTTGATCATTTCTTTCAAAATCTTTACTCTTCCCCCTGCTCCACAATATTTAATCTGGACCGCCTTGCTTCAAGACCCTGTATTAAATCAAGATTCCCCAAGGTTAGTCAGAGGCCACCGTAACTTCTGTTTCTACACCTTTCCTAGCACTACCTAAATTGCAACTTAACACCTCAAACCTGAACCTTGAAGCCTGAATCGAATCATCAAACCCTAGACCATGTTTTCACGAGTAGGAATGAATACTCATTTGCTATGGGTGGCCACATCCAAAACGTTATAATATAAAATGTACTGTGGTCAAACCCCTCGAGAGACAGAAATGTCGAACGAGAGGAAAAAAATGTTAATAAAATCTTATCTTACAGCACTGAATTCAACAGCCACGTTTTCTCCTAAAACTGAATACACGGCACTTATCTCTTAAACTAGTGTGATCATTATATTATGTATGATAACAAGTATGTCAATCAATAATATAATTATCTACATATACCATGAAATGCTGCGATTTGTTTTGTTCTCTTTCTTCGCTTTCTTTCTTCTCTTCCATCGCTCTCTTTCTTCATCCGGTTACAGTAATAGTTATGAACCAACCCCATTACCTTACCGAGAGTAGGAGGATGATGACTATTGCAAAACAATGCCCAAAACATGAAATCAACAGAGAAATGTCATTTAATGTCCTTTGTTTTCAAACGACAAAAGCGTACTCTTGAAAGTGCAGTATCTCATAATCGAACACAACTCATTTTCTCGGTCCAGCCGAAACTCCAACAAAATTTTCAGACCTTATAATAATGCAAATGTTTCTTCAACGCAGAAACTGATATTTCACCAAGGCAAATCAAGGAGCTCTAATAAATAAATTTTAAAAAATTTAAAAAAAAAGCATTCTCAAAGTTATTTGCGGAGTAGGACGACCTTGAGCCCTCTGGCATTTCATTCACGCCGGCAGGCTCACACATTATATCCTGCATGTGACAGAAGGCCAGGTGGGCGCCATTTGTGGCTCTAGGACCCGCGCGACTATACGGTATATCCCTGGAGTTGGCGGTATTGGCAAAATAGTAGCAAACATACGAAGCAGATTCATCTTCACGCCACTAAAACCTCGACTCATCTTATCTTCATGTGAATGATGACCTACGATAATGCAAGAGCATTTAGTCATTCAATTCAGTTTAATTTATTGTGATAAAATAAAATATACTATTTAATACCATAAAATTCCCACAATGCACAAATGGCACAAACATTCTCGTATTAGCTAGTGTCCATTTAGCTTAGACCCTAAGTTAAGTTAAGGCTAGCTTTTCGGTTTTGCCACTTCTTCATCCCAGCTGACAACTATTGGCGCCTAAGACATTTTTTTCATATTTTCTCTATTGTTTCAATAAACGTCATAAGAAATTCATATAAAGCCTATGTACTCAGAAATGCAATAATGAATACAGAACGCCCGTAATGTAAATACTATTAACTTCGTGAAAGATAATATATATAATACAATAAATATATTATATATTTATATGTAATACAATAAAGATACATATATGTATATTATATATATATATATATATATATATATATATATATATGTTGTGTGTGTGTGTTTGTGTGTACTTTTTGGAATATTAAAAGAATACGAATTAAAATAAAGAAAAAATTTGGAGTCGTCCTTAAGAAAATCTTGTTTTTTATGTTGCCTCTATTTAACACAAAATTGCGCAAAAATTACTAATATTTTAAAGATAATGAACATCACATCAATCAAATAATTAATTAGGAAGAACAAATTTCAGTTAGAGGAAAAAATGACACCTTCAAAATATTGTTGTTCAAAGTGGTTCAAAAAAAGATTGACCTTTTGCAAGTTACATTAATTCGGAGTTTACAGAGAAAATCGGATCTATGCCATCTTTACATCTATTTCATTGTACTCTCGCAAGCAATTTAAAGAATAATTTGGAGCCATTTTTGAAAAAATGTTGAAAATGTTCCATGGGCTTCATGTAAAGTACCCGAAAAATTCACAGAATTGCTTTCTTTGCAAAGCTTCAAGTCGTGCCGTTGTTCAAGGACGTTTCGACGTAAACCAATTCTTCATTATCAAGGACAGACAAATCGTGGATTTTGACAACACGTGTTCGAGGAAGTAATTTACTACATATTGGAACAAGATTTATCTATTTTCTGTATCAGAGATTCATAATACGAGTGATTTTCTGTCGAAAATCGCCGTTTTTTAGCCTCATCCGTAACATATCTTTCTTTACACTATTACATATATTACTCCGTATGTACTTTCGAATTCAAGAAAGTATCATTAATCACGTTTGAGAATTCAAATCACGTTTGAGAATTTAAACGTTTCTTAGAAAATGTAAGTGAAAGAGTACATTAGAATACTTATTTAAATATTCTTAACTTTTCAACAAAGATCAAATAGAAGAAAATGATAATTCATGGAAAATTAAATGGCGATACTATACTCAATACATACAGTTGAATGTTGTTTTGTAGAGTGATATCTACAAGCATTCATGTACTGTTCGTATCACGTAATAAAATCAAATTTCTCGATGTTCTATGTAAATCAAAGACCACCTGTGTTAATTAAAGAAACGGCTCTCCTTCTTAGATAAGAAAGTAACTGAAAAAAATAAGCTTTTTAAAAAAGGCGAAATAAAGCATCTGAGAGAGTCCAATTACAGCGTCTCTTAAGTCTGATGAACAAATTTCAACACTACGTCTGTCCTTCAGAAGCGTCAAATGCAAGAGGGGAAAGAGTACAAGAGCTCTAAGTAAAACAACATCAAACGTTAGGAAATCACAACTAAGTACTATAAATAGCGCGATTTATTTTTAATACAAAAACCGCGACAGCTGTTACGGTATATCGAAAAGGTGAAATGTATCTAAATAATGAGTGTAAAGCTATCGATTTTTCAAGGCTCCTCCACAACTAACAACTAACTTTAACTTTATATTACAAATGAACGGGCAAAATTCAGTAACACCAAAACTGACATATTGTATGAAATTACAACAAACGTATAAAATCTATTTTATAATTAGTTAAGTTTGTACCAGGTGACATGGAACAACTATAATATAATTTAAATTTTACAAACCAAAGCTGAAAACATGTGTTTGCGAAAAATTAAGCCAGCATTTGAATGACAGGACGGGAAATGTCAATTGTACACAAAATTAGTGTAACATCCCATTTTGTTGACGAATTATAAAACTACAGAATTTCTATTGCAGATGTGCAAGAAATGAAAGGAAATAAGGACTAAAGTGAACAAAATTAATTTTGAAAGAAAGTCGAATCCGTTTACATGATTGCAGTTAAGCAGATTTTAATCATAGTGTAAGTGAATTCGCAATTTTTATTGCGACATTCACACCACCCGCCCTGCAACCACACCACAGACATCAGCGCATCCCGTAAACCAACCACGAACTTCCGAGACAGACTACGGCATAAGCTGCGGACGTCGCGTCGTTGAATCGAAACGCCGCCGCCGCTCTCCCGGCGGCGCCCGGGACTGCGACACTCCCCCGCTCGCCCCTGCGTTGCGCCGCGCCGCGCAGCCCAGCCCTGTCCCGCCCACCGCGCCGCTGCGAGCCCCACAACGCCCGCCCACGCGAAGGGACGCTCCGCGCCCTGCACCCGCCGCCCGGCACGGCCCGGCCCTGCGGCGAAACCGCGCCGCGCCTGCTGCGGGCACGCGAGCCGCAATCGCGTGCGGCGCAGCGCGACGCGGCACACCAACCCTCACTCTCACACACCACGCCCGTTTAAGAACATTCCGCGGCAGCATTAACAATTTTTTTTTTCATCGACTCTAAGGGTCTCTAGTCCTACACTTCCTATCGGCGCGAAACACATGCAACACACGCGCGGCCCCGCGTGTTAGTAAAACGAAGGCGATAATTCAAAACTTTAAAAATATGGTTTCGGCCCGAAAATGGGCACATGGTTATTAAACACGTGCACCATGAATCAACAGTCACATGTTCGAACGCACGACCAAATACGGGAGTCGATCTGACGTAATCAACACGAGACATCATTCATTCGCGCCCGTTCCAATATAGAAGAGTCGATGACACGACACCAGTAACAGTGGCGAATAGGCAACACGTATATTCACTACTTCGCGTCATGGTAACTAACAATAACCGATGACTCCCCTACGTGATTATTGAGTCCTTAAAACTTGTTTATACATTGCTTGGGATCCAGAATCCTTTTTGCTTGACGAAAGCCAATCAAATCGAACATAAGAAGACAGCAGCACCACACACACACACCACAGGGCCAATACTTTGTACAGACTTAACATGCACGCAGGTGAATAAAATTAAAATGGCTTTAACCCAATGTTAAATCTAATAACCCGCGCCGATGCCACAATGCACGAACTAAAAGAATAAATCTCTCACATGATAAACGTCCATGCACAGTATCACTTGAACGTTTCGAAATAAAGAAAGAAACCTCCCGTACAAAAGGACGCTCTGCAAACTTGTTTTACCTTTTGATTAACACTCTACTGCATAGATATAAAGAAGCATTATGGAATAAAAACAACTGTTTACCTGTATTTTCCGGGAGCCCCGAAACCACCTCCTTCTTGTCAGCCATCTTAGCACCAGTTACTAGCCGAAGAGTATTGTGGGTGGCGAACATGTGAAGAACGCAAGGCGTAGAAATCAGTAGAAATGGGCAGGATCGTAGGTGATGTAAGGGGTAGTAAGCTGTTCTTGTGGTATAAGAGGTGACATAAAGTGCAACATAGTACTTTAATATTTTAGAAAGTTATTATATGACTTGTAGGATTATCATATTTAATATCGTTGTGTTGTACAACAATCTGTGATGAAGGGAATTGTGGATGATTTAGGTTATGATGTTAGGATGATATGTGTGGATGATATTAGGTTATGAATCGCACATACATGTAGAACGTTGAAGGGTTATGTATTATTTTCTACTTAACTGTATGTTATCACACACTTATTTTCTGCAGGAGGCAGAACAATAAACAGATTGTTCTTTCGTAGAGTTAAATGGTAAGGGAAAATGAGCGTCACAGCGCCATCTCTCTTCTTTTCAGTCATTTACGAAGTGTTCTTCTGTAGAACACCAGATGCAGCACATGTCGATCAACAAAGCAATTTCAACTTACTAAATCTTTTAAGTTAATGGATGTGTAGTTTTATTAGTTTGTTTCCGAAGGAAAATTTGAAGAAATATTGTGCGTCAATGTACGTACACTGGTTGTTAATTATGAGCGTTATTTTAGTTATGAACTGTAACGCAGAAAAGGTCTCTAGTGTGTGTGAAGCTCATGAGGCTTCAGTCTCTCCTTCCTAGAAGCCAGTGATACATGTTAAAAATGTATCTTTTGTTAATTATAATTATTTTCCGCATATTATTATTCAGCTTGTATGTATGACTTTTATTCAGCATAAATGAAGTCTTTAAACAGAAACATTTGTCTAGATTACTATTCCGGCAGCCTCCCTCTCACATGCAAACCAAGAAAAATCCTGGTTGCTTCTGTATGTAAAATAAGATTTAATAAGATTGTTTATCAGAATTGCCTTTTTTATCCTTCATCCACAGTTCCTTGTATCTTCAATTCATCTTTGTTTCATATTTTATGAATACTAAACTGCCCACTAATTATCCACAAAGAAATTATTTCCTCCAATGACCTTCATTTATCTGTCATGAAGGCTTCTTGTAATTTCTCATGTTTTATTAATCAGGTGAAAAGCAAAGTTAAAATGTAGACTTAAAGAAAATTATTGTGCTTTACATAAAATTAAATGTTTTTATTATTATTGTTATTGTTATTATTCTAAATTCATTAAAATGTCTATCACTGTTCTGATTTGTATCGTATATCATGAATATTACAATGAGATTCACTCATTTTAGTGTATGAATGTTTATGCGATCAAATTAATTATTTTTTTCCAGAATATCCATAAAGATTTCCTATGGATTGTAACATTATTTTTGTTCTGATGTTTGATTCATGAAAGTAATGAGATTCCATTACAACTCTGGATCACCTGAAAGACGAATCAGCTGGCAAGAACTCCGTTTTCGTAACCATTATTTTTGTCACCAAATTATTAAGTAGAGTTCTTAAGTTAAGAGAATTATTAAGTTTGAGTATAGCATTTAAAAGCATAATTTTCTTGTGTTTATAATAGCATTTCTAATTACTCTTCTTCTGTTATATAAAATCAGAACAGTTTTGTAAAGTACAGTATCATATTAATTATATTTTACTTCACGATACACGCTTCATCTGTACAGATGTTTCACTCTTTACAAAACAACATGGATGTAATTACACTGTTAAATAGTTACAAAAGTTGTATCAAGTGATTATGAAAATAGATGGGATCAAGTAGAAATCTTCAAACTCTGTGTTATCCTTTCACCTAAAGTCAAATTTTTTGTAATGTTGCCCAATTAAATTAAAACAAATACCTTAATATTAATATCAATTACATCTCCTCCAAAGAAGTGTTCCCAATATACATATATGCTGTGTTATTTAAAGCTAACACTTAAAAAAATTACAATTAAAAAGTAGGATTAGGAACATTTGCATTGAGCATATATGAATCTAATCAAACTAAGAAATGTTTCAAAATATATAAAAGAAAACTAAAGACTTGACTGTCATTCTGAATTACTTCACAGAATATATAATAAAGTAATAAGAACTACCGAAAGATACTCATAAAAACGAATGTTGCTCAAGCAATTAATAAATCAAAAACCTGAAGTACATTCAGTAATATAGTTCAGATGGATCTTCAAACTATGTAATAAAATATCAGTCTTGGTTAAACCATTAAATTTTTCGATAAATTTGTCATTGAACAATTGATTTTACTGAAGTGCTAAAAATAGCAAAAGTGATTCCAATTCAGAAAAAAGGATGTACACAAAAGTACAGAATTATAGACTTCTCTTATTACTGTCACCCTTTTGAAGGATATTTGAGAAAGTGGCTTACCCTAGAATTACAATTTTTTTAATGAAAATAACTTAGTAAGTGAAGCTACACATGCTATCCTTACAGGTTGATTACAGCACCTTTACAGAATTTCTTTTGGGATCTCTGTAAGAAACTAGACTGCAATGAGAAATATATTGGTAATTTCCACAATGTACCCAAGGCTTTTGAAGTAGTAAATCCATTCAAAACTAGTAGTGCTACAGACTGGCACAGACTTTCCCCGTATTAGCTATTTCCTTGGCTCTGGGATAGCTATTTGGAATTGCCACATTCTCTTGCCATCTGCCATTTATCGCTGCCCAAAGTTCATTTTCTTGATGTTTTCTTAATTTTTCGGTTTCCTAATCATAGAACACAAATATTAATATTAGAATATTAAAAAACACAAAAACCTCATCCTATATGGCAATTTTCTTTTAAAAATTTGTTGCTGTTTTTAAGAAAATGGCGTTTCAGCACCTCTAAACGCCTCTAAACCTCTAAAAACGCAAAATTTGAAGCTCTTCTTCACAGAAAATTTTTAAGTTTTCAAAAAACTTCATTTGAAGCACTTACACTAACAAATATAATAATGTTTACAAATTGCTGGTAATGTGCATACTGAAGATGTGAGAGATCTTTCAAAAAAATTACATTTGTGTAATTGTTAAAAAACAAAAAAAAAAAACCTCAAAATGAACTTTGTAATATTAAAGAGTGAAATTAGCACTATCCATTCCAAAAGTTTGAAGAAAAAATTTGCAGCTATGTATGAGAAAATGGCGATTGAGCGTTTCTGAAAATGAGGAATTTTGAGCAAGTTTTCACAAAAAATGGTTGAGTTTTTGAAGAAACTTTACTTGCTATAATTTAAAGCACATGTACTCGTAAATATAATTATATGAACAAATCGCCGCTAAAGAAAATATTAACGACGTGGGAGAGCCAGACAAAAAAATTACATTTTTGTAATTTTGTAAAAAATTACATTTTTGTAATTTTGTGAAAAATTACATTTTTGTAATTTTGTGAAAAGTTACATTTTGTAATTTGTGAAAAATTACATTTTGTAATTTTGTGAAAAATTACATTTTTGTAATTTTGTGAAAAATTACATTTTTGTAATTTTTGAAAAAACAAAAGAATGGAGCAATATGACGTTTATGCCATCTCATAGAGTACATTTAACACTATACGTACCAAAAGTTAAAGAAAAAAATTGGAGCCGTTTTTTAGAAAATCTTGTTTTTGTAATTTTTTTAAATTGCACATATTGCACGCAATGTTGCGCGAAAACTACTAAAATTTTCAAAACAATGTACATGACCTTAAAAAAAGAACTCATTATGGAGAACAAATTTTATTTGAAGAAAAAAGCTCTATCTTTAATTTTGTAAGAAGTTGTTGGAAGAAGCTGAAAAAAATTCAAACTTTTAGCAATTTTCGAAAACCTAGGTCAGAATTAACCGCGAAATTCGGACCTATGCCACCTTTATAAGTGTATTTTACTCTATTCTTACAAGAAATTTGAAGAAAAAATTTGGAGCCTGTTTTTGAGAAAAGTGTTGAAAATGTCCGGGGGGCTTCATGTAAAGTACCCCCAAATTTTACAGAATCTTTCTCAAAATCTCAAAGCTTCGACTCGAGCCAGATCGACAGGGGTTTCTTCAATTTGAAAAAAATCGTCAGTATGGTTTAGCACAGACGGGCGGACGGACAGAGGGACGTTTTGCTTTCAATTGGTTCTTCAGTATTAAGGACTTACAAAACAGGGATTCTAGCTACACCTCGTGTCAAGAGGTTTTTTTCCCCTCTTAATTTAGCAACTGGATGTATCCTACATTTTCGTTATCAGGGCCTGGCAACGATTTTTTTCTGCTGAAAATTCGCCACTTTTCGCGCTGCATTACATAACTTTCTCTAGGTACTATGTATATTACTCCGTATATCCGTACGTATGGGGGAAAGTAAAAATTGGAAAGACTTGGTATATGGGGAATTCCATTAAAATGGTTAGAATCATGAATATGTAGTAAAATCAATTTGTTGAAAAAACTCAAAGTTCTGTATTGGGGACAGTACTTACTCAAAAGCATTCAGAACTAAAATAAATATAGGAAGGTCTCAAGGATCAATTTGTGGCTCTCTTTTATTTGTAATATATATAAATTATTTGGAAGGATCTATTAACACTTCAACTCATTACAAAATATTGCACTATGCAGATGATACAAATATAGCAATATCAGGAGAAACACAAACAAGTAAGCCTGCAATCTAGAAACCATGAAAGCAAAAGCATTTCCATGGTTTGAACAAAAATCTAATTATGAGGTGAAAAAGGTTGTATTCAACTATTTTCTTTAATAATTAGTATTACTAATTAAAAAATTAAATACTTAATTTCTCATGCAAATGCTACAGTAATTTACATATTTTCTAAGTAACTGGCTATTTTCAACTTCATTGAATGCCAAGAGGCCTGTGTTCAGTATTTGTTTAGGTTTATATAAGCAGCAGTTGTCTCTTAAAAGTATAGCATTACTCAAATACAGTACTAAATTGGAAAATGCTCATATCAAGTATGTTTGCATATTGTTTTGTTAAGTATGTGTGTATTTCTGTTCTCTTGTTATATTGTGTTAAGAATAAAGGAATGTTTGTATTCAGTACAATGTATAGTTTCTGTTGCTCTCATATTTACATTGTGTTGAAATCTGTTTGTACTTGCTGGACAGTTGTGTTTTTAAAATGTCCTACACATCCTAAGTGTAGTATAATTTAACTAAATTGACTGGTTTCTTGTTATGACCAGTTAGTTATGTCCTTGTCATATGTTATGACCAGTTGGGTAAATAAATAAATAATCCAATCTAATCCAATACATAATATTTATAATTTTATTTGGTTTAGTCAAAACGTCATATGAACATATACAAAATGTTTCATCTGCAAGATTTGCATTCCTCATAGTGTTAGAAGGATAGCAAAATGAAATAATTTATACATTAAGAATTTCAAACATAGTATGAATTGGACACCAACAAAAATGTAATTTACCTTCATGAATAAAACACAATAATAAAACAATCAAATAACTTCGTAGTGTAACATGGTACTATATATTTTCAGAGAACCGTAACAAAATTACAGAAGAAACAAAAAAAATTATATCATTTTTTCTATCTTTTAGCACTAAAGGTCTACAAGTCCTGCAACCAAATCATTTATTATATGTTGTTGTTTTTTTCATTGCTAAATGAAAGTAAAATTTCTAATTAAAGGTATCTTTTCAAAAATACTTTGGGGGGCTGAACTGAAATTGTGTCCCCCCTTCCCCTCCTTTTGGAATGCTTTCTAAACCTAGTACTGTTTGTTATGCATATGAATGACATCTTGACCTGTAATAGTACATATTTTTATCCAGTCTATGAAAACACTTGCCGATTATTCTTTCCAGTGGGATGTGTACAATAACAAAGGGAAGACAGCAGCATTAAAAAGGAATTGTTTGAAATTATAATACACAAATATTGCTTCAGTTAAGACATTGAATATGTAAAAAAATCCATTGGTTGAATAACTTAATACAGGCAATATTTTAAAGAAGTTCAAGAATAACACAGATAACAGAGCTATTCTCTGAGTAGGCCTACTCAAGTATAGTGATTAATTATAGGAAAATGAAATATGTCTAGGTAACAAAGTAATGTCTACTTCAGCATTTGGAGTAGGCAGTGTGCTTTTCAATGACGTTGAAGACATCAGCCAATTGAATGGAAATGACAGAATTGATGTCGATGAAGAATAAGTAACCAAATTTATGTAAAGTGGGAAACAGTTCAGGATTTTATATTCAATTTGTTCAAGATTCTTATGAAGTCCCCAAAACTTATATTTTAAACATGAATTTAAAATTTTGAATTTGTGTATTCTCTACTTTAAGTCATGTTGTCCATTTAATTTCGGATTTTTCAAAATATTGCCTATTCATTTAAGAATTTTTGTTAAAAATTATGTAAATGTAGTATTGTTAACTGAATTTCCTATTTTCTTGTCAATCATCTTTTACCTTTGTATATCACAAGTTTTGGCCCTTATTCCAATGAACATAATTATCAGAATCAGGCCCCTGAGAGGAAATAATGACACTCATTACTTTTAAGTACTTGAGTGCTTCATAAGTAACAAACGAAATGAAAACACAATAATACTATGTTGTTACCTGAATTTCATATTTGCTTATAAACCTTGTATACCTTTTCAAATTACAAGTGTTGTAACTCCATTTACGCCATTATACAAAGTGTACAACTGGACAAAATCATAATTACCAAAATATTTTCAGTTAAAGACATTGGGCCTCAGGAAAGTGTTGGAAAGCAACATAAATTATGTAGGCCTAACGAGTGTTGTTAACTGCATTTCACATTTTCTCACATTATTCACATCACTAGTGTAACACTAAATAGGCCCATAAACAAAGTCTTTAACTAAACATGATTAATCAGTTTTATCAATATGAGTTAAAACAGGTGTTTCTGAACACAGGTATGTTAAAAATAATTACTGCTGAAGTTTCTTGAACAACACTGGTAAAACACTATATATCTCATAACAAGACAGAAAAGGGAAAAAATTAAATTACTTTCTTGTGCTTTAAAGAGCTCACATATCATACAAACTTTTATCTGTGATAATTAAAAGACTTTTTTTTTAACTGATTTGAATGCTTTATTGTTAAAAGTGACCTAAGTCACTATTTTTTGCATTTTGTCTTAATGGTGGTTACATGGTCTCTTGAAGTAGATGCATCCTTTAGTGTAAAAGGGGGTCAGTTAACCATCTCATGAGGGAAAACTGTACCCACGCAATCAGACTTAATTGTAAGACGGCACCTAAGTCTTAAGTACTGTTTTACAATACAGTGTTGACAGTATTGATGAGTGATTATTATTTTCCATTGTTTATTAAGTTTTGTTTCTATATCAGTTGTTGCTAGGCAGTGGTTTAGCTGTTATTATGCATTTCGTGAATGTAAATGATTTTTACAGTAATTGTAGCATATTATACTATTACATTGTAGTTTTATTGTGTTATTTAGGAAAATTTCAAGGCAAATACCCCTTTCCCATTATAAGTCTTCTTTGGACATTATCTTATAATGTCCAAAGAAGCACAGTATAAGTCTGATGTTATGAAATATATGTCGTTTGAACTTTCTGTATCAAAAATGTACAGTTTGTTTAAAACTAAACATCCTGACACCAAAATTAAGTACAATTTTTACAATAAATATTTCCATGAAAACTTAAGCCTCACATTTGGGAAACCTCAGTTTTTGTGAGGGGAAGACTAAACTCAAAAATCTCTAAATGATGAGCAAAATTAGTTTGTGCTGCTGAACTAATATATCTTCTCTGGCAGTCCAAAAAATGTCTAACTGCAATGAATGAATGTGCACATGTGTCAAAAAAAATCTGGAAAAGTCCTTGGATTAGTTTTGATCAGTTTTTGTCATGAACTTCAATGAAAAAGCTAGGAATACTTAGCTGTTTTGTCACAAAAAATGTCATCACGTTATCTCAAGTCCTATCAAAGTTTTCCAGCACACAAGTTTTTTTAGTTTTCCTCAAAATTTTGTAAAAGTTACTTGGGTACTTTTTACAATAAGACAGTCAATTTCAAGTTTTTCGTTTCCTCTTATTATTTTACATAAGATAAGATTATAATGTTATTAACTTGTTTTAAACAATACCTTTCTTGTCTTCAAAAAGGAATATTAGAAAGAAGTCATTATAACACTACTGCTATTACATGCCAGGAAAGTCTCTTTGTAGTGGCACTTTGCTGCAGAGAGTGCTTGCAACAGAAATCATGTTGGTAGCGTGAGCTGCAACATGAAAACGTAAATTGTGTACTCTCTTCAATCATAAAAGATGTTGGAAGTGTTGTTCCCTCATTTCTTTTCCAGTGATTTGGTTACTACCACCATAAATGCAAATTTTAATAGAAGGCCCTGATGTGGCTCGGTGTGGGGAGGCTTTCATGACGCACTGTGTTATAAATACATTAGTGCATTATTTCTATAATATACCTTTTGATAGCATCCATAAGTTAGTGTTAATCCAACATTATCTTGTTGTTGATAAATATATTTTCAATAATGTCCTCTTCCGTAAGATTCCCTCCATAATTTGAATGTGACAGTGGTAAATATCTTTTTGAATAAAAATGTCAGTAAAGACACTGGAGATGTAGGTATTGCAAAAGACACTCAGATTCAAGTTTTTTTCACAGGTCCATGCTTTTCAAATAGCTTCCACACATGGCATGTCTTGAAATGTCAGCTGCAGCTGTCACCTTTATTATGATATATAATAACTAAATTTTGACAGTAGTACCCATTTGCACTTGAGTTATCTGTATTAAGAAAGTAAGTACAAGAAAGAAACTATACAAAAAAACAATGGATTTTAAACCCAAGAAATTAGAAGTACATAAGACACACACAAAAGACAAAAAAAAAAGTTAATGTTCACAAGATTAACACTAGCAACATACACAGTTTAATTAACAGAAAGGCTTACATTCAAACATTTCATTTTTGTATGTACCTCGTTATGTGAATTTCCATCAAACCTCACATTTGTCATTGTCTTTGTTTATCCTCATTGCTTCATTAAACCTTAAGTTATAATTTCTTAAAAGTCCTCTTAAAAACTAGTTATTGCTTTTGCTTTCTATTTACTTAATGCTTGTTAACAATGAAAAAACATCTATCCTGTTCACCTGGGCCCATTACAATATAAGCATGCATTTTCAGATGATAAATATAATTCTCTCTTTTAAATGATGCATCATTTTAAAATGTTGTTTTTATAAACATATTTAACTTGAGTAACTTATATTAAGGTTTAAAAGTACTATCAGAATTAATTCTATTCTATCAGGAAAAAATAATAAACAACCACCACCAACAACAATAACACCGTCTCATATGTACACTAAGGAGAGTCCAGATATTGCCACTCTGAGCTAGCACAGATTGTAATAATCTGTAAGTTAAAAAAATTAATATTTATATAACAAGTTCTGCTGCTTGCAATACCCAAATCAAAAAAATTAGTTAATATAGGATTTTTCTGATAATTGGTAACCTGCAGCAGCAAAGTTGTTGCTGAACAATACCACACAAATTATTTTTAGAAAAAGTACCTCATTTACTACTCAAGAACAAATACAATAATCATACAAAACTAATACAGATTAAATATATTAATAAAAGCAGTTTTCAAGGAGATCGCAATTACGTAGTAAAGTATATTTATAGTACTACTAGCTGATATCCGGCGCGGTGCTGCCGCAAAAAATAATTGAAATATTCTCTCTTTCTTTCCCCACTCTCTTTTTTCTCTCTCCCACTCTCTGCCCCTCTTTTTTCCATCGGTCTTTCTTTTCCCCCTCTGTATCTCTTCTTCCTCCTTTGTCTCTTCTTTCTCTCTGTGTATCTTCCCCTCTGTTTCTCTTCCTCCCCTCTGTCTCTTATCGCCCACTCTCTGACTCTCCCTTTTCCCTCTTTTCCCGCTCTGTTTTCCCTCTCTATTTCTCTCTCTCTTTTCCCTCCCTCTATTTTCCCTCTCTTTCTCTATTATTCTCTCTCACTTTCCCTTTCTCATTTTCCCTCTCTCTCTTGGTCCCTCTTTCTCTTTTTGCGTTTCTTTTCTTCCATCACCTCTCGTCAATTAGCATTGCCCGCTCAGCCTGTTCTCCTCGACCTCGCCATAGAGTAAATATTACATCTTTAGTCTAAGGCTGATTTACACGCTGCCAGTACTGGTGTGCCAGTTACGAGTTTGCCAGCACCTGGACAGCACTAGCGCTCTGTGCGACTGGCAATAGTTGTTTACACAGAACTGTGTAAGATATATTGGTGTGTCAACTAGCCGCCTTTTGGACAAAATTTTTCAAGCCAGTTTGAGGCTAGTTCCTCGCTTATCCGTACGGTGCGCACGATCGAGTTGGGCATTCATGATGGCGTCTCGCGATTTAGTGGCTTCCACCAGAGGTTACAAAGCTATTAAATGGATCACCATCTTGTCCCAAAAATGCCCAAGTCGTTCGCAGCGCTTACATAGCGAAAACTGTGAGAACTAGCCTCACATTAGCTTCAGTTTTAAACTGGGAGTGAACCCACCTATATCTCTTACACCGTGACACAGTGCTAGTAATGGCATGCAAGATTAGATTTTTCTCGCTGCCGTTAGCTTATGTATACTCTTTGCGACGTGCTGCTGATACGTTTTCGGCGCTCAAACAACAGTGTGCAAAGCAAATATTCTGTAAACATTTTATCCTATTCACTTCATCTGCCTTGGAGAAGTTATCTATCTCCATTTTATTTGCAACTGCCAGAAATGCGGCATTTCCGGCCTCGCGGTTCTGGTAAAAAATATCCCACAAATACTGTATATAACCATTCAAGTTTGTCAGTTTGTTCTTCCGTTATTCAAGAGGACTTCTGTTCCCCAATCACTTGTATAAATAATAATAATAAGCTTACGGTGATCACCGTGCAAGTATAAAGCAGTGTAAACACGTGTTGAGACCCGGGAGATCGCCGTAGCGGACACCGTGGTGGTGGGGGAGAGCGCGAGCATGCCAGTAGTCCAAACATTCTTGTTCAGCTGGCATCGCCAGTGACTGGCGCGAAGGTCTTGCCAGTCACTTGCAACAAGGCGTTTACACGTTGCCAGTCTCCTCTTGCCAGTTGCTGGCAACCTCAACTGGCACGTTTACTGGCAACGTGTAAATCAGCCTTAAGACCTCGCTTCACAGCACACGGCAACGCCCAGCAACAATAAAGCTAACGTGAATTGGAAATTGCATTTAACTGAAGCGCCATCATGTGCTGTAGCGCCATCTAGTGGAGTTACAATAATTGTACTAAGCGCATGTTCTTCCCGCAAGTGCAAGCAATAAGTTGACAAAGTTTATCGCAATCGGTTGAACGGTATGGCAGCGCATTAAATAAGAACCAACAAACACTGATTTTTACTTTCGTATACATACTGTAATGATTCAGGATCATTTACAGTTAATTACAGTAATTTCAAGTTCTTTTAATAAAGAAAAACCAACGTAAATGGAACAGACTATAGCAAAACAAGGACATGGGTTGTAAACAAAGTATAGAATAAACAAAAGATAGCCGTATTGCGTAAGAACAATACTTTTTGTTATAAAAACGCCTCAATAAAAACGTAGTCGAGTATGATAATTAGACGGCCATCGAATTAAGAAGAATTCCAGTGTTTGTTTCGTTGAAATCGAACCACGGGTTACGTTGTTAGAACAGTTTCAATAAAATGCATGAGGAAGCTTCGACGCCATGTACGGGAAAAATAAACATTTTTCCAGATTTGAAGTGAAACCAGTAAATGCCGTAATAGTAATTACTAGACGGTGTATCCGAATTGCGGCAAATTTATTAAAATGGTAATAGAGTTTTAGGATATCGGAGAAGTTTATTTTTTATAATTTTCAAGTTACGAAACGACAATGAAGAACAAATGGCATTTGAATATTACGTGATATAGAAATGAGCGTTTTTCGGCGTAATGGGGCCGAAAACGCACAGTTTGGAAACAGAAGTTAGACATTGAACTCGGATAGCTATTTTTGAACATTGTTGCATAGCCAGGAAGTGAAAATTGCGAAAAATAAGAATTTTTCTTATTAAGGTGAAAGTAGCAAGAGTGCCGGCGGGAGTATTTTGTTTCGGCTGAGGTTATAAAACTTATGGACACAACAATGCAGGGAGAGTGGAGTTTTGAGCATGTGGCTGCACGCAAAAACTATGTTAGGAAGTATCGTGTTAGATTTTTATTAAGTTTCGAAGTTTGAGATTGTATTTTTACTAGTTGTCGTTGCAAGTTAGTGGAATTTCGGAATAGTAATTGACATTTTTGGAAAGTGTTGCAGTGCGAGAGTTTTAAAGTTTTAGATTTTCTGATAGTAGAGAAAGGTCGCGCAAGACTGTAGTTTCAAGTATAAAAAATTTTGATTTTCTGTTTTAACCACGAACTGAAACGACTCGCCGCGGACGGAACGCGACGCATAATACAGATTTGTCGGTGGCTGGAAACCAGCGACGACGGGTGACACGTGGTGACGTGTACGTCGATGGTGTTTGCGGACGTCGGAGGAATTGTTTCGGAGCCCAGGAACTGTGTCGTGGCGTCTGAACATCAAGCAGATGACATCAAACAAGGAAGTACACGCGATTTTTTCGTCATAAAGAATTTTCTTGCAAGACGTAATAGATTATCCAAGGCCTAGACGGTTTTTTAGTCATAAGAGGTAATGAATGGCCATTCAAAAGAAAAACATTCAAAATTTCAGGAACTCAAATAACATTCAAAGTAGCATTCAGAATTTTAAATAACATGCAAATTAGCATCCAGAATAATAAAAAACGTTAAATTAACAAAACAATTCAGATTTATAAAATTTGTTCAAATTATTAATGAGAAAACGATTCAATTTGGAAGAACGTGTAATTATTGAGATTGTTTGAAGTATTAATTGAATTTTGAAAGGAAAGCACGTACGGAAACCAAAGAGAAAGGAATTCCACAGAGAAATAGTTTTTGTTGTATGTATGTTGTTATGGTTGGCGTATGTTTTGTTTTGTTAGTGTTATGTGTATTAATCGCGCAACTTTTCTTGACCGATGACCTTACTTCTCCCTCTCTGGTTCAATAAGCAGTTGAAGGCAAAAGATCGCAGCAAGCAGAGGCGTATCTACGGTATGGCAGACATGACACGTGCTATGGGCGCCACCATGGAGCTAAGAATACATGGAGGTGCCCTTACCTATCTCTGCAATGTTAAGAAAGTGAAGCCAGTCCGCCATATTGCTTAGTCCCCATCACTTCAGCTCAATACGTCATTAGCTGCTTGTGACGTAGGAGTATGCAGGCCGACTATGACAATGTACGACAGCCATCTTGCTTTAGTTTACGCTAGAATAGTGTTAGAGTTTCATTCTGCGCCGCAATTATCGACAACTTCATATTTAAATTATTACTGTACATAAGATCCAGAATATGGATTTTTAATGGTGTTATCCAAATGACGGGGATACTGTGACTCGAAACGGGAAACCGAGTATCAGTGTTTTCGTTTCTGGCTGTGAATGAAATGGACATGCGCCAAAAGAAGACGAAAGTTTCTACGAAATCATCATTCCAAGGTAGGGAAACGTTTCTAATTAATTTGAGAGCAATAATGTGGAAATAAATTAAAATAAATAACTAGGCGTTGAAAATTAGTACACAAATCTCATTTATGAATTGTAAACAGCAAAAGACTTTCTTATCAATCGAATAAATTTCGTTCAGTTTCTCTTGACTTACTGAGCAAATGCTAATACGATCCCTTGTTCTGCGTCTAGAAAATAAATGTAGCTTTCTTTCCCCACAGTGACAATCAGATTAAACAGTCATTTTTTACATGAAATAAATGCATCGTAAGATTAAATCTCTGCGTGATTGAAGGTTATGAGGTTATGTTTGTTATTTTACTGTCATGATTTCAACGTACGCCGAAAATAAGATGAATACAAGGAAAATAGGAATGACCAAGGTTTATTAAATGATGTTATTAAATACTTTTAGGATTCATAATTATATTACAATTTTTTAACGAAAACGCTTTAACAATTTTCATTATTTCTAACGTACATTACATTTTTATAGGTTTGTGAAGTACATTTTCGTCTTGAAGATATCCAACGAATTTCTGAGTACTATGACGAGAATGCAAAGAAACAACAAAGATCACTAGGAAAATAGAAATTAAAATATGGTACAATGCCATCAATATTTTCGAATTGTTCTAAATATTTATCGTCAATAGCAACATCAAGAGAGTGTTTTAAATATCAAAATCTGCAACTTGTAATTAATGACCGCCTTTCATTGAAAGCGAATGCAAGAACAAATTTTGTCTTGAAACTTTTCAGAATGTGATTAGTGTGTGACATTGTGACAATTCATTGCATTGAAGAGTAAAGTGCCACTTTTGATTAATGTTACAAGAAAAATAAATTTTATACTGTAAATTATTGTTTGTTTTAAATATATAAGAAACTGGTGAAACTACTTTTTGGGTTCCTTGTGGTTTTGTTGTATTTTATTCCTTAATGTGTTTCCATATCTCTTTCTCAATCCACGCATTTGACATTGGGAAAGAGATATTAATTTAACTTTCTTAATACTGGAATTTGTAGGTAAGTATCATGCACTAATCATTTTAATAAGTAATGGCATGCACATTTGAACACCCAATCCTTGCTTGTTTTCGCTCCCTCGGACACAGAAAGGATTGTACAGAAAGAAATGCTATTTATAGGCAATTATTTTATTGCATTTCTGTTATTAGGAGGAAACGAACTACTGTAAATTCTGGATGCAAACTAGGTTTTTAAATATTAAAAACAATGCCAAACAACACAACTGAACACGATCACAGCTAAACAAGCGACAGAGCACATACAAGCGACAGAGCACTCACGCGGTTTGTTTATGCTACAAGCTTTCTGGACTAACCAATATGGCGGAGGTGGCTTCAAGTTTATGACGTCATGCCACCTCCATGTATTCTTAGCTCCATGGGCACCACTCACAAGGGGCGCTGTTCAGAGTATACCCTCTAAAACAAATAACAATCACTCTAATTTGAAGTATCCAGACAGGAGGCCAATTCTATGCTTGCCATGGGCGCCTGAATACCAAGATACACCTCTGGCAGCAAGCACTGATGGCAACATTACAAACACATCTTCACTGGCGCGAAATAGAAAGTATTTTCTGTTGAAGACGAGAACGCCTGTCCGTGATTGTCTCCAAAATATCTAAAGAAATGACCGAAGCAGGTGAAGATCAATCGCAGGAGATACCTCAAACTCCTGAGAAAGTTAGAATGCAAATTATTGAGAAAGTTGCGAAGGCATGGCTGATTCTCCAGAGATTGGCATTGCTTCATAAAATCTAGTGGCCGATTTCGTAACTAATACTCTAACTGCATTTCTTCAATTTATCGGTGAAGAAAAGTTGCGCGAGTAATATGTATTTCAGAATTTTTTATTCATGTGCGTTATCTATGTGTATTGTGTATTAAGTTGTTTAGCTGGTGGATTTTTGAAAAAAATATTTAAAATATTTATAAATTAAATGTCGGAAGGCGAGATTGCCGACCGAATTTTGCTCTCTCACACGAACGTGTTATTATTCCGGTAGATAGGAACCTGGTTTCACTGCAAAATTGAGCTACCGTTTACGATCTAATCCTATGGAGCCGGTCACGACTCACTTGGATTCAAATTTTCTGTAATTGCGTATTTTTGGGAAAATCGGGTGTATATTTCGAGAGTAAATAAATACGCATGAGTGTGTGTGTGTAGGGATAGGAGTTGGGCAACCGTGCGTTCATTTTGAAGTGTGATGAGTTAATTAATAAACAAATAAATAAGCTAGCCGGAGCCAAAAAGGAACGCACGTACTGTAACATGCTCACACACGCATGACGTTGCGATAGGTTCAGTTTGAGAAAGTTGGGAAGGTAAAGAGAACCGATTACAATACGTATATAGATAGTAATATAATAGTGTAGGGAAAGCTTCAGGAGCATCGAAGAGAAGGAAACTTCATTTTAACATAATGGAGAAGTCCAGCAAAAAGATAGCATTGATGATTTAGAAAATGAAGAATGTAGTGACTATGGAACTAACCTTAATTCAAATGAGAAAATTGAGCTTTTTAAGCTCAAAAGAGATCCTGAACCAGGTGACTTTGTTCTAATGAAATTTCCGAATCTTTACTGCATTGCAAAAGCGTTGGCACCAAAAGATACAGACTGTGACTACAAAGTGTCTTATCTCCGTCGGTGTAAGGAGAGTGGATTGGTGACCCCAAGTGTTGTGGATGTAGCTTGTGCAAAGACTTTGCATCAATTTTACCTGCTCCACTACCCATGGTTACAAAAAGACTGGAGGATTCAAACAATATCCAGTAAATTTTGAAGATATTAATATTCAAAAAGTTGATTTTTGTTTGTTTGTAAGTGTTCCATAATTATTATGTATTTCATGCTCTGTTGCAGATTGTACAATAAAGATATATGGATGATATATAAATAGTTGTTTCACTGTGTACCATGTGTGGTATACACAGAAACATGGCTCAGGAGCGAAGTCGCTCGCCTTTCACCAAGGAGGTCCAGATTCGATTCTCGTCGATCTCGTATGAAACTTGTTCCAACAAAACGAGTCTACCTTCTTCACAAGGGCTAGTCCAGACCTGCACAGCATTTTGCACTTTCACTGACGTCAGGAGCTGCGCACGGGCAACTCGGGGGCAAATGAGAAAATCGATGAAGGGTGGGGATGAGACCCAATCTAGGAGTGGAGACCACCAATCAAAATGCGCAATTCGAAAGATAGCTCGTAAATTTAAAGAGCAATCGGCAAGAACATGACGGTCATATACAGTTCAAGTAATATTTGTATTATATTGCAAATGTTTGTTCTCGGTATACGACAGGGCAAAATATGCAACTACAACGAATTATACAATTTAGATTTCGACACCAAGTATTATAATTGCTTGTAGGGCTGAAAATGTAATTCGCTTTTCTACGATGTAATCACAAATTTAGTGTTGTGCTAAACACAAAATTTTGATACTGAATTGTTTTTGTTTGATGATGACAGCAATAAACTATTTTTTATTAACTATGTTTAAATGAATATGACGGTCCTCTCAAGGCAAAAACATATTGTTCTTGAAAAAAATCATGATTTTTTTCTGTTCTAATTTCTGACAAGAGTATAGAGTCGTTTACGACATCGTATAAAATATAAAGCCCTTTGCATTCTATTTAACAATACTCATGATTATCTTATGATTGTAACATAACGTCACAGAAGTTTGCTTGTTGATCTCTTTTGTCAGTTTTATAATGGGGAAAAACGGTCACAAATGTGCTATTAAACATTACCCTTCTTGGAATTGCCACATATTCTATTTTATGTCAATCTTGATGTGAGAGATTGCTCTCATGATTTTCTTCATTTTTCTATGATTTGGAGATTATAATATTCCTAGTGAACAATCAATTATTAAATTGCAATTTTTTGTTGGATAGAATTAAATGATAATTTTTTCTTATACATATAAGCGTTTTTTTAAAGCTATTGCTTTAAAATAATGCTTAAGAGTCACAATGAGCATGTTATTTTCTTTTAAAAAAAATAGGAAATGAAAATACATACAGTGGTGGATACAAAGGGGGATATGCAGTGCACAGAACGTAAAGTGAATTATGACCTTGGTAACTTGAAATACTAGACATAATCCATTTAAACAAATGGGCATATAATTTTGAAGCATGGATCATTGTATTAGACGCCCAGGCATTCAATATACGCGCCGCGTCGTGCTACGTCAGACTTCTCCCCTCCCCGCAAAGCTTCCTACGCACCACTACTTGCACTTTCGGCGCTGCCGCGGGTGCCGCGGGCAGGCGATCGGCCAGCAAGTGCAGAATGCCCGCGGGAGCAGGCGCAGGTCTGGACTAGTCCAACCCGTGTGAAGTGCCCTAAACTCTTTCCACATCCTCATTCCTTCCCAATTCTGGCTGCTGGGTAGTGACGCATGGGCGCGCGGTGTGAGGCTTGTACGCGGAGATGCTACCTAGCGGCCTTCTAGACAACTGACGAGACGTGCCGTGCCCTCTGTCATTAACGAGCCTAAGTAATAATGGAGGATTACTCCTGAAACAAGCAACCTCAACGCTCAATCAGGACAGAAATTAATTACAATATGTCAAAATGTTACCCAAAAAATATACTTATAAATGGCACGGTAGTAAATATTTTAAAAATTATATTAGATAGGAAATTTGCGAAAATGTAATTTTTGTTTCATTGTGTCGCACCCTCCCCTACACTAGACACCAACACATTTGGGCTTCTCTGATCTAGGATTAGCAGAACGCAAGGCTCTCCGTGACAACACATACATGAGAGACAAGGGACAAACCACTACGCTCAAAGGGGGACTTGAACCTGTGACCTTTCGACTCAAAGCACCGAGTCGGCACACACTCTTATCCACCTTGGTAAATATGAAATTAGTAATAGAGATATTTTTGCAGGTTTTCCAAGTTCCTGGGTATCTTACAAAACAATAGACACATTTCACATGGCTGGAGGCTGCAGTTTTCTTTCAATCTCTGTGCACATTGGAAATTTAGTAATAGTGATTGTTTTTTAAAACATAGCAAACATCATTGTAGTGTACCGTTGAGAGCACATTTAATTCCTCTTGAAATGTGATTAAGAGCTGGGGTCAGGAGTTTGCTGTGAATTTTATCATGTGCCTTTTGATGAAGTATAATAATTCTAGTTATATTAATCTTCTAATTATTATTACACCACACAGAATTTGCCATTGCCTTTGAAGTACATCTGGTTAGGCACAAGTGTTTGAGAAAATATAATCTCCTTTTCATTATCCTTTGATTCATTTTTAGATAGTGCCAAATGTAAAAAAAAAAAATGTGTGAGGAGGGTTGAATTGAAGGGCTTAGTGCAAGAAGGTGTTGACTCAGAAAATGCCCAAAAGAGATATTTGAAATTTAGTAAACTTGCCTGGAACTTTTTTTAATATTAATGGAAATGATTTCTTTTTGATATTTTTCTTTCTTTCCTTGGTCTAAACTATTTGGTGTACCATCTGTGCTACAAAATATTCACATCTTTTTTGGAAGAAGGTGTCAACATAGAGTTGACACCTATTGCCAGTAAGAGATAAAGAAATACACTGCAGGAAGGTGTTAACTCTACTCTGGGAATATTTTCTGATGGAAAGTAATTTGAAAATGGTGCTTATTTTAAAAATGAAGATCTTAGTGCTTGAAGATGTTAACTCAATTTTTAGTTTTGCTACCAAAACTACTTTTCTAAGAGTTTCCTATTAGTTGCTTTGCTTCTTTTGATGAAAACCACAATAGGTCATAAAAAAAAAGTAATTTCTAGAAATATAAAAAAAGTTCCATCCAATTTTACCAAATCAAATAGTCCCCTTTGGCCATTTTTTACGTTTTCACTTTCTTGCATTAAGCCCTTTAAATATTACAATTATGTATTACTCATTTGAATGAACTAGAAAATTTATTTCCTAATGAAATTAGCACTAATGTGAAATATCATACATCAATATTATGTGCTTATTTTTTCTCACCATATTACAACTCCTCCCACTTGAATCATTTGGTAGAAATAAAAAAACACATTCTATTCAAAACTTTATTCAAATTACTAATTAACATAAAAATTAATCTCCCCTATCCAGGAACTGGTGTAATCCCTGGAAAACTGGAGGGATGAATTTAATACGTTTGAAGATATAGTCATATTTTTTGCGATCACGTGCAAAAAAGGTACCAACTGTCGAGTTAACACCATCTTGCTTATAAACTCTGAGGTAACACCATCTTGCATACACCGTTTCCTATGTGCGATGAGTTGACACCACCTTCACATAAAATATTTTGAAAAATATTGTGATTTTTATAAAAAACTAGAGAAGCAACTGATAGGAAACTCCCTGAAAAGCAATTTTGACAATGAAAGTAAAAATCACAAAATTTTGAGTTAACACCTTCATGCACTAAGCCCTTCAATTCAAAAGAGGTGTACCCAGGGCTGGGAAAGAAAATGTATTTTGTGTCTGTATCAAACCTATTTTGATCAAATTATTTGTTCACTTTGTCTACTGTAAAAATAAATTCTCATAGGAGATAAATAAAATTATGTTCAATAGGTTGCATGCTATGTCCATGCAAAAGAAATATGAATGCACAATTCACTAATAATGGATCTCAAATTCAGGTTTTGATATGCAGGAAACAAACTACGCAAGTACCTTTTGTAACAAAAAGTTTATTGAACAGTTCAAAAAAATATTTAACATAGGAAAATAATCTAATTCAACTGGCTTGTCATTTATTTTGCTATTAGGATCTACAGCAACAAATGAAACAAGAAGAATACAAGAGGCATTACGACATAAACTGAGATTTTTCCAGCAGATGAACCTGTTTTGGATTGAGAAGTAGTTTTAATTGTTGGAGGTTTTGGAGGAATTGCTGTGGTAGAAGTTCTGTCATCAGTGTTCTTGCAGAGTGTTTTTAGCCTGTCTTCCACAGATACTGCAGTGTTATCTTGACAACTCTGCAGAAATGCTGCTACAGTTGCTTCAGAGCAACCATTAACACAACCGTTCTGTTTCAGTGATTCTGAAGGATTCGATGCATTTACACATTTACAATTAACATAATTTCCACCATGTAAAGTAACTAGCCTGTCTAATGTGAAAATGGTTTCACTTGGAGGCAAATGCGCAATATTAGCAACATTTGAAAGGTCCACGTTTAATAAAATATTCCTTGAAAATTCTATGCTGGTATTGTATATAATTCTTGCTGCTTCAATATCAACATCAGTCTGGAATTTGTTGCCTTCCATTTTGAAAGTCTCCCGAGCTCCAAGTCTAATACTGTTCTTTTCTGCCTTTTGTATTTCTGTGTCTTGCACAGTGATGGAACCATTTCCAATTTGCAAACCCCTTTCATCAATAATTCCAATCTGAAAAAATAATGTAAAATGACAAATTACAATATGTGTAAGTAACAGTAATTTGTTTGTTAGTGAATATATAGGTCCTCATGATCCAAAATTTTCACTTTAATTGTAGAATGTTTAGTTTAAATAGAAAAACAATTCAGAATGCTATGAACAGAATATCAGATTTAAAACATTTGAAAATTATTATGCCAATAAAATAATTAAGTTGATCAAATTTTAATTAATTTAACAATATCAAATTTTCATTTTAAAAGTTATGATGTTTCTGTTGGTGACAACTCTCATAAACGTACCGATCAGGAAAGAACAGTATGCTTGTGTATCTTACCTTGCTTTTAAGAATTTCTGCTTTGCTTCCTGACTCTTTCAAATCTATTAAAACAGCATCCTTCTCTATCTTAGATATATTCACTTCACTCAATTTGAATTCTTGAAGTTTTGAAATATTATACAGTATTCCTTCAGAAAGCAATGGAATGCGAGTCCTCATTATAACTATGTTGTTCAGTCCATGTAGTCCTTCAAAGGATCCTTTGTGTAATATGAATGATCCTACCATGTCAACCTGTGAAAAAAGTAATATCTCACATGAATGAAGAAAAACTACATAAACATTTTTTAATAATGCTACTTTTTTTTAATAAATTTAGAGTATCCAAGTCATCTTTTGTCTTGGCAATTTTGTAATCAAACTTTATGATACTTTTGTCACCAATCAACTTCAAACCAATTATCTTAATTTTCCTTTATTTTGTCTCATTAGAATATTCATTTATTGGTGACTAGCTGTTGGGATTTCAAATATAGAAATAAATGGAGTTGTCATTGCCAACATTTTTGTTTATTACTATTATATTAGCAACTTTGTCATTTTTATCAGAAATTTTTCAGCAAAAATGTTGGCATTGACAATGCCTTTTAATCTCATTTTTATAGTGATTAAGTAATGACATGAAAGAGTTCTAAAGGAATTTTTTGCATATAAAAGTATACAAACCAATAGAATATGTAGTTCTTGAAAGACACCAGAACTGAAGGATACATTTTTTACATTCGAAATGTGTACCCTTTCAAGAATAGAGGCAGGTTTAAAAGCATTCTCAAAAACTGACAGAGAACCACAGTTTTTCACTTCAAAGTGTGTCAATGTCTGTAAATTTGCTTCTGAAATTGCCCCAGTTTTCACGATCAAATGCTGAAATGAAGCAAGAGAGAAATATAATGTTAACATTGTAATAAACTTTAAGAAATTGCTGAATTGCTGCTCTTTTATTTAACATTTTTTACTTTTCACTTTCATTTCATCTTCATTTTTTTACCCGATTCTTCACAATCCTGAGGAACACCATTTCATCATGGAAAATGCCATTTTCTAGTAAAATTTACATGCAGGATGGACTAACTATTTATTTAAACTTAGTAAGAAATGTTTTAATAAGAAGAAGCATTTTCTTTTAATTTCAATTCTGTCAAGTATTGTCAAAAGTAAATCTAAAATTTATTCAGGTCTAGGTTTCAGGGAAAATCACTAAATCAAAAGAATAATTTTATTTATTTATTTATTTATTTATTTATTTATTTATTTATTGTTTTTTATTTTAATTCAATTTTTAAATGTTTTAATTCAAACCTTAATACTTTATAAATTCTGAAACCATTTTAATAACAAATAATTTTAATTAATGAAAATTGTATTTAAGTGTTTGGCTCAAGGTAGTCCAATGCCACATTTTCAACAAAAGCAAGATAATACTAAAATATTATATATCATATTAAAATCTATGTATTAAAAATATTCACCATATCAATTATCTGAAACCTGTTTTAAGTGGTCAATGATAGTTCCTGAGAAAACTAGTGATGCTACAACAGCATATACTTTCTCACGTTATTGGAAACAGCAACGTAATATTGAAATATTGCACTTCTGCGCTACTAATATTTTCGGTAACATTTGAAACATCCAATTCAACCAAGAAGCGAACAACTCACTGTTTCCATCGCAGTTTAGTCAAAACTATGTACACTTCTACAACTGCATAAAAATAGAATAAAAAATTTTCTAGCCCTGTATTGGAAAAAGAAGACTGATACCCTGGACAATATAGAAATGCATTTCATAGGGCCACGATTAGAGAAGAGTATTCTAAAACCATGCAACAAATACTCTACTCACTACAAGTGGTACAGCATTTGGTGCGAAAGTTAAATATTTGCATGCAAATATCAACAAAATTTGACAATTATAACTCCTTTTCATACAGCTCCATCAGGTCACAACAATGACACGTCATTCACAGAAGTTTGCTAGTGCGAAACAATTCTATTGTTGCATTCCCTGCTTTGTCGCTATTCTGAGAGCTATTAATTTTTATTTTAAATATTTCAAATAAATAATTTATTGAAAATGAATAGCGAAAGGTCGAATATAAGATACGAACAAAGAAATAATATACAAAATTGCAAATTGCAATTGACAATGCATCCAGCTATCTAAGGCACAGTAAAATTGCAGCAGGCTATTATGTTTGTCAGGAAATTATAGAAAAACTACTCATATTTTCAAAAAATTAAACATGACCTTATTTGAAGTTCTGTTTTTGATGAGCATATTTCATTAAGTAAAAACAATAGTAACTGCACAATTGTAGTTGTAGAAAGACGCTAAAAAGTTTAATTTTTAAAAATTTTTGCAAAATCAGGCATTTTAATGAACATGAAACCAGCACTATTCTCTTAAGTTATCTCATGTCCCAATTTAATCAAAAAACGTTGTGCGGTTTTTAAGAAAAATTGGTTTACAGAAAAGAAAAAAAAATTCAATGTTTGACGCAAATTTTCGCTAAAGAATTCTTGTTTTTGAAAAATTGAACATGATCTTATTTGAAGACCTGTTTTTTATGAACACATTTCAATAACGAAAAAAATTGAATCTTCATAATAGTAGTTGTAGGAAGACTCCGAAAAAATGTTGAATTTTATCAATTTTCGAAAAATAAGAGTTTTCAACCAACATAAGACCTACGCCATTCTGTTAAATGACCTTCAGACTATCCAACAACAAAATTTAGACGAAATTGTTGGCGCCATTTTTTTGAAAATGTCCCAGGGACTTATGTAAAGTACACCCCAAAATTAAAATATCGGTTTCAAAATAGAGGGGCCGCGAGATCAGTCAGATCGTTGGGCGAGTGTCAGTTTTGGAGAAAATCGATACCAACATATTACCATTGGTAATATGGCGCGGCTGAAGGAATGTGTGTGGTAAAAACTATAAGTGTATAAAGAAAATGTGGGGTGGATCGTGGTTAGAACCGAAAGATGCAGAGAATATGCCCTGATGAAGGCTGAATAAAAGCCGAAACGTTGGCAGATTAAAAACGGTTTTGTGAATGACCTACTCTCAAGAATCATCCCATAATATTATTAATAGAGGTCAAGAAATCAAGCACGTGCATTGCTGGTAATGTGCATATTAAAGGTGTGAGAGATCTTACAAACAAATTACATTTGTGTAAAGTTTGAAAACGCACAAAAAAACTCAAAATAAACTTTACGTCATATTAAAGAGTGGAATTAGCACTATCCGTCCCAAAAATTTAAAGAAAATAATTTGGAGTCATTTATGAAAAAATGGCATTTGAGCTTTTCTGAAAATGCGGAATTTTGAGTTAGTTTTCGAGAAACTTTACTTGATATTCTTTAAAGCTCATGTACTCAATATAATAATGTGTACAAATCGCCGCAAATTTAAATATTAACGACGTGAGGGACATATAAAAAAATTTAATTTTTGCAATTTTTGAAAAACCAAAATAGAGCAATATAGCGTTTATGCCATCTCAGTTCATTTATCACCATCCCTATCAAAAGTTTAAAGAAAAAAATTGGAGTCTTTTTTGAGAAAATCGTGTTTTTCTCAAACTACTAAAATTTTCATAATAATGTACATGACCTTAAAGAAAGAACTCTCTATGAACAACAAATTTTATTTAAAGGAATAATCTATGTACAATTTTGTAGTTTTAGGAAGTACGCTGAATAAAATTTAAACTTTTGGAATTTTCAAAAATTCAGAGCTAACCGTAAAAATCGGACCTACGCCACCTTCAGTGTATTTTACTGTATTCTTACAAAAAATTTAAAGAAAAACTTTTGGAGCCGTTTTTGAGAAAAATTTGAAAATGTCCAAGGGGATTCATGTAAATTACCCCCCAAAAATTATGAGTGTTTTTCAAAATCTCAGAGCTTCGACTCAGGCCAGATGGACAGGAATCAATTCAATTTGAAAAAAAATCGTACGCATAGTTTAGGCGCTAGTGTTGTTCACTATACACCGGACGGACGGACGGACGGACGGACGGACGGACGGACGGACGTTTTACTTTCAATTAGTTTTTCGGTATCAAGGACCCAGAAAACAGGTATTCTGGCTACACCACGTGTTAGTGGATTTTTTCTTAATTTAGCAAGTGGATTTATCCGACGTTTTCGTCATCACGGCCCGGCAATGAATTTTTTTCTGCCGAAAATTCGCTGTTTTTTCGCGCATCATTACACAACTTTCCCGTATTTCTCCGTATATACGTACGTATACAGGAAGGTAGAAAAGATAATTTCGAATTTTCTTCTGTGTGTGAATGTATGTATGTAGTTCGGCTCGAATCTTTATTATGTACTGCGCTGTATAATTATGAAAGTGAATCAAATAAAAAGCTTGTGGTCACTCCCATGAATGTAAAATCACTTTCCTGAATAATAAAACCGCCTAAATTAATTCTTTTGTGATCAGTTTTAGATGTCAGAAACATAGCTTTTCATGTCTAATTGCTTTTTAAATGCCTGATTTAATCATTTTGCAATGTATTTTAAGTGCCTAAAAAGTTTCTTTTCGTGCCTAATAGCGCATAATTTCACTATTTTTTACCTTCTTTAGGTGACTAAATCATCACATTTTTTGTACCTAAAATTCCGAGGTATAGTTGTAATATTTAATTACTTCGTTCCTGGCAGTATACAATCTCTAACCGCTATAGCGCAACATCACTTTCTTTCAGGCGCGGCTCGTCATTAAAGGTTGTATGGCGGAGCCTCTCCTAGAGAAATCGCCCTCCAAAAGAAATTTAAAAATATGTTTAAAATGTATTTATTTATTAATAATGGATTTTCTGAGTTGTATTATGTAACAATCATATCAAACTTTTTCTTTGTCGGTTCGTTAACGGCCGTCCATAACTCATTTGAAGCTGTTGACAAGGAAGAGAGAAGCGTTAGGCTGCCACTTCATTCCGCCATAAAGCCTGTGTAAAGCGAGGAGTCGTGACGTCACGCATTCACTGCACAGGATTACCGGCGGACAAAAGCTGCAGGCCAGACAGTCCTTCAAAGGTGGGGGTCTAGGGTCTGAAGAAGGGTGTGCTCACCAGATGACATTACTATGCAGTTCAGCGACTAGCATTGCGCTTCAACTAGTTTTCCCGATTTTGCGGTAGGAGCGCTGCTCCAAGTCAGACTTATTATTAATAGAAATACAATACAGGCAATGCAATGCACTAATGTAATGCAATGCAATGCATTTGCAGCCTTCCCCGTTTATAAAACCACGAGCCGCGACTGCTTTCTTTACCTTTTTTGCTACATATGCGAAAGAAAATAAGAAAAAATTGGAGGATTTTTGAGAAAAAATGTTTAAAATTAAAAATTGCAAGTTTCACGTAAAATTACGCAAAAATAATCACATTTTCCGAAAGCTGAACATAAACTTACAACTCTGGTTTTGCTGGAGAGATTTCAAAAAGGAAAAATCTTCATAATTCTAGTTGTAGGAAGAAGGGGAAAAAAATTGATTTTTTTTTAATTTTTCGAAAATTCATAGAGTGCAACGAAAATGGGACCTTGCGCCCTTTCTTTATACGTCTTTAGTTCTATCAGAGAAAAAAAACATTAAGAAAAAATTTGAGCCATTTTTGAGAAAATTTTGATAATGATTCACATAAAGTAGTCCCAAAAACAAAGTTGTCCAGTTTCCAATTCAAGGGGCCGTGACATCAGTCAGATCGATCTGGGAATATCAATTTTGGTCACGGCCCCCGAAAGGAATTAGCCGCCTGATGATAATTTCGTTTGCCGTACGTTCATTCATTATGATAGATTCTTGGCTGTTAGAGGGATATCGCGTCCTTATTTTGGCATTGCTAACGTTTTGGTCGTCCTAATGCGTCCTCCTTCAGGCCAGATTTCCTATATGTCCTGAAAAATGAGAGATCGTCCCGTTTTTCAAGTTCTGCCTCATTGCCTAGTAAAATTTGGTCGACTATTACCCCGTATTTTCCTCGGTTTCATTTTTTCGGTGTTCGACGTTCAAATGAAAATAATGACAAATATAATTTTCGATTTGAGATCCCACGAAAACGACAACAACAAAGTAGGGACCTTCTGTGTGGTCTCCTGAATCCCGTTTATCATTTAGGTTCGTGGGCCTTATCTCGATCAAGTATTGTCCAGTTTCCATTTCCATTGAGTAAATGCTGAGATGGACTCTTTTACTTTCCCGCTTCCGGTTACGCTAGTAGAGAGAAAGTTGTGTAATGCTGCGCGAAAAATCTGCGAATTTTCGGCAGAAACTTATTACAGGGCTCTGGTAACGAAAAAATGGATAAATCCAGTTGCTAAATTTAGAAAAAATTCCTGTAACATTTGGTGTAGCCTGAATCCACGTTTTTTGGGTCCTTGATACCGAAACTTCTATTGACAGCGAAAATGTCCGTCAGTCATTTCGCAATGCTTTCAGAAGAAAAACTAACGTCCCATATTGTTGTCCCACCCTCCGGCCACGAGCCAGCCATGGTATGAAATTTTACACAGTCTGCGTTCCACAGTAGAAATTTTGTAACACAATCAAGAGTTTCTGAATTTTCTCACTTTTGTAAAGTTTATTTCATTAGTAGAGGGTAGTATGTACCAGTCAAGTATAAAGTTTTGATAACGTTACTTCAGATTGTCTCTAGGCGATTCTTTTATTTTGCCATTTGTTAAATATTAATTCAAAGAAAGTGACTTCTCTGGGACGCAAAAGTCAATTGTTGTGGGTATAGTATTTTTTATTTATTTTTAATTTCACTCTTTTACTCTTATGGCACTATTAGTGTATTAAGCAATTCCTACGTTTTAACCCTAGTTTCAATCAAACTGTGTATATTACGTATTTCATACTAACACCTCTTCTATTCGCAGAATATTACCAACAAACAAAAGTCTGTATTAATATATGGCCCTACAATCGTGCCTCCTGTTTCCAACGGGCTCTCACAATTCGAGCTCTAACAAGTTTAAAAACTTTGGTCTCTAGAGAGAAACGCAACCGAGTATCTCTCTTTCGTGAGGCTGACACCAAACAACGGGCCACACCGACCGGCGGCCCACAGGAGAGCGCTGAGCCAGGCTGGGCCGCCCATTTGAACAGTCCTGATGTAGGTAGAGAAATGAGGTAAAAGAAAAGGAAAGAAATGAGGCAGAAAGGTAAAGCATGCCTTGAACTCTTTATCGACCACACGAATCAGCCAGGAATTTCAACCTTGTATAAAGGGATGACACCGGTATTCCGCAATGCCTACCCCACACTACGACGGCGCCAGTCTCTTTCGCAACTGCTTGTAGGTTAAAAGAATCTGCGCATAAATTGCTATGAAGAAATCTCAACTTTTACCAACACGAAATAACTACACCAGGTTTTAGAAATAGGCCTGAATATTCCGTGAATTTAAGATGCGCATGCGAAGTTAATTTTCTTCCGCATTTTAACATCTCCAACCAACGGAAGAAGCGACTAAAATCGCTCTTGTAATATAGGAAACTAAACCACACATTTCCTTTCCTTCGACACTCCGGAAAAACAGACGGATATGCGGTCTAAGTTAGTAATGAAACTTCGTAAAATCCTGGTGTTTTTATCTCTACCCTTTTTACACTATCAAAATTCCTGTAAATTAAGACACATGCAAGGTTTTCTTAAAACTTTAAATTCCTGTAATGCAATTGTAATGCCAAAGAGAAATTTCAGCTTTTGTTGGGATATCGTATAATTGGACGTAACTTAACCAAGGTTTCTTTGAAACCTTTTCGGGATTATTTTCTATAATTTTTTTCGCGTGCAATTACTGCTTCCAATATTCAATTTTCCCTTTTTAGGTTTATCATTGACAGTTATAGTTACGCAGTACTTATTTTGTAGATACCATTCAAAGCTGCACACTGATCTTAACTCTTAAAGGTGTATCTTTATTCAATTTTAAACTTTACTCTGTCAAGGACAATAATGCGTTTTCGCAATGTAAACAAAACTTTCCGTCTGTCATTTCAAGACGTTACTGTAAAACAATTCCCACGAACAAACATGTTTATTTCAACTCGACAAGTAAAATTCTAAAGTAGTAGTTTGACATGATCGGCAACGTTTCCTTTATTGCTTATTCTTTATATTTAAGAAAAATCTATGCAAATGTTCCTACCTTTTTGCGCCTTTAATGCATTCGACACTGTCTTTTCAATAGGTTTCAGAACGTCCTTGCTGTATTTAATGGTTATTAAGCTAAGCAATTAAGTAATCGTCTGAACAAAACAAGATACTTGAGTAAGTAAAACGTTTATTCAAAAAGGACGATCGCCAGGTTAAGCAAAGCTGACGACTTGTTTGGCGAGCAGTTTTACGACCTTTCCAGCATCGTATGACCTTTTTATGTCAAATGAGTGTTCGAGAAGGTACATTAAAAATTAGGAAACTCGAGTGTTAAGACAGGCAGGTAAGAATTTGACCCTGGCTTTATTAGCAAAGAAAAATATTCTAAGTAGTTTTAATTAACTTTTATGTATTAAATTATTCTCCAGTTATTTTCTATTATTATATTTTATTAATTTGCATCTTGTGTTTATCAGTGTAAACTTCTGCCAAATATGCAAGATACATAAAGGACTGAACACCGAATTCTCAGAATAGTTTTAAAAATGTATGGAATTGTACACACAACCTCGACCAGCCCAAACTTGTAGATTGTGTAGGCAAAATTAATATTTTATTTTGCAAACCTACTGGAAGTAATTTTCATTTACAAATGCCAAGAATATTTATTCAATAAACACGAAAGGCGGGTACGAAGTTGTGAATAACCTGATAAACGTTTAATTTTCGTTCACTTCCCTACCCACTTTAAATATATACACCACCTTGGTCTTACCTGCACATCTTTAGTACACGTACAACTGATGACATTCCTGGAACATTTACAAACATCGTTGAGTGCGCAGATATTGGAAACACTTCCATCTTCTGGCCGAGGTTCGGCAGGCTCCGCTACCGCTGCGGCTGCGGCAACCACCACAGCCGCAAAAATCAAAAGTCTCCTCCACTCCATAGAATTCAATGCTTGACCGACCGACGCCTGAGGATCGTTGGACTAGCACGCACGCAACTGCGTAGGACGTTATATGTCAGAAAAGCAGGAAGCAGTTGTGCATGCAATGCGGTACGGTGACGCATTCAGCGGGGAGTAGTCACCAGAGCGAAACGGAAGGGGAAGGGGGAACAGAAAAGGGGTAGCCCGCCATTAGGAGAGGGTCGGAGGGGGTATAATTCCGTTTGAATTTAGCAGAATTTTAGACATTTCTCTGAATTAAATTTATTTCTCTGCAACGACATCTGAATTCTTATGGCAACCACCACCACCACAGTGACTTATCCTCTCGCAATACACTAATGCTATTTCTTGATCCCAAAATAATTTTTTACGAAATTAAAGTATTTTTTGTTAGCGACAAATTGAAATTATTAATCAATAATGAATCTATAAATTAATATAACTAATGACTAGAAACAAAAAATTGTAATCAACGATAAAACAATCAATCAAAAGATCTAAATTAGATACTCATATTCGCTTAAATCGCAGTATATGTTGGCAATCAGAATCAACTTTTTACTTTATGGATTACTTATACTAAAGGAATTTACCATCATAATCATGTAAATATCCTCACTTCGAAATTAATGCTTTGATTTCTGAAGGAAAACTAGAAAAACATGCCTGTTCGTTTGGCTCTCTTGAAGAACACCCGACGGTAGCGGATTCGCTTGGTTGAATTCAGCTGGTTGCCCTGATAGGCAGTTTTCAGTGTTTTTTCCGATCAATACCAGGCAAGTACCGGAACAATACCTTAACAAACGGGCCATGGATCTCGCTCTATCTCTCCTTCCTCATGCGTATCCCCTCCTCTTTACACACACACATAAAACTTTAATGCACTTTACTATCACAAATGTCGGCAGAGCAGTCGGGAACTCAGCACTTGTCCCAGTTGGAGAGATGCTCCACTGGCGGAGATACCTGGAGGGGAAATCTCTGCAAGTCCACGTGTAGATCGGCACACGGGAGAACCGCGCCACTTTCCAGGATGAACTGTACCACGGTGTAAGATATATAGGTGCGTCAACTAGCCGCCTTTTGGACAAAATTTTTGAAGTCAGTTTGAGGCTAGTTCCTCGCTTATCCGTACGATCGAGTTGGGCATTCATGATGGCGTCTCACGATTTAGTGGCTTCCACCAGAGGTTACAAAGCTATTAAATGGATCACCATCTTGTCCCAAAAATGCCCAAGTCGTTCGCAACGCTTACATAGCAAGGACTGTGAGAACTAGCCTCACAGGCACAGAACTAGCTTCAGTTTTAGACCGGGAGTGAACCCACCTATATCTCTTACACCGTGACTGTACTATGGAGACCATTGGAGTTGCCGCGTCCGAGAATACGAAATAATCAACCATCGAAGAACACTGGGTAAAATATATTCGTACGCCTCGTTTTTTTCAAAGTAGGGCATATTTTATGACTAAGCTGCGGATTTATAGGCACGAGAAACTGGAGAAATATGCAGGCAAAATAGGCATTTAAAAATGTAAAATAGGCACTTAAAAATGTAAAATAGGCATTTAAAAAGGCACTATCATTTTTTGTCTTATCTGTATTTATATACTTGTGTATAGGTGTATTGTTATGTTGTAGCAAACAATCAAGCAAATCATAGATGTTTACTTTCATCATTGTTCTGATAAAATACTCGTTCTGAGAAATCCTTTCTATCATTATTGTGCATTTTGGGCTAAATGGCTGAATTGCAGTAGCTACCTTTTGGCATTTTATTAAATTCGGGCTGATACTCTAATGCTGCACAAAAATGCTAACGATCTTTTCCTCACATTTCAGTAATACAAAATTGAAAACATTGTTTGATTTGTTTTAATTGTCATGCTGTAACTAGTGGTGATTCAACAAAACAAACTTTCTTGCATTACATCTAAGAAATATTTCAAAATTTGCAATTTTCAAGAAAATTAAGACAGGTCAGTAAAAATGAGACCTGCGCTATTATTTTAAGCATCCCTTGTTCTGTCCTTAGAAAAAAAACGTAGCAGTTTTTTAGTTTTTTTATAATTTGCATTAAGTTCAACCAGAAATTCTGCAAATACAACTCGTTGAAAAAAATATCTTTTTTAAAGATCTGCTTTTTAGATTTTATTTGCGACAAAAATTTCTGTATTCAGATATTTTATTTTTGCTATTTCGAAAATACAGAGTTCACGAAAAATGGGACCGGCACCAATTTTTATACCATCCTTTTAAAAATACGAGAAAATTTTAAGAAAAAAATGAAGATATTTTTGAGAAAAAAAGTTTAAAAATTCGAAGTAAAAAATGACGCGACTACCACCAGTGATTTTGCATGTTTCATAATATAAAATATCCGCACTGTGGTATCATTAAAACGGAATATAAATTGATCGGTAGTTGTTCGATTTCTCTGACTCTGCAGAATAAAAACGAAAAATCTTAAAAAAATTTGATTAATTATAATTGCATTTTGATAAATAAATACGAGAATAGACAACATTTAGGCATTTAAACACAAAACAATGCACTTATTAGTGAAGTAGGCATATATAGGCACTATAAAATTCACATATAATACTCCTAATGCCACAAAATGAATAAGTAACCTAAAAGATTGCGTTTTCCATTGAAGGAAAACAATAGGCAAAAATCCGCAGCTTATTTATGACCATATGGTTACCTTGTAAGTTCTAAGAAGAAAAACATAAATCAACACACATTCTTTAAAACGGATTTTTTTAGAATATACTGCTTCTTTATTGTTCGGAGGAAGAACTGCTCAAATGGTCGGTTTGAACTCTTGTTTGAAAAAAACAACTGTTACAGCGAGGTAGAAGGACATACACATTTATGATAAAGTTCAATACTTTGTTGTGCATTTAAGCTTTAGTTTGAGATTCTTACGCGACCCAGAGGGATTTACTGATGGAGGTTAAGGATTGCCGCATTTCTTATCGCAAATATTTTTTGAGAAATCTACAAGAAACTAAACATTGCACATTCAATGCATCTTTCGATTGTTAAAAAACGCCAAGACACAAATACAGACGCCGGTATCCAACCCGAATACATTTAGTGCGAGAATGGAGGTAGGATAGAAGAGCACAGAAATCCACGAAAATGTTAGATACGACCACGAAAACATAGCAAATTGTTCAGGAAAGTTGATTGTTAAAAAGATTTACCGCAGATTGTGATCAATTGACTGCACACTTGCGATTATAAACGGCTAATGTACTTTAAAAATACAATAAAATAAATTTAAAAATCACTCACTGCTTTTAAAATTATTATAAACAAAAAAGAATATACACGGTTCTAAAAAAATAAAGCAACACTAAAGTAAATGAAATAGGAAATATACCGCAAACTGGGCGCAAAATACACATGTTCTTTGATACGGTTTTGTTCGTATGCAGTCATCTCAATATGGGTAACGCCTTCTGTTTGCGGAAATTCATGTGGAAGTTCATTTGATAGGAGAGGGTGTCATTATCATCCGCAAGGAAATCTCGACCAAATGTTCCACGGAAATTGTGGGCGCTGTGTCAGCATTGTCACCACTATAACATTGTGATGTCATTGCTGTCCCGTTTTCAATAAGACGTGTTTTTCCTTCAATCATGATATGAATGGATACATAAAGTGAAGTGCCAATGACAGTAAAAAATTCGTTGAGTGAACATTTCTCTAATAGCAGCAGGGCGATCAATTGGTCTTCCCATTTCTTTTTTGTACATTTTCAAATCACTCACATCAAATGATCGTCGTAGCTAAAACGAAAATAATATTTATTTCAATAATGGTATTAATGCATTAGTTACCGTTGTTTTTTTATAATATATAATTCTTTCAGTTATGTGCCTGTAACAAGTATTTTACTTCAGCTTCTGGGTCCCCATCTCTATAAGGTTTTGTGACCCATTTCCCATTTCCATTGAGCAAATGCTGAGGTGACCCCTGCTTTGCTTCTAGACATAAATATAGTTATGAGTATTCTGTCGAAAAACTGCTGATTTTGTGACAGCATTCCAACCCTTTCTTGTCATTACGTACGTATGTAGTATGGTGAGAAAGTAAAATCAGCAATGTTGTGAAATAATTATTCTTCCGCAAATTGTACGACGTATGAATCACTTGTTTTGGGCCTATTGTCACACTTTCCATTCCCGACTTTGAAAACACATCGCGGAGCACAATTAACCACAACACTGGTGGATATGACCTCACTGTTGTATCTTCTCAACTCCGATCTTTCCTCTAGTTTCTTTTTCGTCACCTTTGACCTTACGATACGTCACTTCCAAAGCGTCAATTATGATATGACATCATTGTTGGTAAAATAGCGGAAATTTCGGGAGATGGCGGAAAGTCGGATCAAAGCTAGTAACGCAAGAACATCACATACTTTCTCGCATTATTTTATTGCTCCGCTATATTATACCACTACATAGACATGTAAAAATGTTTTCAGTCATCAACATTTCTCCAGAACGCAATTTTTGCAATTTTCGGAAATACAGAGTTTGCCAAAAATGGGACTAGAACCATACTTTTTGTTGTCTTTGTCCGTTGTTACATACGAGGAGAAAATTTTTAATGAGAAATTAGGTACGGGATTTGAGAAAATAGTTGTTAAGAACTGATGATTTACAAGAAACTTTGTAATCTCTGTAATCTTCAATTTTGTAGTTTTAAATTAAAAAAACAACAACTGAGAATTCGCCGAAAACGGAACTAGTACCATACTTTTTACGGCCCCTTAATACATATGTGGAGAAAATTTACAGAAACATTTGGAGAGGTATTAAAGAAAAAAATGTTTAAAAAATTTAAAATAGTCTACATTTCGTGCAATATTACAAGAGAACTACTCATATTTTCGAAAAATCGAACATAAGCTTATTTTAAGATCTCTCTTTAAGAAACAGATTTCATTAAGAAAAAACATTCTCAATATTGTAGTTGTAGCAAGACAACCCCCAAAAATTGCACTTTTGCAATTTTCGAAAAATCAGGGATTTCACGAAATGAGACATACACCATTCTAAGCGTCCTTTTCTCGTATCCGAGGGCAAAGTTTAATAAAAAAATTGGAGACATTTTTGAGAAAGTGTTGAAAATGTTGTTGATTAATGTTAAGAATTCTCAAAGATCAAAATATCACGTTTGAAAGTCACAAAGCTTGGAGTTAATTCAGATTCAGTTAATTTAATATTTGAAGCACTTACACTAAATATAATAATCTTTACAAATTGCGGATAATGTGCATATTAAAGATGTGAGAGATCTTTCAAAAAATTTACATTTATATAATTTTTGAAAAAACAAAAAAATAACTCAAAATAAACTTTACGTTATATTAAAGAGTGTAATTATCAATATCTGTTACAAAAGTTTCAAAAAAATTTGCAGCCATATATGAGAAAATGGCGTTTGAGCATTTCTGAAAATGCCGAAATTTGAGCTACTTTTCACAGCAAACAGTTGTGTTTTCGAGAAACTTTACTTGACATTATTTAAAGCATATATACTCGTAAATATAATAATGTGAAAAAATCGCCGATAATGTACATATTAACGACGTGAGAGACAAGTAAAAAAATTTACATTTTTGTAATTTTTGAAAAAACTAACCAACAGACCAATATGGCTTTTATGTCATTTGATAGAGTAAATTTACCATTATCCCTACCAAAGGTTTAAAGAAAAAATTTGGAGCCGTTTATGAGAAAAACTTGTTTCTGTAATTTGTTAATGTTGCACATATTGCACGCAATATTGCACGAAAACTACTAAAATTTTGAGAAACATTTACATGACCTTTATGAAAAAACTCAATATGCAGAACAAATTTTATTTGAAGAAAAAATCACTGTCTTCAATTTTGTAGCTGGAGAAAGACGCCGAAAAAAATTCAAACTTTCACAATTTTCGAAAATTTAGTTATCAGTGAAAATCGGACCAATGCCATGTTAATAAGTGTATTTTACTCTATTCATACAAGAAATTTAAAGAAAAAAATTGGAGCCGTTTTGGAGAAAATTTTGAAAATCCCCAGGGGGCTTCATATAAAGTACCCCCAAATTTTGAAGAATCTTTTTCAGAATCTCAAAGCTTTGACTAGAATCATATCGACCGGGGAATATCCATTTTGGAAGAAATCGTACGTATGGTTTAGGTGCTAGTAGTGTTCACAGACGGACAGACAGACGGACAGACGGACGTTTTCCTTTCAATTGGTTTTTCGCTATCAAGGACCTAGAAAAGAGGGTTTCTGGCTACACCACGTGTTAGGGGATTTTTTTTCTTAATTTAGCAACTGGTTTTATCCACTTATTCGTTTTCAAGGCCCGGCAATTAATTTTTTTCCGCCGAAAATTGGCCATTTTTTCGCGCAGCCTTACATAACTTTCCCTATACTACGTATATCACTCCGTGTATACGTACGTATACGGGAAAGTAAAACCAAGCGAACAAGAATAATACGCTCAACAATGTGGGCTAGAGAAACAGATGAGAGCGATGCACTGCGGGTGCTATGCTCGCTCTCCGTTCTGCGCGAAGAACGCTCCGTGCTGCGAAGAACGCAGCATGGCGGCGGTGCGTGCGACAGCTGCGGCGCGTGGAGTTCGCTGCCTCAGCGGAACCGAGCCACCAAGCTGTCTGACCCGACTGGGATGCGTCAGAGCGGAGGCTGGTGCATCGTCATGTGCTAAGCAGGCAGTAAGTTCTTCACACGCGGAGGAGTCCGGAGTAGTGCGGTCCGAATGCCGCAATCTCCAAGACGTACGAGGGATGGAAAGCGACGCAGAACACGCTTTCAGTTTCTGCCTTGAACTAAGGAAACGATTTACGTATGTGCACTATTTTTCCTCCCGATTGCAGTTTTTCGGCTTTCATTGGTGCCGCGCGAGTAACTACACCTAAAGAGTTAGACGAAAGAGAAAAAGAAATACCAGGGTGACGAGCGGCAGTTGGTTTCGATGGATCCGCTGAGTGCGAGCGTCCTCTGTGGATTGGTCAGGAGTTGCACGTTTCCTCCCGGGTGGGGTGTCACCAGGGGCATTAAGATTTGGTGAGGGAATTCTGGATCTCAGCTAGGAAGCACGGGACTCTATTTCAGGTTGCAGCCGGGGAGGTGTCTGTCCTAGGGTGAGTGGGACCTGTGTTGAACTTGACCTGTATGTTTATCCGTTCCCTTTTTCTTTGGCCACCAGCAAGGCCTCGGAAAATGAGTTTGACTTTGCCCTCCTGACTAACGTTCTCAGCTCTTTCCCGCGCCCTTTGATAAAAGCATTCGTATTGCGTCTATCGAACTCCGAACCCGTGAGTCCCTCGCCATAAACCGGGACCAGTTCGCACATTTGACGCGTGAGGTGACATATGCGTTCCACGTAGGCTGTCAGCGATTCGTACCTGAGCACAGTTAACAAGTTCGCGTTCGAGTGGTGCAATGGAGGGTTTCGTGAAGAAGAATTCGCGAAGGAACGCCTCCATTACCTGCCAAGATTGCGCGTCTGCCGGGTGGTCAAGTAGAAGACGTTTAGCAGATCCTGTAGCGCGGATACGCGCTGCTCGCAGTCAACTTCAATCCATCCTGCCGAAACTGCCAGTGTCTTTTTCACCGTAAGAACTGTGAGTTACTGAAGGGCTTCCTGGGGTGATTCTTTGGCACCCCAAACTGGGGAATTAACAAAATGTACTGCAACACGGAGCATGGGGAACCTTCCGCCTGATTGACCTGCGTGTTGTGGGTGGAAATACTGCCCTACGTCTTGGGAGGGGGCTTTCACATCCCCTGAAACGTTCATCATATCCACGGCTGAGGCGCACTGGTATAAGGCCGGGTACTACGCCGCAAGGGCCCTGCTGCAATTGTACCGGGAGCAGCAGCTGCCGATTCGCAACTGCAGCAAAGCCGCCTCTCGCTATCTCTTTGAAGAGGGTCGCAGCACGTGTTAATTGCTAAGGAAATGTCTCGCTGCATGTTGAAATAAAATTGTTAAATGAAAATAAAACCGACAGAGCGACGGGAAGAAAACTAATTTGCTATACCAGTGACGGTGGTAAAAATTAAGAAAAAAATGTTGGGAGTTCCTTAACTTCCCACCTGACACCAAAGTCGCGAGTTGATGGGAAGAGGGAGGACCCAGCAACTCAGCAGGGAAAAGAAAAACGGCGAGTGCTATATTGAATTTATTACGTCACTTACCCAGGTAGCAAAGCCTTCCTACAGAGTGGGTGGCTACGCGACAGGTGCCTGCGGCATCTCAGCTGGTAAGGAAAGAGCGGCGAGCTGCGAATCGCTCGCGTAGTTTTTACTCTCGGACAGCCGACGAGCTCGGTAAGTGAGGAGCGAGTTCACTTACCCTTGGCGGAGTGTCGAGAAGGCAGGTATGTCACATCGCGACACAATATATAATAAAGGCAATTTACGAGTACTAGCACAACATCCAGCTGTCCCGATGTAGGGCTGAGTACACATAGCACGTGCTAAGGGACATGTGCAATAGGAATGAATGGGCTGTTTTTGTTTTCAAGAGAAATAAACCATCCCGGATGATTATTGAAATTAAAAATTTTGCAGTTAGGTTTTGATACTGTATTTTACATTTGGTTTGCATTGCAATAGTTCTGCAGCGCATTCCACTTTTCTTAAAAATGAGATAAAAGAGGTTCATCATTGATTTCTCCTTTTTCGCAAAGATTCTTGCAAAATTTGAACGTACCTACTTTGTATTTCAATTTGATGAAGTATGTTGTTACGGTAAACCAACTGATGTTAATTAATTTTTATACAAGTATTTTCAATATTATTTTTATGTTGTTTCTTCTTCACTTTGAACAAATTCCGTAGCATTTTTGATCAACGTGAGATTTGGCAATAAGTTGACCACTACAAAGAAAATACGGCTCCATACCTTACTCAATTGTTCAAAAATTGCGAATTATGTCCTTTAGCGTACTCTTAAAAATCGAACCTATAACAGATTCCTGAATATATTCTGTTCACAATGCGACCAAGTTTCTTAATCCTCAGTAATTTAAGTAAACTTTGGAATGACGCATGAGCTTACTACATTTCCCAGTTTTAGATCTATGACTACCCTCTTGCGTTAGGGCAAAAATCAACCCCTCCTGCAAACAGGGAAAACGCAAGCAGAGTGCACGTCACTTTGAGCGTAAGCGGGCCAGGATGCTCTGAGAGCCCTTAAAAAGTAGTGCTGAAATAATATAGAACAAATTTCCTCGCATTATTTCTAAAGTTTGCGTAATAACTATACAGGTAAATAATAAACTGCAAGTAGTTGAATGTGTCGGCCTTAGCTAAAGCACGAAGAGGTACCTGATCGTGGTCTTTACCCGCCCCTTACGCTATTTACATTATTTCTCCCTTTTCGCCACACTTTTTGTTACATTTAATTATGATTCGTTTGTCTTCCAATGAAGGAATATTTTGTAATAAACCGAGCAAATTCCATTACTTTTTAGACGACTATACTCAATATTTATATTACTCTACTACTTCTTGACATGGAAAAATTTCGTCGCATTTGGATAAACGAGGAGAATTGGCACATAAGTTGTCCACCATAAATACAATTTTTAAAGTATTTTTTATTAATATACTTTGTTTTAAAAAATGTTTCTAACTTTGAAAAAACTATCTTTGCCTCGTAAACTAGAATAACTCACACCTACATTTACCCCTGATCAAGATCTTCTCGAAGAATATTTTGGCACAACCAAAAGACGCAATTAACAAATGACGGCAGATACACGTAGTGCATTCTATTAATTTTGTGATTTTACAATTAAAAGTTTTTATAGTATTACACCGGTTAATAATAGCAAGCAATGACACATACAGGAGCCACTATCTTTCATTTAATGCAAAAATAATAAAGAAATTTTGTTGAGTAGAAAGCTGAAATTTCTTTCTATACGAAAATCCGTAGTGTTTAAATGTGTAGAAAAATAAAGTATTGAATTTAAAATATCGCCAAGCTCCAACTCAACAAAATGCTGACAAATCAACCATAGGCAATTTTTATTTTCTTTAAACCATTTTTTCTTAAAAACTGCACAAGGATTTTGATTAAATTCGGACCTTAGAGAATAATGCATGTTTCATGTTCGTTAAAATGCCTGATTTTGCAAAAATTTTAAAAAATTTAAAAAAGTTTCCACGTTTTCCTACAACTACAATTGGAAAGATATAATAGTTTTTCTTAATGAAATGTGATCATCAACAACAGATCTTCAAATAAGGTCCTGTTGATTTTTTTGAAAATCTGAGTAGTTTTTCTATAATCTTGTGACAAACATAACTGCCCGCTCGGAATTGACTGCGCTTCGTTTTCGGCGTCTTCTTACAACTACAATTGTGAAAATACATTTTTCTCAATATATAGCGCGTATATTGACTATTTTACGTGCATATCACAATTTTAAGTGCATAGTTGCAAGCACATTTTTAACGTTTTTAGTACATGAAGTTCCGGGGTGTAGTTATATACCATTTAATATAATTTGATCCTTATAGAAATTTACTGCGTGTTGAATATAAGAAAAACGATTAAACGGTGTCGGAACTGTTATCTTACGACGAAAGGCAATTCACGAGTGAGCAGCCAGAATTTTCGTAATTCTTTTTATGTCAATTGCATATTTTCTAATTACAGTACTAATATTATTCGCCAAGCGAATTTACATTTGACAATATGATGCAAACAGTGAGTTGCTCGCTTCTTGTTTGAATTCGACGTTTTCAAATAATAGCTAAGATGTTAGTAGCGCAGAAAATGCAACATTTCAATACGACGTAGCTGCATTCCAATAACGTGAGAAAGTATGTGCTGTTGTGGTACCACTAGTTTCTCTATTAAATTTGTGCTTCAAAATTAGATCTTTGAATGAGGACATGTATTATTTTTTTAAAATATGGTTGTTTTTAACATATGATTAGTAGTTTTGCAACCTTCAAATGTGCAAATTCTAATTTACCGTTTCTTTTACTCAAAAATCTTCAGAAGGTATCATGTAGAAATACGACAGTGACAAGGGCGCGATAAGGATTGATTCGTGATTGATTGATGATTCGTGATTGATTGATTGATTCGTGTTTCCAGGGGCGTCAACTACTTAGGTCATTAGTCCCGTAAGCGTAGTGCGTGTTTTTCTGTTGCGATTATCTTTTCCCCGCTGGATGGCGAGATCTGGCGCCGACCTACCGTCGACTAGCTGGGTTTCCCCCCCTCAACCAGGTATCTCCCACTAGCGGGGCACCGCCCAGCCGGGGCAAGCTGTAAGCTCCCGACCAGTCTCCCGGCATGTGTGCTAGAGTAGTGCTTGTTAGTGTAAGTGTGTGTGTAAGAGGAGAGGGTAGGACAAGGAAGAGGAAGGAAAGATCGCGCGCGATCCGTGGCCCGTTTGTTAGGGTATTGCTCCGGCATTCGCCTGGTGTTGATCGGAGAAACCACGGAAAACTATCAGAGCAGCCGGCCGCTAGAATTCTCCTCCAGACAGCGACTGAATTCGACCTAGCTGACAAGCTAGTGTTGAAAATCCTGCCGCCGTCGGGACTCGAACCTAGAACCTCCCGATCAGAGGGACTGCAGTGATATCAGGTTGATGCATTGAGCCATCTCTCCCGGTTGGAAGTTGGAAATTCAAAGGATTTCCGTTGTTTGGGTATAAAGTTTTTTGAAGGATGAACGCTGTAAGCAGGTTTTGATTGATGAAATTGTGATAAGGTATTTAGTTTAAAATAATTAATTGCATGCAAACATTTCTATTGAGTCCCAGATTCTTATTTAAATGATAAAGAGGTATAGATATGTCACCCTATTTTTATGCTTTTATATGACAATATAATGGATGACCTTCAGCTTTGGATGTTCTACTTATAGACCTGTTTTAGTTTAAAAAGGTTTTGTGCCTGATTATGGGATTATGGTGTTTAATCCCTCAACATTTACGAGAGCTAGGTTCCCAAAAAACATCGCGAATGTTATATCCGCGAATGTTGAGTCTATCTTCTAATGAATTGAGGTGGGTTAGGTTCCTGTATGTAAAAAAACTGTTTAAAAAAGAAAGAAAAAATATCTGACAATCTATTGCAGTAGAACTGAGTAAGCGGTACAACAAACAGAATTCACAGTTAACAACCTAAAATGAAATAAAACAATGTTTGAAACTTATTTCAAAGTTGAAAGTGATTGGATACAGGATTTGGTTCTTTTTGTTCCTCCTCGTTCTAATATCCCAATATGGAAGAGTTGCTGCTTCTATTTCTCTCTTAAATTCTGAAGTTATTTTCATGTTCGGATCACATTCGAATGGCCTTTCCACCAGAACTTGTGGAAGTTTTAGAACGCCATTAACAGTTTTGACATTGAAGTTGCTCCAAGATGCGGTTTCGCTTCCGTTTCTTCGTCATTATCTTCGAGGAGGTTTTCTTCACTGATGATTTCCCGAAGCTCCTCTTCAATGAGGTCATTATAATGGAAGTTTCATTGATCCTGAATGGTATGAATGTGGCCAAATCCCTTACCTCCAAAGCGACGCAAATTAATTGAATTGTTTTACAATTATGTTATTCTATAAATGTGAATTGACATTTCAACTTTTTGCAGAAAGTGACACTTTGAGCTCCAACGTCTGCCGAGTTCCGTTTCCTATATGATGCTGATAAAGGAAATGAAATGTGCTCGTCGTGGAACAAAAGTGGAAATGAATGTCGTGGTACCAAAAGACGCCCTCGCGAATGTTAAAACCGGGAGCTTTTCTCAAATCGCGAATGTTCGGAACTCGCAAATAGCGAATTCGCGGATGTCGAGAGATTCCTGTAATTACAAATATTAAAAAATGAAAGCTCAATGGAAGATGCTGGAAGCTAACTGAAAGCTGATTGGAAGCTAATATATTATGATTAATAGAAATATGATACATGTAGATCAACGATACTCCCTACTTCCTGCATATTGGCGCGGAAATTTACGGAGACAACTTCACAAAATACGGTAACAGCTTTTGCTATTTTCTCAAGAAATAAATTGTTCCTTTTCCCTTTAAACATATTCGGCGAAGTTCGATGAAATCTTCATTAATTTCTTGTTTCTAATAATCGCGAATGTACGGTTTCTTCTTATCAGTTTGTAACCTCTACCCACAGGACACACTTCCTCAGCTTTCCAAACAGGTTTACGTGGTTCCACGGAATGATATTCATGGCTTACGAAGTCGGAAACCACTAGGAACAGCTCATTCTTCTTCCGCGGCAACCAGAGACAGTATCATTCTAAACACAATGAATCAAGTTCGGAATGTCTTAGGATTAGTCATTCTTTCTCTTATCACTTATCACTAACGTACACATTGCAGTACACCCGCATCGATGAACAAGAATTACGGGAAATAACTTCATTTCCGTTCTTGTCGTTCATGAAGTGAAAACATGTTCACAACATTGAAATAATACAATTGTATAGCCTAATGTTTATTAGACCTGGGGAGAGTTATAGGTTTTGTTGAAATGTTACGGAATAGATGATATGTTGGAGAGGAGATTCGTTTTACTTTCACTGTAGTATGAAGAAAGTTATGTCATGCATCAAAAAATCAATTTCGCGTTTGACGGTAAGTTTTTGAGGTTCTTGATATCGAAAATATATCTGTCCGTTCTTCTAATTAATTAATTATTTTAATTACATGCCAACTTCTGTTGCAAAAAATCTTGACAAGCTGTATCCACTTGTTTAATGCCTAATAAGACTGTAAGAATACGTAATAACAATGAAATAAGCCCTTGTTAATACTTAACTGTAAGTCATCGTTATAAATTATACTGGTTGATCCTGTATGAACATTTCGCACTATGTAAATAATGTTGTAAAGCACTGAAAAACTTTCAACATTAACTTTGAATGTGGTAATTTGCCATTTATGGTGCATTTAGGCTGCGCAAATAGTATAAGACGTATTTCTGCTATTAACAAACAAGAAGATTCAGAGCCGTGGAATTAAATGGCGCAGAATAACTAGTATAATTTTGTATTTTTCAAAATTCTATACATTCGGGAGTGGGGTACCGAGAAGAGCTAAATCTCAAGATTTAGCCGAGAAGACAGAGGATTTTTGGGTTTTAAAATATGCGTTTTTGGTGCCTAAAATAGGTTCTTTCAGCATCTCAGTTATGCTTTTTAAATGGTAAAATAGGCACAAATAAATAGGACACTCACAAAAAACACACTTTTTACAACTTTACACACACACACATCTCTCTCTCTCTCTCTCTCTCTCTCTCTCTCTACGAAGATGCCGTTTGGACAGTCGATTGCGTCAACAAAGGCTGCTTGATTAGAGTGTATTTTGTCTTTGTGCTATTTTTTACTATGAAGATATAGGGTCAACTTTATTTTTCTAAAATGGAACCATATGCTAAATTTTAGTGTATCTTAATGGGCTTAAAAGTATTATATATATATATATATATATATATATATATATATATATATATACACATATATATATATATAATATTTTTAAGTACACACACACACATACACATCGAACTCTCGTGCTCAGTGCGTAGGCACATCGGCTCAGTGCGTAGCGTTCTGGATTCGCAATCGGGAGGTCCGAGTTTGATTCTCGGGCCGGCCATCCTGACCGGGGTTTTCGCGGTTCCCCTTAGTTTATTGTTTATTTTTTATTACTTACGTCAAAATCAGTTAAAAACTGTATGTGACGAGCTATGGGGAGAGGTGAAATTTGTGCACGTTTTCATAATTCTGTGATCTCTATCCTAAACCATATTCTAGTCGAATTTTGAATACAGAAAAAAGAACGTTTTTTTCAAGTTTTGTTGACAAAATATTCGCTCCTATATAATAAAATCCATTTTTCAAAGGTAAATTAGCTATAAATTTGTGCCCTTAACCCTCATCATATTCTTCATGAAAGGATAATACTTTTTGCCGCGACAATATGGAAAACGATAATTTGAATAATTATATTTTCCACTGAAATTCAGAAGACGTGCACAAATAATGAAGTTACATTTATGTCCAGAAGCAAAACCAGGGACCATCTCAGCATTTGCTCAAAGGATCAGGGAAACTAGATGAAAAACCTGATCGAGATGGGGGCCATCGACCCTGAAGCTGTGATACAGTACTTGATACAGGTTCTTTAGAATTATACAGTCCAAATGGTAAATAATTACATTAACTATCCTTGTTATAATTAATGTTTCTTTCCTTTTGATGATCAGTATAGTCCTCGAATTGTATAGAAACAGTTATGCAGAAGAAAATATTTTTCTAGGGACTTAAACTTTTCTATCGAATTTAATCTGGCAAAGTGTTGTAGAGTAATGTACATGAATTGTATGTAAATTTTTTGTAGTGAGCTGTTGGTACTGCCACCTGATGAATATGATTACTACTTCGCGTGTTATACTTATAGACATCGGCATTTGCTGAAAACGTATTCCCACCCTTAAGTCATTTTTGACAAAAACGACTGATTCGTAAATCAGGAGACAAGCTAAAGGTAAAATTCTTGAATTAATAAACAGAGACTTACAAAAATCACATGGTCACAAGGGGAATGCTAGGATGATTCCAAAAACCCACAAACACCTCTCACTACTCCACCTAAAAACCCTTTAATCAACACCAAATTTTAATAATAATAATAATAATATGGCATCATCCTAGCACCTCATAATTCATTATTCAAAGGCTAACAGCCTTGCCTTAGCCAAGGGATACTGCCGAAAGGCTTATCTTCATAATCCCACACGTTGATCTCTCCAGGATAGAATACGACTGGGGCGTGGAAGAGAGAAACGCATTGCGTGGTCAGTTATGGCTTATACGCGAATAATATAATATAATATACATATTACATATATATATACATGTTATACATATATATTATATAGATATATATTCCATATATGTAGCAAAGGTGAAACGTAAATCAATAGTATTTTGAATCAATGTTGTATATTTTGCGATAATACTATTTATAAAAGAGTTTAATTGTTTGTCATCAAGTGAGAATTATTCGTACCGTATTTTGCCCTCATAAGTGAATTACTAACGCTTTCTCCACGTTGTCAAGGGAATTATTAGTATAACCGTTGGTGATGTAGATACCTTTTTTCAATAATGAATGAAAGACGGATGTTGTCTGGTATCAAAATATTTATTTTAAGGCTAAATATCTTTTCGATAGCTTGGCTATCATCCTCAGAGCTATCTAAAAAATACATAACACATTTTGAAAAGAATGTTGTATAAATTATTTACAAAAATAGTTTTACTACAAAATTGTTGGTGTCAGATGCGTAAGCAAACTGGATCGTTACCTTGCAGCGTGTGGGCGGAAAACGAGGTTCTGCGAATAATTTTCCGGACATTCATTTTCAAGGCAAAATGAATGTCTCTTACTGGCCACCTTGGTTTTCTTTCGCGGAAATTGAATCCTTTATTTCAGAAGCGGAGACAGGCTTTTGCACGAAGTCAGGAAGTAGAGTCATGGAGACATTTATTGCAAGATCCTTCCTTGTTCTGTATGTTCATTACCGTTATCTTACAGATTAACGCAACATAAAACTAATGGTATTTCACAATATCACATACTTTCCCGGAACAGTTTTCTATTCATTTCTAAGCATTTTCATTATTTATTCTCTATATTTCAGGGCCCTAAAATAGGTTACCAAACAATTTTTTAGCACTGTTTTAAAATCCCCATGCGTTTAAAATTCTCTTAGGTTAAAGTTCTCTTAGGGGAGCGGACGATTAACTTTGACGCCCAATTACCCCACAAATACGCATATTTTGAAAAATGCAACCTAGCCTTATTTGAAGATCTCTTTTTGATGAACATATTACATTAAGAAAAACAATTGTAGTTGTAGGAAGAGGCTGACATTTTTTAATATATTTTTTTTTATTTTTGCAAAATCAGGCATTCCAACGAACAAGAAACCTGCACCATTTTCTTAAGTTTCTTTTATGCTATCTAAGGTTCCCAATTTAGTAAAAAAATATTGTGCGTTTTTATAAAAATGGTTTAAAGAAAATAAAAATTGTTTATGTTTGACACAAAATTTCGCAAAAAGTAGTAATGATTTATAAAAATTGAACATAACCTTAGTTTGAAGATCTGTTTTATGAACACATTTCATTAAGAAACTAGTGGTGCTACAACAGCACATACTTTCCCGTGTTATTGGAAACAGCTACGTATGATTGAAATATTGCACTTTCTGCGCTACTAACATCTTAGCTATTATTTGAAAACGTCCAATTCAATCAAGAAGCACACTGTTTCCATCTCAGTGTTGTCTAGACTACGTGAATTCTCCAACTGCATAAAAAAATACAAAAATTGTGTAAACTTGTATTGGAAAAAGAAGCCTGATACCATACAGCTACATCAAGTGACATCAATGACACGTATTCACAGAAATTCGCGACAGCGGAACGGAATTCTATTGTTGCATTCCCTGCATTTGCCGATACTTCCTTAAAGAGTCAGCAATTTTTTATTTCAAACTAGCTGGTACCCGGCGCGTTGCTGCCGCAGAAGAAATAATTGAGGAAATATTCCTCTCGCTCTCTCTCTTTCTTTCCCCACTCTCTTTCCCACTCTCTTTTTTATCCTGTCTCTCTTTCCCCCTCTCTCTTCCTCTCTTTTTCCCTCTCTCATTTTCCCCACTCTTTGTCTCTTTCCATCTGTCTCCTTTTCTTCTCTTCCTCTCTTTTTCCCTCTCTCACTTTCCCCACTCTTTGTCTCTTTCCATTTGTCTCTTTTTCCTCTCTGCGTCTCTTTTCAGTTTTGTGTCTCTTTATCCCTTCTGTGTCTCTTCCCCTTCTGTGTCTCTATTTCCCCACTGTGTCTATTTTCCCTCTCTGTGTCTCTCTTCCCCCTCTGTGTCTCTTTTCCCCCTCCGTGTCTCTTTCCCCCTCTATCTCTCTTTACCCTTCTGTGCCTCTTTTCCTCCTCTGTGACTATTTTCCTCTTCTGTGACTATTTCCCCCTCTGTCTCTCTTCTCCCTCTCTGTCTCTTTCCCTCCTTTGTGTCTCTTTTCCCCCTCTGTGTCGCTTTTCTCCTACTCTGACTCTCTTTTTCCCTCTTTCTTTTCCCGCTCTGTTTTCAAATAATAGCTAAGATGTTAGTAGCGCAGAAAATGCAATATTTTATTATGACGTAGCTGTTTCCAATAGCGCGGGAAAGTATGTGCTGTTGTAGCACCACTAGTTTCTCTTATTAGCGTGCCACACGAAACCTTTCGCATAACATGGTACATGATTACCAACAACACCCCCCCTTTCGTGTGTGCACGAAAAAATTATCAAGTAGGCAGTTTCGTCCAGAGTGTTATTATTGAAGATGTAGTTTTGATAAATACATTTAATTGAGAAAAAATTGTATTTTTAAAATTGTAGTTGTAAGAAAACGACACTAAAACGAAGCGCGTTCAATTCCGAGCGGGCTATTATGTTTGTCAGGAAATTTTGGAGAAAATCGGCTGAACGGTTTAGTCGCTAGCGTGGTTCACACACGGACGGACGGACGGACAGACAGACGTTTTGCTTTAAATTGGTTTTTCGGTATCAAGGACCCACAAAATTGGGATTCTGGCTGCACCACATGTTAGATTTTATTCTTAATTTAACAACTGGATTTATCCACTTTTCGTTACCAGCGCCCTGTAATAAGAGTTTTTCTGCCGAAAATCCGCCGTTTTTTCGCGCAGCATTACATGACTTCCCCTATATTATACATACGTATGTACGTGTAGTATACGGGAAAGTAAAAATTTATATTAAGACCTCACTGAAATCACTTTTGTGCATTGAAACCAACTAAAAGTCATGCTTGTTTGTGATCGATTTATGTTGTTGCAGCTGCTAATAATCTTGGCTCATCTGTGTGTTTTTTCATTATTCCAAATCATAAATTATCTTTTTAGTGATACTAAGAGATTTTATGCATTTTCCAGTTTCTTCACAAGGAAGTAAAGAAATGAATTACTTTTAAATTTTTCGGCCTGCCTAGATCTGAAACCTTTCCGTACCTCATCACTAGAGACCGGAAAAATATGTAGTATTAAGCGTCAAAGTATGTACATAAATATGTAATGAAAACATTAAGAATATGTAATAAATATATAAAATCTGATATAATATTAAAATTCTCTAATTAAAAACCATTTACATAGTACGAAACTACATTTGAAAAAACTGCTCACTTTACATCAAACAACTTCCTTGTCAGTAGTAAAAGCTTAATCTATTGTAATCCAGGACCGTAGTTTAGCAGCCTGACTAATCGCAATAGAAACCATAGCACAAACGTGCGAGATATACGACCAGCAAACATATACCTTAGCATCTTCATCGAAGTGTTACACGTTGGCGATCGCAATTTTGTCTCAAATACAAAAGTGATTTGAAATTGCGATTACACTACACAAAACTCGGTGTCATGAGATTTTGGACACTTAGATTTCACCAATAATTTAGGAACAATGCTGATTTACAAAAATCAACATTTTTTCATAAACAAATGTGGAATTAAATTGAAGAAAATTGAAAAAATAAGAAACTATATTGTGAAAACAGCAAAATATGTAAAATATGTAATATAGTACTAAATATGTAAAAAATATGTAACGACAAAATTCGGTATTTTGTTAGGAGGGCTATGATTAGCCAAGATTACAATTTTGAGAAAGGTAAGTAGAAAGACAAAAAATATGTAATTACATAAAAATCCGGTCTCTACTTATCACAGTACACATCAGGCTCAGCATTCAACCTGACTTCTGCTCCTGTTTTGTTTCACCTTCAGAATCTTTGTTTGAGGAAACTGAGAAAGGAATTGATTCAGTGAAAAATGTGGATTATGCGATAGCAAGCAAAAATATTTTGGGTGAAACTTATTTGTAACTTTGACGATGTTTGAAGTGATTTGAAAATGTTTTCATGGATGTATTTGATACATTTGTAGGTGATATATGTGTAGTGTTTGTACACATACATAGGTGTGTTTGGAATCGTACGGTTACACATTTTTGTAATTTTTCCTTCAAATAAAATGTGTTCTCCAAAGTGAGTTCTTTCTTTAAGGTCATGTACATTTTTTGAAAATTTTAGTAGTTTTCGCGCAATATTGCGTGCAATATGTGCAATTTTTAAAAAAAATACAAAAACAAGATTTTCTCGAAAACGGCTGCAAATGTTTTCTTTAAACTTTTGGTAGGTATAGTGCCTAATGTATTTTATGAGATGACAAAAACGTCATATTGCTCTATTCTTTTTTTCCAAAATTGCGAAAATGTAATTTTTTTGACTTGTCTCTCACGTCGTTAATATTTACAATAGCCTTGATTTGTTGACATTATTACATTAAGGAGTACATGAGCTTTAAATAATGTCAAGTAAAGTTTCTCAACCGTTTTCTGTCAAAAGTAGCTCAAAATTCCGCATTTTCAGAAACGCTCAAACGCCATTTTCTCATATACGGCTGCAATTTGTTTCTTGAAACTTTTGTAACGGATAGTGCTAATTACACTCTTTAATAACTCGTAAAGTTTATTTTGAGTTTTTTTTGTTTTTTCAAAAATTATATAAATATAATTTTTTAGATCTCTCATATCTTTAATATTCACATTACCAACAATTTGTAAATATTATTATATTTGTGAGTGTAAGTGCTTCAAATAACTTCAAATAAAGTATTTTGAAAACTCAAAAAATTTCTGTGAAAATGAGCTTCAAATTTCGCGTTTTTAGTAGCCCTAAAACGGAATTTTCTTCAAGACGGCACATAATTTTTAAAAGAAAATTGCCGTTTAGAGCTAGGTTTTTGTGTTCTTTAATATTCTAAAATTAATGTTTCCGTTCTACCAATAGGAAACCGAAAAATTAAGAAAATGACAAAAAAGTACTCTTTACGATGATAGATGGCAGCTGGCAAGAAAGAGTATGTGGCAATTCCAAATCGCTAGCCAAGACCCACGGAAATAGAAAACTAATCCGGGAAAGTCTGTGCCATTCTAGTTTCGTTACCAGGGCCCTGTAATATAAGTTTTTCTGCCGAAAATCCGCCGTTTTTTCGCGCAAGCATGAGATAACTTTCCCTATAGTATATAGTACGTACATTTATTATACGGGAAAGTAAAAATTAAGGTGGTGAAGCTCTCTTTGTTCTTTGTATCTATTTACAGATCTAATTAGATCAGTCTTGCTCAAGGATATATCTACAGTATCGACAGCGTTTAAGCGACTCTGACAGTTTGATGCACTGTTGCCTTATATAGCACTTGGCTCCACCTACATGACAGATAAATGAAATCTCAAAACATTACCTCTTACCGACAGACGATCAAAAGTCATGTCAAAACAGGCGATCAAAAGTCATGTTCATAAACTTAGCCAAAGCCGAACCTTATCATCTCCGCGACTGCTTATGTGTCAGATGAGCGGCAACACTTAACCGAGTCTGTGAGAAAGTAAACAAATTCTCACAACATGATTGTTTCAGAACAGGTCACATGACATACCACAGCATGTGGCGAGAGAACTGTCAGAGTTGCTAAAACCACGCCGGTACTGTAGTGTAAGGCGCATGTCGTACAAGGAAAAAATTTAAGGAAACAATTTGGAACAGTTTTTGAGAAAATAATTTTTTTTAAGTTTTCCAAAGTTGCCTGTTTCGCGCAAAATTACGCAAAAACTACTGTTTTCGAAATACTGAACATGCCCTTATTTCGAGATGTATTATTGGTGAACAGATTGTTTTAAGAAAAAAATGTATCACAATATTGTTTGTAGGAAGAGAGAAACATTCTGAACTTTAGCAATTTTCGAAAATTTAGTGTGATAAATGAAAATGCGTCGAATAGCGCATTCTTGAACGTTCTTTCCTCCATACGAGGGAAAAAAGTAAAGAAAAAAATGTTTACAAGTTGGCTATATTCCACGCAAAAACTTGTCATCTATGTACAGGCAGACCGTTTTAACAGCAATTGGGGCCCTTGGGCCTAGGTTAATTTGGGACTTCCCTATTTTTACTTTCACCGATCAATGCTGAAATTCTTTTATTCTACTTTCACCCCCAATTTCGATGCTGAAATGTAAAGAAAGTCCTATCAATTCACATTGTATTTGGTATTTTTTTAAAAAATATTTGAAAACACTTCTTAGTGTTTCAATTTAACATTATTATTTTTAATTAAACATATATGTAAAAGGAAGAAAACAGATTTATAATTACGAGTACATTGAAAATAGTCTACAAATTAGTTTTAATTTTTGTACAATATAAAATTCAAACGCATCAACCAGCAACATTTCATATTATATGATGCACGACACAGGACACAGTTGTGCCAACTTTTGCTTATAGTTCAATCATACATCACAATTTTTATACATATCTTTACTTTATGTGTGAAACATTTAGTATTAACCCTTGTGTCTACAGTGGGTTACCCAGGTAACCTCTACAACTTAAAATATCGATTTTGGACTTCTGAGATTGATTTTTTTTCTGAGCGTCCATTTATTCGTTAATTAGCTTCAAATTAACACTGTGACGTAGTTTTGTGCTCGGAGGGCTTATCCTCAGAAAGTTATATTGGTTTAATTATAAAGCAACCTTAAGTCTCTAGTGGGTTACCCGGATAACCCTACACCCGGCACTTAAAACAAATGTAAATAAGGCTTTTTACTTTCCCGTATACGTACGTACACATGGAGTGATATACGTAGTATAGGGAAAGTTAAGTAATGCTGCGCCAAAAATGGCCAATTTTCGGCGGAAAAAAATTAATTGCCGGGCCGTGAAGACGAAGAAGTGGATAAAACCAGTTGCTGAATTAAGAAAAAAATTCCCCTTACACGATGGTGTAGCCAGAAACCCTGTTTTCTAGGTCTTTGATACCGAAAAAACCAATTGAAAGGAAAATGTCCGTCTGTCCGTCGTCCGTCCGTCCGTCTGTCCGTCTGTAAACACTGCTAACGCCTAAACCATACGTACGATTTCTTCCAAAATGGATATTCCCTGGTCGATCTGATTCTAGTCGAAGCTTGGAGATTTTGAAAAAGATTCTGTAAAATTTGCGGGAACTTTACATGAAGCCCCCCGGACATTTTCAAAATTTCCTGGAAAACGGCTCCAAATTTTTTCTTTAAATTTCTTGTATGAATAGACTAAAATACACTTATTAACATGGCTTAGGTCCGATTTTCACGGATAACTCTGAATTTTCGAAAATTGTGAAAGTTTGAATTTTTTTCGGCGTCTTTCTCCAACTACAAAATTGAAGATAGAGATTTTTTTTTCAAATAAAATTTTTTCTTGATAGTGAGTTCTTTCTTTAAGGTCATGTACATTTTTTTGAAAATTTTAGTAGTTTTCGTGCAATATTGCGTGCAAAATGTGCAATTTAAAAAAAATTATTTTCTCAAAAACAGCTCCAAATTTTTTCTTTAAACTTTTGGCGAAGATAATGCTAAATATACTCTATCAGATAACATAAACTTCATACTGGTCTACACGTTGGTTTTTTCAAAAATTACAAAAATGTAAATTTTTTGATTTGTCTCTCACGTCGTCAAAATTTACATTATAGATGTGTTTAATTGTTTAGTGCGTTTCTTTACACAGAAGATTCAAAGTAACTCCAATGACGGTTTTTGAAATGTTCATAAGTGGTCCATAATAAAGGAACAAAATTGGCAAATTTTCTGAAATGTTCGAACGAAATTTTCTCAAACATTATTGAAAATTTTTCGCCAAAATTCTCAACAATGGCAAAGAGTTCAATTCTCTCCCATATTACAGAAGCTTGATTTCAGCCGCGATATTTGCGCCCCAAAATCAAAATAATGCTGAAAAATGTAGGTGCTGTTTAATCACACACAAAATGAAAAGTATGCATTGCACTGAAACGAAAAGTAAACCATCGCGTCAATTGAAAAGTTTTCTAAATATTTTGTTTTATAACATTTTCTCGAATTATTGTAAAGGTTCCCACAAATGTGATTTTTTCCACCTGTTGTATTCGATCAAATAGGGACAGTGATTTTAAATTTGAATTGGTTACCATGACAAGAATATTGTTATTAAACAATGTGTGTTTATTTCTCGATTCAGAAAATGACACTGTAAAAGATTTAGAATGAAATATTAAGTATATGTGTGTGTATCGGTCAAAATACATATTAGTGTTGTGGATTTAGGGTCATCGTAGTGTATTACTTATATTGTGAATTTATTTCATGTGTATTTTTCGAATAATTTCATTACTGAAATCCTTCGCTTGCTGTTTGTGCCGAAAGTCAAAGAAGTTCGTAAGTATTTGACAATTTTACGTAAAATTTGACAATGAATGATAAAACTATAATTTGCATTTATAATTTTTTAATCGTTTGTAGTTAAAATATTTTGTTACATCATGGTATTGCTTTCTCTGTTTCAAAGTATTTGAAGTAATGTTCATTTGTGGTAATATTTACATTAGTGGCGATTTGTTTACATTATTGTATTTACGAGTACATTTGCTTTAAATAATGTCTAGTAAATTTTCTCGAGAAATCAACCGTTTTCTGTAAAAACTAGCTCTTTTTCTCATTTTCAGGAACACTCAAACACAATTTTCTCAAAAATTGTTCCAAATTTTTTCTTCAAACTTTTCGAACGGGTAGTGCTCATTGCACTCTTTAATATGACGTTAAGTTAAATTTGGGGTATTATTTTGTTTTTGCAAAAAATTACATAAATGTAATGTTTTTGAAACTTCTCTCACATCTTTAATATGCACATTTCAAGCAAATTGTAAACACTATTGTATTTGTAAATTAATGTTCTTCAAATGACTTCAAATGAAGAGTTCCGAAAACTCAAACATGTTCTGTGAAAAAGAGCTTAATGTTTTGCATTTTTAGTAGCGCTTACACTCCATTTTCTTAAAAACGGCTAAAAGTTTTTCTAAGAAAATTGCCATTTAGGAAGAAGTTTAGTGTTCTTTAATATTCTAAAAATTAATATTTCCGTTCTACCATTAGGAAACTGAAAAGTCAAGAAAATGTCAAAAAATATACTTTGGAAGGAAATAGATGGCAGCTGGCACGAGTATGTGGTAAATTCCAATAGCTAGCCCAGACCCAAGGAAATAGAAAACTAATACGGGAAAGTCTGTGCCATTCTGTAGCACCACTAGTTTTCCTGATATTTAGTAACTGGAAGGCCAATTAATTATGTAACTTACATACTAAAGTAGAAATGTATCAAGTTTATGAACAATTACTACTAAAATAATTAACATAAACAATATTACCGACAAACAAAATTCAAATGCAAATATCATTTTCAGTCCACACGAGAAAATTGAGATCCGTTACCGGTAGTCAACTATCGATATTGATAAAACTGAAAATGATTTTAAATTTATATTTAACCAGGATTAGAAGGAAATGTAAATTCATTTTAAGAAAAAGACAATTAAATTTATAAATATGTAAAAAAAGGTATTTTACTCGTGATAAAAGTGACAAAAGAAATTTCGTCGAAGTGTTTCATTCTCCATAATTTTTGATCATAAGTCCTTGTTGGAATAAAATAGACGTTCACCTAAACACCCTATGTCTAGTAATGATTCATGGGTCTTTAGGCGTTCACAATTTCAACTCACTTGTAGATATGCAGATTATTTTTGCCTACATTCTGCATTGGTGTTCAGTGACAAACATATCTTCGCCAGTTTTCTGACGCTACACTTCATATGACATTTTTCACAAACTACATTATGCTTAAAGAAATGAATCGCTTAGATGGTGAATCCACAAGAATAAAATCTTTAAAAAAAGTCATGTACAATTTTTTTTAAATAGTGGTGCTACGGAATGGCACAGACTTTCCTGTATTTATTTTCTATTCCCTTTAGTCTGGGCTAGCTATTCGGTCTTACCACATACTCTTACCAGCTTCCATCGTTCGACACCCAAAGTATATTTCTTTGACATTTTCTTAATTTTTCGGTTTCCTACAAGCAGAAAAGGAAATATTATTTTAAGAATGGTAAAGAACAGTAAAACCACGTCCTAAAGGCTCGAAGCCGCTTTTAAGAAAATGGCGTTTAAGCGTTACTATAAATGCGAAATTTGAAGCTCGTTTTCAGAAAAAAAGTTTGAGATTTTCGAAAAAGTCATTTCAAGTCATTTGAATCTCTTTTACTCACAAATACAATAGTGTTACAAATTGCTGAAAATTTTTATATTAATGGTGTGAGAAATATTTTAAAAAATTACATTTGTGTAATTTTTTAAAAAAAACAAACCAAAATGAACTTTACGTCATATTAAAGAGTATAATTAACACTATCCATTCGAAAAGTTTGAAGAAAAAATCTGGAGCCGTTTTTGAAAAAATGGCGTTTGAGCGTTTCTAAAAATGAGGAATTTTGAGATAGTTTTTATAGAGAATAGTTGACTTTTGGAGAAACTTTATGTGACATTATTTAAAGCACATGTACTCATAAATATAAGAATGTGAACAAGTCGCCTTTACTGTAAATGTTAACGACATAAGAGACTCGTAAAATTTTTTTTTCTTCAAAGTTTTCGAACGTATAGTGCTAATTGCACTCTTTAATATGACGCAAAGTTCATTTTGGGGTAACTTTTTTGAAAGATCCCTCACACCGTTAATATGCACATTTACAGCAATTTGTAAACACTATTGTATTTGTAAGTTAAAGTGCTTAAAAAGACTTCAAATGAACGTTTTCGAAAATTCAAATATTATTTGTGAGAAAGAGCTTCAACGTTTGCATTTACAGTAGCGCTTAAAAGCCATTTTCTTAAAAACGGCTCCAAAGAAAATTACCATTTAAGACAAGATTTTACTGTTATTTAATATTCTTAAAATAATATTTCTGTTCTACAATTAGGAAACCGAAAAATTAATAAAATGTCAAAAAATGTACTTTGGGCGGCGATAGATGGCATCTAGCACGATATGTGGCAATTCCAAATAGCTAACCCAGACCGATGTAAATAGAAAACTAATACGGGAAAGTCTGTGCCATTCTGTAGCACCACTAGTTTCGTTATCAGAACCCGCCAATGATTTTTTCTGCCGGAAACCCGCCGTTTTTTCGTGCAGCATTACATAACTTTCTCTATACTATGTATATTACTCCGTATATACGTATGTATACGGGAAAGTAAAAATAAATTTTCTTAAAAGTCGCTGCAATATTTTTCTTTAATTTGTTTCCACGGGTAAAATAAAGGACGCATAAAAGATTGGCGCAGGACTCATTTTCGTTGAACTCTTTGAATTTTCGAAATTTGCAAATTTAGAAATAATGCGAGAAAGTACGTGTTGTTGTAACACCATTAGATTCAAAGCATCGGTAAGTTTAGGTTTACCTGTGAGTCTGATGGTTTATGGTTAACGTGATTGACATGCCAACCAAGAACCGAGAACCAAGAGTTCGAGATCCAACGCGGAGAAAAAGTGTTTACTGGTTGAAAACACTTTTGCAGATTCATGTAATAGTATAATATTGGTATCCGTTTCAAATAATGTCAGAAAATACGTGCTTTTGTATCACCACTATTTTGCTTTCAAATTTCTCTTGCGCTATGGTGCAAGGGCACTCTGATGCCATGACATTTGATATTTAGGCTTTATAAATGTAAATAGACTCGAGCAGCAAGTCAAGAGGGATGGCTATCACCTCTTTCCACGTGAAACATTTTATTTGTGTCAGTAAGGAGTCGCTTACTACAACAGTATGTAACTGCATTTAAACTGCCATCTTCCCTCTCTGCTTCAATAGAAGCTGAGGCGTGTTGCTCATCAGATTTGTTTACAAAACGAGTTTTATGTGTGGCACATGCTCTAATTTTTCCTTGAAATTATTTGGTCCGTCCCCTGTGGGTAATAGTTTGTTCTAAAATGGTTGTGTCGGCCTCTTGTATTACGATAATAATTCAAACAGTCGTGACAATGTTCAACGGAGGGTGCTTCTGATTCTCGTCTGGAAATGTGCTTCCCTCGATGATTCGTTCGACATCCTAATACTCGTTTAGTATTCGAGCAAAGTACCGTAACCCAACCTACTTCCGGAGACAAATATTATGTCGCAGTTCGGCCGCTCGAGCTTCACGATTCTCTCACCAGTTGCATTGCTCTACTTGACATGGAAAATGCTAATTGATTGTTTCAAAAATTTATTTGATTCCAATAGGACGTGTTGTTTCATACTTTTTTATGAAACTCTGAATTTTACCGTGTGAAAGTTAGATTTAATAAAATTTACTCGTTTTATAAAACAATTTTACAGAAAATATACCGTATGTAACAGACATCAGCCCGTTTTCTTCAGCAATCTAATCCTTCCATCTTTTCCGCGGCCTTCTTCGACTTCTTTTTGCTGATTTCTAATTCCAGGGGGCTGCTATTGTGGCCACCGGAATAGATTCAATTCACTTTTCCTTATTTCCCCATACCGTACTTTGCCCATCATATTCTTGCTGTCAGTTTGCGCCATTTTTATTCGTGTATTTTCCTGTATTTGAGAAAAATAATTTTCTTTAATATTAGACTCATTCTTTAGTTTTGAGCTTCGTGTAAAGTTTCCAAAAGTTAAAAGATTCTTCTCAAATTTGCAGAGCCACGAATTAACCCCGATACATCCGACAATATGCATTTTGGTCAAAATCCTGTGTACGGTTTTATAGGACAGTGTGTTTCATTGAAAATGATTTTGCAACATTCTCTATACTACATGATATTGTAAAATGCTACCCTTATCTGTAACCCTTTCTGTCCCGTTGTACAAAATAATTTATGTAAATTATTGTATAGAAAATGTTGATAAGTATCATAATATTCTTTGGTTTGGATCTTATCTCAGGAAATTCAGTTTTCATGCTTTTGCGGTAAAGGTCCGATAACAATTACTAATCTTGGGACTAATTATATAATTCCCAAACATGTTTGCGCTTACTTTCCTTGTATACATTTTCCTGCACAACTGTGTATAAACTTCCTATGTACTAATTAAAAAAAGGATATTCTAAGATTCAGGAAAAGATCTGCACTTTATAGAGAAATATAATATCCCGTCTTATTTTTGAAACGAAATGTTAATATATTCCATTGTGCTCATTTAAACTCGAGTGAAACTACAGAATGAATGCAGAGCTTGGAACTACAGGCGTTGTACAGGCAAGTCCCAAATGCCGAAGATTGATATTGACATCTTGGACAAAAGTATAAATGGAGAGGTAACTAGAGGAGGGGTTGCTAGAGGTCCAAGTTAAACACAGCCTAAAATAATATGTGAGATCAACACTAACTTCACCACGGTGCACTCCAATCAACAAATTCGACGAGAATTAAATAAACCAGATTACAACCCAGAATTCAACAGGCTGAGAATAACTAGCTAACAATTTTCAGAGAACAACTGGCTAACAATTTCTTCATATACTTGCCTAATTCTCCCTGCTATACAGTTTTCAACTTAGAAACAACAGACCGCCCCCCCATTAAACCGCGATTCTCAAAAGACAAATTCAAAACCACGTAACTCTTAGCCGTCTCTCTCTCACCCTTCCACCCGCTCCTGAAAATTGCGTGATGGAAATAACGAGAGAGATAGTAAGATTTTTAAGCGACGTCTAGTGTTGTCAGATGTTCATTATTTCTATACTTGATTCACTAATTAAAAATGAAAATAGTGAACATGTAAAAATATCTTATCGAATGACGAAAAAAACGACTTATTGGACGAGCGAACAAGTGTTAGTAGAACTTTTATTGTTTATTATGGCAAATTTTTAATCTCGGTTAGAGCTGACTTCACTGTGATGCCGATCCTGGCTATTGCGCACAAATTTGTAGGATTTTTTTTCAATTTTTATAGGATTTTAATCGTAATAAGATTTACAAACAAATGTTCTAAACTTTACACAAATTTGCTCTGTTTTAAATAAATACGCAGGAAGTAAATTAATCTATTTATAGTATTTATTCTAACATAGACACACTTAAAAACTAGTGGTGCTACAACAGCACATACTTTCCCGTGTTATTGGAAACAGTTACGTAGTATTGAAATATTGCACTTACTGCGCTACTAAAAACTTAGCTATTATTTGAAAACGTCCAATTCAACCAAGAACCGAACAACTCTGAGTTTCCATCGCAGTGTTGTCAGAACTATGTGAATTCTACAGCTGCAAAGAAATATAATACAAAGTTTTGTGAAAAGAAGCCTGATACCTCGAACAATATAGAGATGCATTTTGTAGGGCCATGATTAGAGAAGAGTATTCTAAAACCATGCAAAAATACTCTACTCGTTACATATGGTACACCATTTGGTGCAAAAACTAAATATTTTCATGCAAATATCAACATAAATTTGACAATTTTAACTTCTTTTCATACATCTATAACAATTCACAACAATGACACGTATTTCACAGAAATTCGCGAGCGCGAAACGGAATTCCATAGTTGCCTTCCCTGCCTTGTCGCTATTCTCTGAGAGCTAGTCTGTTTTAATTCAAATATTTCAAAATAAATAATTTATAAAAGATTAATGTGCAAATGTATAACAAAAGGTCGAATGTAAAAACGAACAAAGAAATAATATTCAAAATTGCAAATTCTAATTTGCGACACATGAAGCTGTCTGAAGCACAGTAAATTTGCAGCAGGCCTTTGTCACGAAATTACTACCTTTGTCATGAAATTATAGAAATTAAGCCTGACCTTATTTGGAGATGTAGTTTTGATAAATACGTTTAATTGAGAAAATCAGCTGCCATCTATCGACGCCCAAAGTACTTTTTTTTTTACATTTTTTCAATTTTTCGGTTTCCTGATGGTAGAATGGAAACATTAATTTTAGAATATTAAAGAACACAAAAACTTAGTCCTAGATGAAAATTTCCTTTTAAAAATTTGCAGCCGTTTTTAAGAAAATGTCGTTTAAGTGCTACTATAAATGCGAAATTTGAAACTTTTTTTCACAGAAAACTTTTGAGTTTTCATAAAACGTCATTTGAACTCATTTGAAACACACTCACAAATATAACAATGTTTACAAATTGCTGGTAATGCGCATATTAAAAATGTGAGAAATCTTTCAAAAAAATTACATTTGTGTAATTTTTGAAATGACAAAAAAATTCCCCGAAATTAACTTTACGTCATATCAAAGAGTTCAATTAGCACTAGCAATTAGTTCCGAAAGTTTGAAAAAAAATGTGAAGCCATTTATGAGAAAATGGCGTTTGAGCGTTTCTGAAAATGCGGAATTTTGAGCTAATTTTCACAGAAAAGGGTTGAGTTTTCGAGAAACTTTACTTGACATTAGTTCAAGCATATGTACTCATTAATATCATAGTGTCAACAAATCGCCGCTAATGTAAATATTAACGACGTGAGAGACAAATAAAAAAATACATTTTTCAAATTTTGAAGAAACAAAAGAATAGAGCAATATGGCGTTTATCTCTTCTAATAGAGTACATTTAGCACTATCCCTACCAAAAGTTTAAAGAAAAAATATAGAGACGTTTTTGAGAAAATCTTGTTTTTGAATTTATATTAAATTGCACATATTGCATGCAATATTGCGTGAAAACTACTAAAATGTTTAAAAAAATGTACATGACCTTAAAGAAAAAAAATCACTATTTTATTTGATGGAAAAATCTCCATCTGCAATTTTGTAGATGGAGGAAGACGTCGAATAAAATTCAAACTTTTGCAATTTTCGAAAATTCAGAGTTAACCGTGAAAATCGGATCTATACCACCTTAATAAGTGTATTTTACTCTTCTTTTACAAGAAATTTAACAAAAAACATTTGCAGCCATATTTTTTTAAATTTTGCAAATGTGCGGGTGACTTCACGTAAAGTACCCCTTAAAATTAAAATATCAATTTCAAATTCAAGGGACCACGAGTTTATCCAGATCGATAGAGGAATATCAATTTTGGGGAAAATCGGCTGTACGATTTAGTCAAAATTTTAAATTTAATATTTATGAAGAATGCTTATCGACCATAATTATAAATATTTATGTGGTTAGAAAAGCACATAAAACAGACCAGTATTTGAATTATTATTCTCACCACAAAATGGTTTCCAAAATTAATGTTGCGTTAGTACTCAAACATAGGGCCATCAGCTTAAGTAATCAATGTTTTCACAAGACCAATCTGCAGAAAGTCAAAAAAAATTTTCTAGATAATAATTTCCCTCCCAAGTTAATAAATACAATTTTGTACAATTCAACTCATCTCTCAGCCAAGATTAATACAGACCCCCCCCCAAACCCTATAAATCTATTGTTTATGTGGAAGGTTTATCAGAGCCATTGGGTAAAATTCTCCAAAAAGATATGTCTTCTATAGCCTTCTCCAACAAAAGAACCCTCAACAATATTTTGTTCAGCAAAACTAAAGACAGGTTTCCCATAGAGAACAGTAACAACCTGGTTTACTGGGTACCATGTGAGGGTTGCGATAAAGTTTATATTGAAAAAAAAACAGGACAATATCTCAAAGAAAGGTTATACCAACATAATTGTGATGTGAAGAAAGACTCTCCCACTTGTGCCTTAGCTCAACACTCCAAATTAACAGGCCATTCTTTTAATTTCAAGGGTACTCAGATTTTGGACAAAGAAGTAAATTATAAAAAAATACTTATCATAGAAATGGTCCACTTTAACAAAATAACACAGTGAATAAAAAAACTGACACAGATAATTTAAGGAAAATGTATGTCAACCTAATCCACAGACAAAACAGCTCCCATCAGTCTCAGGTCAAATAATTTTCTTGAACATATACAAATCGTTTTCCAAATTCTATTTCTGCACCAAGCCATTATGAATTCATGTAAGTAATTCCATTCCACATAATATGTGATTTTACATTCTCCTCACAACATGGGTGACATGTTTAAAACCATAATAGTAGCAATTTGTTTACAAAATATTACATAGTAGTAATTAATACAGTACACAAATATGGTTCTTCCTCTTATTAATCCAAGTATGTCCATATTAATTAGGCCGAAGGCCTCAATGAAACAATTGTCACACCGTATTCTACAGGATAAGATCTTCTTGAACATTCTATTACATTTTTGTTGGTCCGGCGCTCAATATTACTCCACCTACTCAAAGACGTGCTGAATCTAAGTAAATAAAAAAGTCGATTTAATTAAACCATTTACAACTCAAGAACGACTGGACCAATTTTAATTATCTCCGATTTGTTGGATTCATTTCCACCCCGAATAGGATAATAAATATTAAAATATCAGCAAATTTCACGAAAAATAATTATACAGAAAGTTAATCTAATATATAAAAATCAATGTCTCTTGGTTCGTGCTTCTCGAAAACTCAAAACGTTGGTTCGTCGCTGCCGTACCAGGCATCCAATTTCGATAAAAATGTGTCAACTTATTGCTTGCACTTGCGGGAAGAACATAAGCTTAATACAATTATTGTAACTCCAATGATGGCGTTTCAATTAAATGCAATTCCCAATTCACGTGAGCTTCATTGTTGCTGGGCGTTGCCGTGTGCCGTGGGGCGAGGTCGAGAACATGAGCAGGCGGCGCAAGTTGATAAGGGGAGAGGGAAAAAGAGACAGGGACAAAGAGAGAGGGAAAGGGAGAGGAAAAATAGAGAGATAATAAGACAGAGAGGGAAAGAGAGAGGGGAAATAGAGAGAGAAGGAAATAGAAAAAGAGAGGGAAAATAGTGAAAGAGAAGGAAAACGGAGGGAAAATAGAGAGGGAGAAAATAGAGTGGGAAATAGAAAAGGGGAAATAGAGAGGGAGAAATAGAGAGAGGGGGAAATAGAGAGAGGAAATTGGTGAGAGGGGAAATAGAGAGAGCGGGAAAAGAGAGTCAGAGAGTGAGGTAAAAGAGACACAGAGGGGAAGAAGGGACACAAGACGGAAGAAGAGACACAGAGGGGAAGAAGAGACACAGAGGGGAAGAAGAGACATAGAGGGGAAGAAGAGTCACAGAGAGGGAGAAAAGAGACACAGCGGGAGAAAAGACATAAAAGGAGGAAAAGAGACACAGATGGAAAAAAAAGGCAGATGGAAATGAGAGTAGGGAAAATGAGAGAGGAGGAAAAAGACAGGGGAGGGAGAGAGGAGAAAAAAGAGAGGGGGGGAGGAATATTTCGTCAATTATTTCTTCTGCAGCAGCAACGCTCTGGGTACCAGCTAGTATATATAAAGAGAGAGAGAGCTAAACTCCGACACCGTTTGACCGATCTCCATGAAAGTTGGCACTGGTACGTGTTTTTTCACCCAGAAAGTTTATGTGCTGTTAATTCTGTTGTAACTCTACTACATGGCGTTGTAGAACAAAACCAAATAGTCACGTCAAATATTATCCGCAACACACTCGGCAGAATTTTGAATATATATCGTTAAATATCTCCTAAACGAGGCGTTCTAGGGGCTTAAAATCTACAATTTTGAGCCCAAAGGCCTCAAAGAAATGTTTCTCACATCGTAATCTACAGAATGAGCTCTTCTTGAACATTCAATTACATTTTTGCTGGTCCGGTGCTACCCGATATTAACTCACCTGCTCAGAGACTTGCAGAATCTGCAAGTAAATGTGAATGAGAGAGATAGAGAGCATCAGAGACAGATAGACACAGACAGTGGCAGGGTGCGGGAAAGAGGGAGAAACTGAGAAAGGGTGATGGGAGGGGAAAGAGGGTGATGAAGGGAATAACAACGTCTGCCGGGTTTTCCTAATATGACATAAAAGCCATTTGATATTTTCTTTGATATTTCAAATATTACACAACTGTAGAGAGTGAAAGTGCTTCTTATGAAGTTTCTCCAAAACTCAAAACGTTTCTGTGCAAATAAGCTCAAAGTGGCTAATTTTTAGAAACTTTCAGACAACATTTTCTCAAGAACTGCTCGAATTTCTTTATTGAAAATCTTCATAACAGGAAAATGTTCAATCTTCTAAAATATTTTTCAACTGTCTTTTTCAATTCTACTTTGAGGGAACCGGAGAATTAAGAAAGTATTAAAAAAACTGTGTTTAGGCTCCGATAGCAGCGGGAAGAGTGTGAGGCAAAACAGAAATTCTCGTCTACACTAAAGAGATTAGGAAACTAACAAGTTCGAGAACGTCTGCATCATTCTGTAGCACCACTATGTTGTCGAATTAATAAACTGGTCTTCCTAATATTTTTTCTAAGTCCAAAATTATCACTTAGTTTGGTGAAATGCTTTAAAACTAGTGGTGCTACAACAGGGCAAATTTTTCGAATTACTTGCAATAGCTACGCAATCTTATAATACTACATATTGTAATAGCCGGCACTCGAAAATGTCCATTTGCATTTACAAGTTTAAAAGATTTAGTGAGTTTCATTTACATTATTTCAAGATCTAGGTTTAAACAACAGATTTAAATAAAGAAGTTATTCATTAGTATTAAAATAAGAAGTTATTCATTAGTAGAGTTGAAGGAAGATGCCGAAAAAGAATTTTTAATTTATAATTTTGAGAACATTTTGGAAATAGTATCCAAACTTCACGTAAAGTAACCCCCACAAAATCAAAATAACCGCTTAATACTCGCAGGGCCACGAATTCGTCCAGATCGATCTGGGAATATCCATTTTGGAGAAAATCGTCTCAACGGTTTCAGTGCTATGCTTCGATTTAAACGTAGTTTCAGCCAAGGTGAGGCCTATGCTATTCTCTTAAATGATCGTCAGACTATCCAAAAACAAAAATTAGTCAAAATTGTTGGTGCCATTTTTTTGAAAATTTTGAAAATGTCTCAGGGGCTTCCCATAAAGTACCCTCCAAAATTAAAATATTGGTGTCAAATTCAAGGGGCCGCGAGATCATTCAGATCTGTCGAGGAGTATCAATTTTGGAGAAAATTGGCTGAACGGTTTAGTCGCTAGCGTTGTTCACAGACGGACGGACAGACATTTTACTTTCAATTGGTTTTTCGGTATCAAAGACCCACAAAATAGGGATGATGGCTGAACCACGTGTTATGAGATTTTTTCTTAATTTATCAACTGGATTTATGCAATTTTTCATTACCAGGACCCTGTAATAAGAGGTTTTCTGCCGAAAATTTGCCGTTTTTCCGCGCAACATTACTTTCCCTTTACTATACGTACGTATAGTATACAGGAAAGTAAAAATCTTTGTCTTCAATGTTGTAATAGTTTTGCAGTTGTAGGAAGAGGCCGAAAAAATTTAATCCTTTGAAATTTTGGAAAATTCAGTGTTAAAACTGAAAATCGGACCTATGCCATCTTCATAAGTGTATTACTCTATTCTCTCAAAGTGTTTAAAGAAAAAAATTGAAGCCATTTTTGAGAAAATTTTGAAAATGTCGCAGGGGCTTCGTGTAAATTAGACCCAAATTTTAAAGAATGTTTTTCAAAATCAGTGTTTCGGGTTAAGTCAGATCGACTGGAAAGGATCCATTTTGAAGAAATCTTATGTATGGTTTAGGTGCTGGTGTTGACAGAGAGACATGTGCATGCCATGAGAGAGAGATATGTGCATGCCAAATGGCACCCCTCGCACTTGTACTTTATTGGGGGGCGAACCCCGAGGTGAGTACCTAGGTTGGGGCCTTTGCCTGCACCCCCCTCCGGGGTACAAGTACCCCCTTCGGGCCAATATCCGGATCCCGCCGGAACGCAGTTTGCCCTCATGGCAACCTCCCCATACAACGCCTGGGTCTAGGGCCGCTCTGCCAGCTCAGAGCTACTAGCTATCCGGGCTAGTGCCGGAGTCACTAGTTGTATGACGACGCGCCACTCACATGCGCCTGGACACCAAGTCCCTCCTCTATGCCCAGAGTATCGGGCCAGTGCCACGACGAAGCCAAGAGCCCAACTGGAGACCACCCGAACTAAGGTCCGGGCGGCTCGGGGCCCCCATCCCGTCTTCCCACTGCCTACACCTTCAGGCTAACGATCTGGGTTGGACCGTAACCAAGGCAACCTGACGGTAGGTAATGTCCCGCCGGATTTCTATTTGTGAATTCCAGAGTACCCTAGGTCTCCTCCACCCAATCCTGCCTTAAGGTCGACGCGCCAGGGGCCCAACTGGTGGGTCGCCGGGTTGAACCGTTGACAAGGAGCTCAGCATCGCCTGCTCACTGCCTCCATCTTGAGGCTAACGACAGTGAGTGTCGCCGTGAAACTGGAGGTCCGGGTGGGCATCTCCAACTCTCCACCAGAGGTCGTGTCCACCTACACAGCCACGCCTCCCCCCCTGCGGGGTGACAGAGAGACAGACGAACGGACGTTATGCTCTCAGTTGATTTTTCGGTATGAAGGACCCACGAAACAGGGATTCTGGCTGCCCCACGTATTAGAGGATTTTTTCTAAATTTAGCTATTAGATTTATCCACTTTTTCGTTATCTGGGCTCACTCTGTTTTTTCTCCCAGTCTCTTTTCGCCCTCTTTTCCCTTTCTCTCTTTTTCCTTCGCTAGATCGTTTTTGATGAATACATTTCAATAAAAACAGTTTATCATCATAATTGTAATTGTAGGAAGACACCGAACAAATTTTGAAATTTTTAATTTTCGAGAAATCAGGGTTTTTAATCAACATATTACTTGCAACATTCTCTTAAACGTCCTTTATACTATCCTACAACAAACTTTAATTAAAACAATGAAGCGGTTTTTGAGAAAAAGCTTTAAAGAAATTTAAAATTGACTATGTTTCACGCCGAATTACGCGAAAAATACTCAAAATTTTAAAAAAATTGTACATGAATCTATTTCAGAATTTATCTTTATGGAACAGATTTCATTAAGGGAAAAAAGCAATCTATTATGTTTAAGTTGTAGGAAGACGCCGAAGAAAATTTGAATTTTTGCAATTTTCGATAAATCAGGGTTTTGAACGAAAATTAGACATGCTGTACTTTTTTTAACAATCTTTCGTTTCTTATTTTAAATTATTCTATTTTGTTGACTATATTATTCAAGTGATTTGGGGTAGACAATATTTAGTTGACACTGCTGATCTTCCCCCACTGGATAGCGAAATCGAGTGCCGACGTATCGATCGCTATCGAGTATCGTAGGCTATAGAGGTTTCCCCAACCAGGTATCTCCCACCAGGGGCACCACCGCAGCTGAGACAAGCTCTAAACTCCCGAACGGTGTATGTTAGTGTGTGTTAGTGTATGTTAGTGAAAACGTATGTATATAAGGTGTGAGAATAGGACAAGGAAGGGGAAGGAAAGATAGCGCGCGGTCCATGACCTGTTTTTTAGGGTACACCGACTGAATTCGATGTAGCTAGTGTCGAAAATACTGCCACCGTGGGGACTCGAACCTATGACCTGCCGTTCAGAGGCACCGTTTGTTATTGATAACTTTAGTTTTATACTATTTAATAATGTTTATTGCTGATTTCGTGCGCCACGATAAATATTCTACTATATGCAACGAGTTTATTTGCAGAAGCAGTCACTTTATTAAACAAGTGTAAAGGTGACGGTATCCGCCCAGTGTTGCGTTTTCGCAAAACTAAATTTTTGACCATTAGAAATACTGGTGACTTGTATATTGAGATCCTACTCATTTATGATCATTATAATATCATGTTCTGTAAATTGGAAATATATTGGTAACAAAAAAGTTCTAGGGATATATGGGTTAAAAATGTATAAAGGTAACTTCCAATGTACTGACACAATATCAAATAGCAAAGGAAAACAATGCAAATAATGATTAAAATAAAATTTCAATAAAGATTTATTCAGCATTAGGAGAGGTTTCTTGCAACAATTCATATCACTTAAAGACAACATTTAAAGTAGTTATTCAATATTCTTTGATAATTAGCTTTTCGCTTTACGTGATAGTCGCAAAAATATTAGAAACACTTTTCATTCTTGAGAAAGAGACCCTTGAGATGCCGCTGTCTAAAAATTTCATCGCATCATTGCTGATAACGAAAATGATACAGGTAAAACACAAACACAGTCTTTACTCTTTCACTTTCATTTAACGGTTTACCACGGTAAAACGTTAAATGAATGTTTACGCTACACGTATTAGAAACACTTCATCGGTATCAAGCATCTATTAATTATACTTCTAGTTGTTGCTGCGAGAGTGACTCCTGACGAATAAAATTTGTTTTCCAAAGTGATTTCTTTCATTAAGGTCATGTACATTTTTTGAAAATAATAGTAGTTTTCGCACAATATTGCGTGCAATATTTGCAATTTTAAAAAATACCAAAAAATTTTCTCAAAAACTGCTCCAATTTTTTTCTTTAAATTTTTGATAACGATAGTGCTTAATGTACTCTAAGAGATGACTTAAACGTCACTTTACTCTATTCATATGTTTTTTTCAAAAATTACAAAAACGTATGTTTTTACTTATCTCTCTCGTCGGTGTTATTTATATTAGTGGGGATTTGTCCACATTATTATATTAATGAGTATATGTGCTTTAAATAATGTGAAATAAAGTGTCTCGAATATTGAATAGTTTTTCCGGTAAAACTAGCTCAAAATTCTGCATTTTCGGAAACGCTCAAACGCCATTTTCTGAAAAACAGCTTCAAATTTTTTGTTCAAACTTTTCGAATGGATAGTGCGAATTGCACTCTTTAATATGGCGTAAAGTTCATTTTTGAGTATTTTTTGTTTTTTCAAAAATTACACAAATGTATTTTTTAAAGTTCTCTCATACCGTTAAAATTCACATTTCCAGCAATTTGTAAACACTATTGAATTTGCGAATGTAAGTGCTCCAAATGTCTTTGAATGACGTTTTTCTAAAACCCAGTACTTTTCTGTGAAAAAGAGCTTCAAATTTCGCATTTACAGTAGCGCTTAAACCCCATTTTCTTGAATACGGCTCCAAATGTTTCAACGAAAAATTACCATTTAGGACAAGGTTTAACTGTTTTTTGATATTCTTAAAATAATATTTTTTCTACTATTAGGAAACCGACAAATTAATAAAATATCAAAAACAATTAGTTTGGGCGGCGATAGATAGCAGCTGTCAAGAGTATTGGCAAATTCGAATAGCTAGCCGAGACCAAATAAAACAGAAAACTAATATGGGAAAGTCTGGCCATTCTAGTTACTTTCCCGTATACGCACGTATATACGGAGTAATAAATTTAGTATAGGGAAAGCCAAGTAATGCTGCGCGAAAAAAATGGCAAATTTTTGCCAGAAAAAAAAATTAGTTGCCGGACCGTATTAGAGGAAACAGCTTCGTAGTACTGAAATATTGCACTTTATGCGCTACTAACATCTTATCTTACAACTCACTGTTTCCATCGTAGTGTTGTCAGAACTATGTAAATTCTACAACTGCACAAAAATTGAATACAAAAGTTTTGTAAACCTGTATTGGAAAAAGAAACCTGTTACCCTGGACACTATAGAAATAATATTCCATAGGGCCATGATTAGAGAAGAGTATTTTAAAACATTGGAACAAATCCTCTACTAACTACAAATGGTACAGCATTTGGTGCGAAAACTAAATATTTTCATGCAAATATCAACATAAATTAGACACTTATAACTCCTTTTCATACAGCTCCATCAGGTCACAACAATCACACGTGTCACAGATATTCGCGAGCACAAAGTGAATTCCATTGTTGCAGACCCTGCATTGTCGCTATTCTGAGAGCTATTAATTCTTTTTACTTATTTCAAATATTTCAAAACAAACAATTTCTAAAAAATTAATGTGAAAGTGTATAAGTTCGAATGTAAGAAACGAAGAAAGAAATAACATACAAAATTGCACATTTACGACGCACCCAGCTGTCCGAAACGCAGCAAATTTACAGCGGGCTATTATGTTTGTCACAAAATTATAGAAAAACCACTCGTATTTTGAAAAAATTAAGCGTGATCTTATTTGAAGATGTTGTGTTGATAAATTCATGTAATTGAAAAAAAATTGTATTTTTAAAATTGTATTTGTAACAAAATGACGAAAACGAAGCACAGCCAATTCCGAGCGGGCTATTATGTTTATCAGGAAATTATTGAAAACTACTCATAATGTCAAAAAATTCAATATGACCTTATTTGAAGATCTGTTTTTGATAAGCATATTTCATTAAGAAAAACAATCGTGTCGGCACAATTGTAGTTGTAGAAAGTGTACAATTGTAGTAGTGCACAATTGTAGTAGTGCAAAGTTGTAGGGAGTGTACAATTGTAGTGGTACAGAATGGCACAGACTTTCCCGTATTAGTTTTCTATTTCCTTGGGTCTTCGGAATAGCTAATTCCGAATTGCCACATACTCTTTCTTGTCAGCTGCCATCTATCACCGCACAAACTACATTTTTTGTCATTTTCTTAAGTTTCCTATTGGTAGAACGGAAATATTCATTTTAGAATATTAAAGAACACAAAAACCTAGTCCTAATAGCAATTTTCTTTTGAAAATTATGTACCGTTTTAAAGAAAGTTGCGTTTTAGCGCTATTAAAAATGCGAAATTTGAAGCTCATTTTCACAGAAAATTTTTGAGTTTTTAAAACACTTTATTTGAAGTTATTTTAAGCACTTACACTCACAAATATAATAATATTTACAAATTCCTGGTAATGTGCATATTAAAGATGCGAGAGATCTTTCAAAACAATTACATTTATGTAATTTTTGAAAAAACAAAAAATAACTCAACATAAACTTTACGTCATAATAAAGTGTGTAATTAGCACTATCCGTTACCAAAGTTTGAAGAAAAGATTTGCAGCCATAAATGAGAATATGGCGTTTCTGAAAATGTGGAATTTTGAGCTACTTTTCACAAGAAAGCGGTTGTGTTTTCGAAAAACTTTACTTACGTTATTTAAAGCACATACACTCGTAAATATAATAATGTAAAAAAATCGCCGCTAATGTAAATATTAACGACGTGAGAGACAAATCAAAAAAATTGTATTTTTCCAATTTTTGAAAAAACAACAACAAAAGAATAGAGCAATATGGCGTTGTTTGTCTTCTCATAAAACACTTTGGCACTATACCTAACAAAAGTTTAAAGAAAAAATTTGAGCCGTTTTTGAGAAAATCTTGTTTTTGTAATTTTTTAAAATTGCACATATTGCACACAATATTGCGCGAAAACTACTAAAATTTTCAAACAAATGAAAGACAAGACCTTAATGAAAGATCTCACTTTGGACAACAAATTTTATTTAAAAGAAAAATAACTTCAATATTGTAGTTCCAGAAAGACGCCGAAAAAATTTAAACTTTGGCAATTTTTGAAAATTCATAGTTATCCGTGAAAATCGCACCTATGCCACCTTAATAAGTGCATTTTACTCTATTTTTACAAGAAATTAAGCTCAAAATTCCGCATTTTCAGAATCGCTCAATCGCCATTTTCTCATAAATGGCTAGAAAAAAATTCTTCAAGCTTTCCGATCGGATAGTATTAAATGCACTCTTTGATATGACGTAAGGTTTATTTTGAGGTATTTTTTGTGGTTTTTTTTTAAATTACACAAATGTAATTTTTTGAAAGATCTCTCACATCTTTAATATACACATTACCAGCAATTTGTAAACATTGTTATATTTGTAAGTGCATGTGCTTCAAATGACTTTAAATGAAGTATTTTGAAAACTAAAAATTTTTCTGTGAAAACGAGCTTCAAATTTCGCATTTTTAGTAGCGCTAAAACGCCATCGTCTCCTGTATTATTTCAGTAGTATACCTTTCCGTTGTGGCTCTCTCACGCAACCATCTTTATAAGTGAGGTCTATAAAGAAAGAGAATTTCACGGAGACGTGACGAATAGTACTTTTTTTTTTAAATATATGAAGGATTTGTTTAAAAAACGCATCTAAAAATTCATGCCAAATGCAACCCGCAGCATTTGCCAAACTTTTCGTCAAATAACTCCTAAACAAAGCCTTCCAGGGCTTTAAAAACTGAAATATATGATTAACTGAAATTTTTAAGTCAACGTGTTCAGATACGTAGCTTTCTCAAAAGTCAAAAGCTAATATTTTTTGTGACTTTCACGAAAAACTAAATGCTAACTGCCAAAAAATATTGAGTAATTACTTCATACGTTGTCTTTAAGGAAGTGTTGTGAATTGTTTCAAAAAAAAACTCTGCATGATACTGAATAAATCTTAGTTGAAAATTTATTTTAAACGTCAATTGCATTGATTTTTATTTTTATTTGACATTGTGTTAGTACATTGCAAGTTATCTTTACACAGTTTTAAACAAATAAACACGTTTCGTTAACAAATTTCCCTCTTAGAATGGAAATAGAAGGGATGAGTGTATAGTTCAACGTGCGAGAGTTGTCGAACGGGTTGGCGGAGGTAGTAGGGGAAACTTGTGCTATGGCACAACACAAAAAAACATTTTTTTAAAAATTAGCTTAAGTAAATTATCTTTATATAAATAAAAAAATCAAAATACGCTAGCGTACAATACTACGTTAATTATTTAAAAAAGAAACTGAATTTAAAATGATAAACAGAATAGCGTATACTTGGGTTTTTATTTCTTGGCATGTGGGGGCCTGTCTTCACGATGGAATATCTCACAGTATTTTGCGTCGTTATCGGTCGTGTCGCTAGGAGTCGTCTAATCGCGACTGTATCGAGCACTGCTGGCGATCATGCGACTTCTATCGGCACGACGGAGAAAGACACGAAATGTCGTGAGATATTGTTGTGAAGACAATCACTCACACGCCAAGAAATAAATACCCAAGTACTATACGCGCACTTTTTCTTGATACTCCACAGCGGGGGGTGCGAGGGGAAGCAGGTTCTGTCTACGTCACGGCAGTGCAGTGCTGTCAACATCCACAGAAAACTCAGCGTAAAAGCGCAAGACGCGCTAGATAGCAATGAGAAACAACTCAAGTTTTTTTTTTAATTCTGAAGAAATAATTAATAATTGTAGAAATTATTGAGTAACGAGAAGGTGCATGGTACGCAGAGGTCGTTAGAAAGAGATAGCGAAAACTGAGAAGTCCGAATTGTAAAGGAAGAAGGTGAGCAGCACTGCAAACTGAGCCGGGACGTTCCGAGTGGGGCTCATGTTTTCTGCCGAGCCGTGCTGTGCCGGGCTGAGCGAGAACCAGGGGGCTGGAGGATCAAGAAAAAGTGCAAGCATAGTATAAGTCACTCGACACTGCCAACGATCGCAGACCAAACGCACGATTTAAATGTTGGCGGTATTTGCAAGCGTGTACATCAACGCCCAGTTGCAAACTCATATTGTAAATAATACACCGTTTGATATTAAACTCAAGGTGTCGATTCATTAAGATATTCAGTACGCAAACATCGTTTGAACAAAACTTCCATGTACCGAAGCGAAGTCTAAGCCTACTAAATTGTTTCTAATGGTAACATATGGTATTTAGTACTTAAAGGTAAAACTATTAGTTTGATAATTTTTTGGCTCGGAATTGCTTTTCTTGAGGTACATTAGAACGCAGATAATAATCCAATACATTTAGTATACGAAATAGAAATAATTTTCCCATATTCGCACCCCTGCAAGCTGGCACTCTGCCACTCCAAAACTCCTCTGTTCAACAAATCAAGTAAAGTTACATAATATTGCGAAGAGTAGGGTTATATTTGCCCGATCCGGTATTTTCGCACTACTTTACTTGGCCTTCTTATGAGTAAAAACCTTTTCTAATATTTTTGTGACAATCAAAGGAAGCGAAAAGCAAAGTCTCGAGGAAGATTAAATAATTTCTTCAAATATTTTTAAAGAAATATGAATTTTTCCAAGAACATTACTCTAAAATGCTGAATAAACATTTATTGAAAATTGGTTTCCAACATAAATTGTATTATTATTTTTGTTTGATATTCCGTAAGTTTATTAGAAGTTATATTTATACATTTACAAAAAAATAAACACGATTCATTAACAACGGTCCTACTTAGTAGAAAGGATAAACAAGGGGATTGGGAAAGAATGGGGTTTAACATGCGAGAGTTCTCGCACGGGTACACTAGTTTTCTTTAAAACGGCACATTTTTAAGAGAAAATTGCTATTTAGGACTAGGTTTTTGTGTTCTTTAATATTCTTAAATTAATATTTCTGTTCTACCATTAGGAAACCGAAAAATTAAGAAAATGTCAAAAAAATGTAGTTTATGCTGTGATAGATGGCAGCAGGCAAGAGTATGTGGCAATTCCGAATAGCTAGTGTAGACCCTAGGAAATAGAAAACTAATACGGGAAAGTCTATGCCATTCTGTAGCCCCACTAGTTTTTCTTAATTTAGCAATTGTATTTTTTTTACCAGAGCCCTGTAATAAGAGTTTTTTTTGTCGAAAATTCACCAATTTTTCGCGCAGCATTATATAACTTTCCCCATATGTACGTACGTACCTATAATATATGGGAAAGTAAAAAGTGGATAAATCCAGTATCTAAACTAAGAAAAAAATCCCCTAACACGTGGTGAAGCCTGAATCCCTATTTTGTGGATTCTTGATTCTGGAATATCAATTGAAAGCAAAACGTCCGTCCGTCTGTCCGTTTGTGAACACCACTAGCGCCTAAACCATATGCAGGATTTTTACTTTCCCGTGTACTATACGTACGTACGTATAATATAGGGAAAGTGATGTAATGCAGCGCGAAAAAACAGGGGATTTTCGGCAGAAAACTCTTATACAGGGCCCTGATAACGCAAAAGTGGATAAATCCATATGCTAAATTAAGAAAAAATCTCCTAACACGTGGTACAGCCAGAATCCCTATTTTGTGGGTCCTTGATACCGAAAAATCTATTGAAAGCCAAACGTCTGTCCGTCCTCCGTCTGTGAAGAACGCTAGCGAATAAACCGTTCAGCCGATTTTCGCCAAAATGAATGCTCCCCGATCGATCTGAAAATTTTCGCGGCTCCTTGAATTCGAAACAAATATTTTAATTTTGGAGGGTCTTTACATGACGCACCTGAGATATTTTCAAAATTTTCAAAAAAATCGCGCCAACAATCTTGACTAAATTTTGTTGATAGTCTGAAGGTCATTTAACAGATGGTGTAGGTGTTATTTTACTTGAATACTCTGTTTTTTCGAAAATTGAAAAAATTCAAAAATATTTCGGCATCTTTCTACAACTACAATTATGAAGATACAATTTTTGTTCTCAATGAAATGTGTTCGTAAAAAACAAGTCTTCAAATTATTAATGTTCAATTTTTCAAAAACTTGAGTATTTTTTTCGAAAAATTGTGTAAAACATGGTGTAAAACATTGTGTAAACATAGACATTTTTTATTTTCTTTAAACAATTTTTTCTCCCAAATTGCATAACGTCTTTTTATTAAATTGGGACCTAAGATAGCACAAAGAAAGCTTAAGAGGATGGTGTAGATTTCATGTTCGTTGAAAGGCAAACATTTTTAAAAATTAAAAAAATGGCGTCTTTCTACAAGTACAATTGTAAAGACACGATTGTTTTTCTTAATGAAATATGCTCATCAAAAACGGATCTTCAAATAAAGTCATGTTGAATTTTTTGAAAATATGAGTAGTTTTTCTATAAGCTCCTGACAAACATAATAGCCCGCTCGGAATTGACTGCGCTTGGTTTTCATCGTTTTCTTACAACTACAATTTTAAAAATACATTTTTTCTCAATTAAATGTATTTATCAAAACTAAATCTTCTAATAATAACATGCTTAATTATTTCAAAATACGAGTAGTTTTTCTATAATATTGTGACAAACATAATAGCCCGCTGTAAATTTACTGCGCCTCGGACAGCTGGATGCATCGTAAATTAGAATGTGCAATTCTGTATATTACGGGTATTTCTTTTTCGTTTCTTACATTCGACCTTTTGTTATACATTTATCCGCCGTTTTTTCGCGCAGCATTACATAACTTTCCCAACACTATACGTAAGTACGTATAGTATGGTATACGTTCGTATAGTATGGTAGTGTACGAACGTATAGTATAGGGGATATGTACTTATAGTAAACTATACTATACGTATACGTGCGTTTAGTTCAGTATACGGGAAAGTAAAAAAATTGTGCCGTTTTGAGAAAATTTTGAAAATGTCCGGGGAGTCAACACGCAGTAAATTTCTTTAAGGATCAGATGATATTAAATGATATATAACTAAACCCCAGGACTTCATGCACTAAAAAAATTAAAAATATGCATGCAACCATGCACTTAAAATTGGCAATATATGCATGTAAAATAGACGATATATTACAAAACAACTACACAATACAATTACAATTACAACAGAATACAATTAAAACAAAGAATATGCATTATACAAAAAGAGTTGGCAACAGTTATCATTTTTACTTTCTCGCCTTACGAATTCGTCGTAGGAAGAGAAAGTTATGTCAACGTGCGCCAGCAAATTTTCGGCAGGAAAACTCATAGCTGGGGTCTGGAAACGAAAAAAAAGATAAAACCTGTTGCTAAATTTAGAAAAAATTCCTCTAACTCGTGGTGTCCAAATTTTGTGATGAAATTTTATTGTTGAATATTGCGAAGGACGTTTAAGAAAATGATGTTTGGTATCATTTTCGTTGATATCCCCCATTTTTCGTAAATTGCAAAAAATAACTTCAAAACTGCAAAATTGAAATAGAGATTTTTGCCTCAGACAAAGTTGGTTGTACAAAATTAGCACTTTAACTAAGGACAAGTTTTGGCATAAATTGCGTTTGAAATTTACCAAAATTTTGTTTCTCAAAAACCGCTTCAAATTTTTTCTTTAAATTTTCTTCACTTATGTAGTAAGGGACAGCAGAAAATGTGCCGCTAGTCCTATTTCCGTGTATTACTTGGTTTTTGGAAATTTTTTAAAACTACAAAATTATATATAGAGATTTTTGTCCCAAAGTGTGTTGTACAAAACTAATTCTTTAAAAAATGTCATGTACAATTTTCTGAAAAATAACGAGTAGTTTTTGCGTACTTTGCGCTTGAAATTTACGAAAACAATTTTTCTCATAAAACGCTCCAAATTATTTCTTTAAATTTTCTCTGTATGTGAAACACGGGACGGCAAACAAAGAAATAAACTAGTGGTGCAATAGAATGGCACAGATGTTCTCGCAGAACGTACGTAGTTTTCTATTATCTTTACTCTATATTAGTTTCTCTGTCATGAATTATTATCTTCCTAGATACCTTCTTTAGGCGCCCAATGAACATTTTTTCCACATTCTCTGGATTTCCTAATGCTAGAAATGAAACCACCATACACTTATTATTAATATAATTATGTGTCAATGCCATGCATCGGAAGGGTGGGTCGCTAAATGGCAAGCACGGACTCAGCTCTTTCGACTGAAGTTTCGGTGGTTCGAGTCATGGTCGGGGAATATAATTTGTCAAAACATTCTGTTGTCACAGGAAATAATTGAGAATTCTTGAAACTTTATTGAAAACCATTTAAAGCCATTCTAATCACAAATATTGATAATTACAATAAATAAACTGGAAGTGTCAGTATGTAATTTTCGAATTTTCAACTTTTTGACAATTTTTCTCATCTCTTCTTTGATTTGTAAAACGTATGTACCATCATATCAGTTGTTTTCCTATCATGCATTTACCATTTTATGTCTCTGTTCGATTCATTTTATGGCTCTGTTAGACCCATACGGTGCTTGTGTGGCGTAGTGATATAAGCGCCGGCACGTTAACTTCGAGGATCTGATTTCGGGTAGCGGAACGGAAAAAAATTGCTGGCTGAAAATACTTTTGCTGTTTTAAGTAGAAGTATAATATTGCGAGACATTTAGAAATAATGCAATGATCTTTGGTAACGTCACTAGTTAAATTTGAATTTCAATGAGAAAGCAAAAAATATATCTATGCTGGAAATTTTTATACCTTGTCCCAAATTATTTTTAGATGAATTTGGCATGTACCCTTTTATGCCTCTGCCCGAGTTCGACCCAAACGGCGTTGGTTCTGAGGATCTGAGTTCGGGTCGCGGAACGAGAAAATAATATGCTGGTAGAAAACACATTTGCTCGTTTATGTAGTAGTGTAATAATGGCATTTAAGACCATAATATCCCAGTGATAACAGTGAGATATCACCATGATATGCCCTGATAACAGTGAGAAAGTATGTGCTTTGGTAGCGCCACTAGTTTTATCGGAAATCATTTTACCGCCTAGTACAAAACGCGTATAATAAAATGGTTATATTCATATTGTGATACGTTATTACAAGGATAAATAAATGCTGCTAGTGAAAACATAATAGTGCAAATATGAATGGTCGCAACAATGGTTGGGAAATGAAAACAAGACGCGAATTTTAATTAAAAATATTAAAAGAATATGTCAATACTGATGTTGGGGGTCGGAAAGATGAAAAAGGTTAATTAATAAAGTTAGGAAAGGACACGTGAGTAAATCCGTGGGTTAAAAAATAATTTACGAAAATTTACAATAAGGAACCAAGGAATAAACAATTCCAGCATGAAAGGATGAAGGAACAATCACGATGGGATCGTGTGCGAGATGTTAAGTGGACTGCGCACTATAAGGAAAGAAGAAAAACGCATTTGAGGGATTTTTCGCGCAGGAAGACAATAGCTGAATAGCGCGTAAGATGAACAATGTAGACAGAAGGGTTTCTGGCGTGATGTAGAGCGTATCGAAAGGATGACGCGCCGATGTTAGATTGAATTCGTGATTGTTTTTTGCAACGCAGTAATGTCAAACGCGAATGACAGTGGTAAAAAGACATAATGTTTTTGTTTTTTCTGTAAAATGGATAAGTAGTAGATAAAATCCACGACTGGAAATTAGGACCGAATTGCATGTGTGGAACAAATGGATGCCATGTGTATGAATCCAATGGAATGGAAATGGGATGAGCTGTACCCGCGTTCAAGAAGGCAAGAGGTTCCGCAACAGGGAAGTTAATATACGGGGACATTTTTCATTTTTTTTTTTCAAATTAACTATTGTAGGAACACCAAGTACTGTAATCAATAAATTTTCATGATTTTTAGAATTAATAGTTAAAAGGGAAAATGGCCAAGCATGCAAAAGGGGAGGTAATTATAAATTGGTAACATATCACAGAAGTAAGAGATTACCTACTAATCACTAGTGTGTAGTACATATGTGTAGTGTGTAAACAAATGTGTACCAACAAAAGACTTCTACGTACCAGAAGACTAAACAATTCTAAGCGCTACCGCTAGCTTACGCTGCCTGCGGGAAACCAAAAAACAAAGCTATCCTTAACTCGGGCCGGTTTTTGATGGGACACTCTGTGTAATGGCAAAATGATACACGAGTGAGTATTGTTATTTTTAAAATAGCTACGAGGAGAGCTTCCAAATCCTACGTAGTATTTTTTTTACCGAGTTCATATATAGGCGGACTAACGGACCCATAAGTATAAATAAAAATTTACCGTGACGGAATGGCTTCGAGGGATCATGGTTCAAATTATATGTATTGGAGTAAATATTGTTACAAGAGTGATCAGGAGCTGTCAGAATATTAAGAGTAGAAAGTTTCTATTTGTTTGACGGTCGAGATTGAGATTTTTTGCCGAGACCGAGATCGAGGCAAAAAATCTCAATCGAGACTGTGAGTAGAACGGAAACTTCACACATGAAATGAATAGTTTCTCTACAACTGCATAAAAAAATTTAACACAAACATTTTGTACACTTATATTGGAAAAAGAAGTCTGATACAACAGAAAAAGATAGAATTGCCATTTCATAGGGCCATGATTAGAGAAAAGTATTCTAAAACCTTGCAAAAAACACTCTACTCGTTACAAATGATACAGCATTTCATGCGAAAAGTAAATGTTTTCATGCAAATATCAACATAAATTTGATAGTTACAATTCCTTTTCATACAGCTAAATCAAGTCACAAAAATGACACGTGATTTACGAATTTCGCGAGCGCGAAGAAGAATTCCATTGTTGGATTCCCTGCATTGTTGATATTCCCTGAGAACTATCAATTTTTACTACCCGTATACATACGTATATACGTAATATAGGGAGAGTTATGTAATGCTGCGGCGAAAAAACGGCGGATTTTCGGCCGAAAATAATTAAATGCCGCGCCCTGATAATGAAAAAGTGGAAAAATCACTTTGCTAAATTGAGAAAAGAATCATCTAACACGCCATATAGACAAAAATTCCTGATTTGTGGGCCCTTGATACCGAAAAAACCAATTGACAGAAAAGCGTCCGTTCGTCTGACTGTCCGGTGTACGTGAACAACACTAGTGCCTAAACCATGCATAGGATTTTCTCCAAATTGAGGAAACCCCTGTCCATCTGGCCTGAGTCAAAGGTCTACGATTTTGAATAACATTCATTAATTTTTGGGGGTACATAACACGAAGCCCCCGGGACATTTTCAAAATTTTCTCAAAAACGGCTCCAAATTTTTTCTTCAAATTTCTTGTAAGAGTGGAGTAAAATACACTTACAAAGGTGTCATTCATCCGATTTTCACGCAATACTCAAAATTTTCGAAAATTACGAAAGTTTGAATTTTTTTCGGTGTCTTCCTCCAACTACACAATTTAAGACACAGATATTTCCTTCAAATTAAATTCGTTCTCCATAGTGAGTTCTTTCATTAAGGTCATGTAGATTTTTTGAAATTTTTAGCAGTTTTTGTGCAATATGGCGTGCAATATGTGCAATTTAAAAAAATTACAAAAACCAGATTTTCTCAAAACCGCCCAAAAATTTTCTTTAAACTTTTGGCATTACATTACTTTAAGCATTACATTACTTTCCCTGTACTCCGTATATACGTAAGCATACGTGAAAATAAAAATTTGAAGTTGTTTTTGAGAAATTCTTGTTTTTGTAATTTTTTAAAATTGTTAATATTGCACGCAATATTGCGCGAAATCTACTAAAATTTTCAAAAAAATGTACAAGACCTTAATGAAAGACCTCACTATGAAGAACAAATTCTATTTGAAGGAAATATCTGCATCTTCAATTTTGTAGTTGTAGGAAAACACCTAAAAATTTAAACTTTTGCAATTTTCGAAAATAGCGAGTTATCCATGAAAATCGGACCTATGCCACCTTCTTAAGTGTATTTTACTCTACTCTTTTTTTGGTTTTTTTGGGAATGGGAAATTTGGGTATCTCCCATCAGCGAGGCACCGCCCCATCCGGGACGCATATAAGCAAACTGCACATGTATTCGGCGCCGGGCTTCCCTGATTGGCTAGCGGGCGATGAGCGCGAAACCGCGCGAAATTCGTATCTCTTTCCACGGAGTGAACAAAGCCACAGCGAGCGAGTGCACGTGAAATCGGCTACTGTATTCGTGGGCAAAGCGATTGACTCTGCGTTTACGGTCGTTTTTCTCTGACAGCTGTTTTATTAGTCTTTACCATTATGGGAACTATCTTAACAATCCAACATGTTTTGTCAGTATCTAAACTTATATTTTGGTTTTATGTAAATAAATGCCAACTAGGAAACTACATCATATTTCTTTCCAAACGAATTACAGCTATGAAATTTTAATGGATAATGAAGAAGAAAATGTCATAAGAACTGCAATATGTTCAATTGAAGACTTTTGTGTAAATGTACGAAGATCATCCAAACGAAATGGAATGTCAGATCATCAACACCTTCAGGAAAATGATTTGCTTGTTCGTAAGTTGATAGAAATACATCTTACGTTTTAATTTTATTATAGAGATAGTAAATTTTGTCTTCATGGTCAAAACCATTATAAAACTGTCTTTAATAAATGTGTTCAAATAAATTTAGATGCGATCGAAAAATTAAAAAAAACTTAGTTGTTGGCAAAAACCATTGAGAAATGTGAATACCTATAACCCTTTCTATTACAACCTATTTATCTTCCTGAAATAAATCAAATTACCTTCAGTAAGATTATAACATTCTATAATAATGTAAAAATGTTTATAAAATGGGAAGTGCAGTAGATATTTTAATAAATTTTTCAATTTGCAACCTAAGTTAATTTTAATTTAATTCTGATCAAAATTCTAATCCTCTAACTAATCATTTTAATGGCACATTACAAATATTGAGACATGAACAGAATAATATCCTTGATTCGTCTGTGTCAATGAATACATATAATATATGTCTATTATTTAACAAAAATCTACGATGCCACCCCGCAAAAAAAATGATCGTCTGGATTCGCCCCTGGTATAAGTAGTAATAAAATGAAAAGCATTTGTGCAGTTTAAAAAGTGACGAAACAGCGCTTAAAACGAACCTACAATACATGTAGAAAGAGAACGTAAACGAATTTCGCGCGGTTTCGTGCTCCGCGCCCGCTAGCCAATCAGGGAAACCCAGTGCCGAATACATGTGCAGTTTGCTTATATGCATCCGGGACAAGCTCTAAGCTCCTGGCCGGTCTCCCGGCATATGTGGTAGAGTAGTGCATGTAAGTGTTAGTGTGTGTGTGTGTGTGTGTGTGTAAGAAAGGTGTGCGGATACAAGGCAGGGGAAGGAAAGATCGCTCGTTTGTTTGGGTGCAGCTCCGGCATTCGCCCGATCAGAGAAATCATCGATCGGTAAACTATCGATCATTGCAGCCCACCAGAATTCTCCTCCACAGTGACTAAATTCGACCTATCTACCTTGCTAGAGACGAAAATCCTGCCACCGTCGGGAGTCGAACTTACGGCCTCCTTGTGAGAGGCACTGCAATGAAAGATGTCGATGCCTTGAGTCACCTCTTCTGGTTTTCACTTTCGTAATGAGAAATGGATTCTTCTGTTGCATGTATGTTTCTTTTTTATGTTCCACTAACAGATTTCATTTCTGTCATTTAAAATTAAAAAACTTTAGGCAAATCGTCGCAAACATGTTCTTGATGGGTAAACATCGACTTGTCGGTCTTTCCCACAAGGGTGTGCCAATACCGCATCCTCACCAGGCCACTTCCGATTTCGGTATGCCGCCATGTCCGCTGGCAATGTGGTTTCCGTTTATCAAAGATTGCGAGGTCGCGTTTTTCAACTGAGGAGACCCCAAGGGAACTTTCTTTGTCTGCCTACAAAAAGGAAGCAAACCTACAAGCGACCTGATTCAGTGCGTAAAACATTCATCTGTTTCCTAATTCAGTCTGAAATTTTTGAAACAATATTTTTTATTCTCGCTTTGAAATTTAAAAAAGTATATTTGTAATTACAATACTCGTTTTCGATGTGATTTGATCAATACGTGGTAATTGTTTTGAATAAACTGACTACAAATACAAAAAACATTGGTTTTGAAGGAGCATGGTTATTATGATGACTATGTTCTCACACCATTAATCCGACACTAAGAGGCAGACATCCGCAAAGCAACCACAATACCAAATAAATCCGCGTTACAATCTTCGAAGTTAATTTAGTTTTTACTACTTTTCTTCATAAATTGTTTCAAAATCTACTAGAATGTTTAAAACGCATTTATTTGCAATAAATATTTAATACGTTTTTCATTACGATAATATTATAATTGCTAAAATTGTAACTGTAGTTGATCTTGATCGTTTTGTTTTCGAGTTGCAATCAATGCAAGTATATCTTTGCATCATCTATAGTTGACAAAGTGAAGAGAGCGAGTTTTCAAAGAACAACTAGTGGTGCTACAGATAGGCATAGACTTTCCCGTATTAGTTTTGTATTTCCTTTGGTTTCGGGTAGCAATTCGAACTTGCCATATACTCTTGCCAGCTGTCATCTTCCGCCGCACTAAGTACATTTTTTCGACTTTTCTTAATTTTTCAGTTTCCAAAAGGTAGATCGGAAATATTAATTTTAAAATATTAAAGATGGCAGCTGGCATGAATATGTGGCAATTTGGAATAGCTAGCCAAGTCCAAAGTAAATAGATATATAATATGGGAAAATCTGTGCCATTTTGTAGCACCACTAGTTCTATTTCTGAATCGTTCTAATTCAATTCCTCTAAGGACAAAATTGGCACGTGTGTACAGTTTGTCATCTCTGTATCTCCATAAAAGTTCGCTATAAAAAAAAATCGGCTTTTCGGTTAGGCTTCGGCACCCCAGGGAAATACCACATACTATGGGCATAGAGAAGGATTTGCGAAAGAACCTTTTTATTAACGCAATCGCTCCCTGTGATGACAAAACTCCATTGCAATGGCCGGAGGAAATGTCATGCAGCACAAAATCTTAAAGCTATCAACTACTGGGCATGGGCGTTGACTTACTTCTGTTGGAGGGATATTCCAGACGCGGTTTTATTTCTTCTAAATTCTTCCGTAACACCGCCTTCGACATTCTCTCATTACGAATTGACGGTCTTCCAATTAATAAAAAGTATATATTTTTGAATAATTGCTTTCTCTAGATCCTTGGTTTGTAAATATGCAAAAGGTAAGCATCAAAATTATCTCCCACACACGCCCCACTTGAAAAGCAGAAAAGTAAAATAACTAGTTTAATGAAATACAATGCACTCGTTTGTTTCTCCCTAACCTCACAACAGCAGTTTAACGAGTCATCAAAGACTTTGATGACGGAGTACCGGTCCATCAAAATTTGACGAATACTTTGACGATCGTCAGGCGAAACGACTCTGGTGAAACGTACTGTAAATAAGGCGTTTGACGCGCGGTCAATGGTTTGACGGCCGTCAAAGCTACTGATCAGTGTTGGTGAAACCGACCGATAGATTTCGAAGTCATGATTTTTAACAAATCGTAATAAAAAAAGCATGATTTGTTTGAAAAAAAGCTGGACAAAATAAAAAAACAATAAGTAATATTTTAATTGTAAGTATCGAAACATACATTTATACAGATTTTAATCACAAACAACGTAATCAGTAGGTTATCAAATTTCAATTGGTATTTTACTAATCAGAAGACGTACCTGATTTTGCGAAATAGTCTATTAGATTTTTTATAGCGTGAGAACTCACAATCTTCAAGAAAGAACTTGTTTTCGAATTCTTTGCGATATCATTTAGTCCATGAGAAACGATCCTCTCTTTCTTATGCTGCGATTTTCTTAACTTTGCCTCTGACAGGAACTAGCTGTTGACGATTTCAGCCAACCGGAAGCTTGAACGTCACCGTAGTGACGTAGTCACTATAGCGAAATAGCTTCCGATAGCAGGGAGCTTCCGATTGGATGGCAGCGAAACAGCTGATTCCTAGCCATCTAAAGCTAGCAGCGCCCAGAAACCAATCTCAACCAAACTATATCCAAAATTTTAGGCTAATTTTAGGCTAATTAAATGCTCTATTCCCGAATTTTAGGCTCCTCTGGATTTCCGAAAATCGTGGGCGCTGCTAGCTTTAGGTCTAAAGCAGTCCTCCTAAAGTCTAAAGGAGGAAGACGAATAAAATTCAAAATTTTGCAATTTCGAAAATTTAGCGTTTACCGTGAACATCGTATCTATGTCACCATAATAAGTGCATTTTACTCTGTTCTTACAAGAAATTTAAAGAAAAATTTGGAGCAGTTTTTGAGAAAAGTTTAAAAACGTCCGGGGAGCTTCATGTAAAGTACCCCAAAATTTTATAGAATCTTTTTCCAAATCTCAAAGCTTTCACTCAAACCAGATCGTGCGGGCAATATCCATTTTGGAAGAAATCGTACGTATGGTTTAGGTGCTAGCAGTGTTGACGGACGGACGGGGACGGACAGATGGACGTTTTCCTTTCAGTTGGTTTTTGGGAATCAAGGACCAACAAAAAACGGGTTCTGGCTACACCACATGTTAAGGGATTTTTTTTCTTAATTTAGCAACTGGATTTATCCACTTTTTCGTCATCACGACCAGACAACTAATTTTTTGCTGGCGAAAATTCGCCATTTTCCCCGCAGCATTATATAACTTTCCCTATACTACGTATATTACTCTGTAGTATTTAAGTAGCGTTAATTGTCGACAGAACAATTTTTATACATGATGGTAGTTTTGCACTACATAGCATGTATATATTGGATGGTTGGAGAGTTCAAGATTGCTTTGACCTTTCTTGCGTTATTTATAATAGTCTGAGGATTTTCCTCTCTTGTGTAACTGACGCACCTCTTTTGTTTTATTTACACTATCATTACTTCAACAACCTACATCTAATTACAATTACTTCATAAGCGACTCTGTCGCGTCCTTATTGCTTTTATCTTCGAAATTCTCTTATCCTGAAATGACCTGACACTAAGCACAGATGTCACTGCCACGTCCTTGTTGTGCACTGATTACTATTTACACTATTTACATTTTAACTGCTCCATCACTGCACCATCTTCTTTGACAGAGTGTAGGGGCATCGAGGGGCTCCGGGTGGTGGCGCGGGAGTTTTTAGGTGCGAATTGGCCTCCGCCAGACGATGCCCGCGGCCGAGGCGGCCCCCGCCGGGCACAGTTTTATTTATTTACACACACGGCGGTATTCGGCAGGGACCAGGTCTGGACGGTGTGCTTGTAATAGCAGGCGCCACTACGTCGGTAAAGCTAGTACCCCCACTTTCTCAAAACTCAAAAATGCTTGCGCCATAATTTTGGGCTAATTTCATCCCCCTTCCAAAAATGTTGGGCTACCTCCCAACACCTTGAAATTACGATTTCAAATTTTGGCCGGTAAAGCTAGCACCCCCACTTACTTAAAATTCAACTTTTTTTGCACGGTCAAAACAAGTGAATTTTGGGCTTCTGGGGGCCACTTTTCAAAATTTCGAAACACACCCCTAAATACGAAAACAAAAAATCAAAACCACCCCTAATTCTCAAATTTCAAAATTTCTCCCACCATAAGTTTGGGATATTTTTGGGCTCTTCAGTGACACCAGAAACATTATTCTGGTACTCTACAATCTCCGAAATTAAGGTTAAAAATTGTGGGTAGTTAATTTAACACCCACCCGTACTGAAAATTCGAAAATATTTGTGTGGTCGTAAACGTGCGAAATTTTTGTTCCTTTTCAAAATTTCGAAACTCACCCCTACGTACGATAACAAATATTTAAAACCATCCCAATAGCAACTCAACTCAAAAAATCTTGGGCCATAATTTTGGGTTCTTTAGTGTCATCAAAAAACACCCCGAAATCAACTTAGCAAAAACGAGGATGGAGAAGCTAGAATCTCACTATCTCAAAACTAGGAAATCCGGAGAAACTTCACACATATTCTGGGAGAATTATACCGTACACGTGTATTTCCAACATTAAAAAAGAAAAAAATGTATTTGTTGAGAGTTTTACCATTTATTCGGACAGGATCAATATCAAGCCTTGAAATAATTACTTTAATTCATTCCTATGTAAATATCCAATATGGACTTATTAAATATTTGATACAAGAAAAATTCTCTCCAAAAAGCAGCGACGAATTAAAAGATAAAATAGTTATTTAACTATACATCTACAATTCTAAAATCACAATCAATAATAGAGAAATCCAAAAATGGGAAAAGAATAATGCCTAGTATAAAAGGCAAACTACATTTTTTCTCAATCTTTCATTCGTCAAAAAAAAAAGAAAACAAACTTAACTAACAAATGTAAATATGGAATTTACTAACAATTGAACACATACCAACAAATAAGATGCGATCTTGAAATAATTTGGGCATTGTCATGTTTTTCATGAAAAAGAAAAGCAAAGTAAAAAAAACTGTCCGAAATACTTACCGATCTCAAATATTTGTTGGTTTTTTTTTCAAAACTAAACTACAGGTATTTCGCTTCAAGCAATCCAATGTTCTACAAATAACATGCACATTATGGCAAAAATCGCGACACGCATATCATTTTGGGGTAGATGCATTCTTTTTGAAAAGAATTGAATATTAATCAAAACACCCTATTTTCCTGCAAAATTCAATATTTGTGTTGTTATAAAACCTAAACTACAAGGATTTCGTTCCGGGCAATTTAATGTCATATACAACACATAATAGGGAATACGGCTGTACTCTCTAATAATTTTGGACTACTCACTTTGTTTTAAAAAGATTGGAAAATTAGTGTGAAAACTATTATATAAATTTTGATCATATTTTGGTTTATCACTAAATAAACTCCAAAATACTGTACTAATTCAAAAGAGGAATTTATTTAGAATTGCTCATACATTGGCCATCAATATGTCAACTTCAAATAATTTTGGACTAGATTCGTTCTTATTAAAAATGAAAGGAATATTAATCAAAACAGTCCCAACTTTTTTCCGATATTCAATATTTATGTTACCTTAACTACAGGTATTTCGCGTTTGATAATGTCATTTTCAAATACATGATAAGGAATACGGCTGTACTCAGAAAAAATTTTAGGCTCCTCTCTTTGTTTACCAAAAAATGGAAAATTCTCGTGAAAACTACAATATACTTCTTGACCAATTTCTCATTCCTCACAAAATAAACTCCAAAATACTTTACTAATTCAAAAAGAGAATTTATTTACATTTGCACATACATTGCTTCTCAATTTGCTAATCTCAAATAATTTCGGGGTAGAGACGTTCTTATTGAAAAATAAAGGAATAATAATCAATAGAATAACTTTTGTTTTTGCTATCCAATATTTGCGATCTTATAAAACCTGAACTACAAGGATTTCGATCCTGGCAATAAAGTGCCATATACAACACGTGATAGAGAATACGGCTATACTCATGAATCATTTTGAACTTCGCGGTTTCTTCTCCAAGAAAAGAAAAATTCGCGTGAGAACTACAATATACATTTCACCACATTTCCACTTCTGAAAAAGTAAACCACAAAATTCTGTACCAATTCAAATAAACAATTTATTAACAATTGCACATAAATTAGCTAATAATATTCAAATCTCAAATAAGTTTGGGCTATATTAGTTCGTATTAAAAAAGGGATATTAGTCAAAACCAGTCGATGTTTTTTTTCGATATTCGACATTTCCGTTCTTATAAAACCAGAAGTACTAGGATATGGCTCATGGCATTGGCGTGTGACATACAATACATATTAAGGAATACAATTATATCCACAAATAATTTTGGGCTTCTCTTTCTTTTCCAAAAAGTGGAAAATTCTCGTGAGAAATACAGTATAACTTTTAACTAATTTTTCATTCCTCACAAAATTATTTCTGAAATACTTTAATAATTCAAATGAGGAACTGATTCACAATTGCTCATGCATTACCTATCAAGATGCCAATCTCAAATAATTTTGGGCTAGCACCGTTCTTATTGGAAAACATTGGAATATTCATCAAAACACACCCAATTTTGTTCGATATTCAACATTTGCGTTCTTATAACACCTGAATTACAACGATTTGGCTCCTGGAAATTGAAGGCCATATACAACACATGATACGGAATACAGATATACTAACAAATGATTTTGGGCTTCGCTCTTTCTTTTTCAAAAAAATGGAAAAATTCTCGTGAGAACTAGAATATACCTTTTTACTAATTTTTCATTCCTCACAAAAAATTGCAGAAATACTTTACTAATTTAAATGAGAAATTTATTAACGATTGCTCATACATTATCTATTAATATCACAATTTCAAATAATTTTGGGCTAGAGCCGTTCTTATTGGAAAAAATTAATATTACTAAAAACTTTCCCAATTCTTTTCCAACATTTAATATTTCCGTTGTTATAGAACCTGAACTACAAGGATTTGGCTCCTTGGAAAGGCGCGTGACATACAACACATAATAAGAAATATGGTTATACCCACAAATAATTTTGGGCTTCTCTCTTTCATTTCCAAAAAATGGAATCTTCTCGTGAGAACTACAACATACCTTTCGATTAATTTTTCATTCCTCACAAAATAATCTCTGAAATACTTTACTAATTCAAATGAGAAATTTCTTAGCAATTGCCCATTTATTACCTATTAATATGGCAACCTCAAATAATTTTGGGCTAGCACCGTTCTGACTGAAAAAAATAGAATATTAATCAAAACACACCCACTTTTTTCGATATTCAATATTTGAGTTCTTATAACACCTGAACTACGACGACTTAGTTTCCGAAAATTGAACGTCATATTCCACACAATATAGGGAATAGTATTATACCCACAAATAATTTTGGGCTTCTCTCTTTCTTTTCCAAAAAATGGGAAGTTCTCGTGAGAACTACAACATACCTTTCGATTAATTTTTCATTTCTCACAAAATAATCTCTGAACTACTTTACTAATGAGAAATTTATTAACACTTGCCCATACATTACCTATTAATATGCCAATCTCAAATAATTTTGGGCTAGCACCGTTCTAATTGAAAAAAAAAATACAATATTAATCGAAACACACCCACTTTTTTTCGATATTCAATATTTGAGTTCTTATAACATTTGAACTACAACGACTTAGCATCTGAAAATTGAACTTCATATTCCACACATTATAGGGAATACTATTATACCCACAAATAATTTTGGCCTTCTCTCTTTCCTTTCCAAAAAATGGAAAATTCCCGTTAGGAATACAACATACCCTATTCACCAGTATGAACCAATGTTAAATGTTTCCCTTTGTACAGTCCTGATTTTTGGAATTTGAAGGCGGGGATGATTTTTTTCCAAGAGCCTAAAATTATTCTTAACTTTTGGGAGGAGTTTCAGATTTTTCCTAAGGTTTTTTGATTCTGGTGTTATTTCACCCGTAAGAACCAATGTTAATTGTTTCGCTTTGTACAGCCCTGATTTTTGGAATTTGAAGGCGGGGATGATTTTTTTCCAAGAGCCTAAAATTATTCTTAACTTTTGGGAGGGTTTTCAGATTTTTCCTAAGGTTTTTTGATTTTGGTGTTATTTCACCCGTAAGAACCAATGTTAATTGTTTCGCTTTGTACAGCCCTGATTTTTGGAATTTGAAGGCGGGGATAATTTTTTTCCAAGAGCCTAAAATTATTCTTAACTTTTGGGAGAGGTTTCAGATTTTTCCTAAGGTTTTTTGCTTTTGCTGTTATTTCACCCGTAAGAATCAATGTTAATTGTTTCGCTTTGTATAGCCCTGATTTTTGGAATTTGAAGGCGGGGATAATTTTTTTCCAAGAGCCTAAAATTATTCTTAAATTTTGGGATGGGTTTCGGATTTTACAATTGATTTTGAGATAGATTCTGGGTGGGCGCTGTTAGCTTTAGACTAAAGCTAGCAGCGCCCACGATTTTCGGAAATCCAGAAGAGCCTAAAATTCGGGAATAGAGCATTTAATTAGCCTAAAATTTTGGATATAGTTTGGTTGAGATTGGTTTCTGGGCGCTGCTAGCTTTAGATGGCTCTGATTTCTGTCAGGGGCAAAGTTAAGAAAATCGCAGTATACACAGTTGACAACTTGTTTTATACTCGTTTGACATAACCTCACTCAGCCAATTATTAATCACGTTTCCATTTAATGTTGTATTTGTTAACTGATGTTTTCCTAGTTCAATGAGCTTAATGGAGGTGTCGACCAATCCAGACTGTCCGCAGAACTATAATCTTTAGTAGTACAGTTTATTTTCCAAGTAAGGTGATTGAGATATACAATATGCTAAGCGAACACACAAATTTCATTAAAAATGAACAGCGCCTTACGATCTGCGATGGCGTCGACACCGCTATCTCGAACCGTCTGTGTCCGTCTGTGAAGACTGCTAGCGCCTAAACCATACGTACGATTTCTTCCAAAATCGATATTCCCTAGTCGATCTGATTCTAGTCAAAGCTTTGAGGTTTTGAAAAAGATTCTTCAAAATTTGGGGGTACTTTATATGAATCCCCCCGGGGATTTTCAAAATTTTCTCAAAAACGGCTTCAAAATTTTACTTTAAATTCTTGTATGAATAGAGTAAAATACACTTATTAACATGGCATAGGTCAGATTTTCACGGATAACTCTTAATTTTCGAAAAGTTTGAAAGTTTTAATTTTTTTCGGCGTCTTTCTCCAACTACAAAATTGAAGATAGAGATTTTTTCTTCAAATAAAATTTGTTCTGCATATTGAATTCTTTCATAAAGGTCTTGTAAATGTTTCTCAAAATTTTAGTAGTTTTCGTGCAATATGTTCAATTTTAAAAAATTACAAAAACAAGATTTTCTCAAAAACGACTCCAAATTTTTTCTTTAAACTTGTGGTAGGGATAGTGGTAAATGTACTCTATTAGATGACATAAAAGCCATATTGCTCTATAGGTTGTTTTTTTCAAAATTTACAAAATGTAAATGTTTTCACATGTTTCTCACGTCGATATTTACATTAGCGGCTATTTTTTCACATAAATGTATTTACGAGTACATGTGTTTGAAATAAGGTCAAGTAAAGTTTCTCGAAAACACAGCCGTTTTCTGTGAAAAGAAGCTCAAAATTCCACATTTTCAGAAACGCTCAAACGCCATTTTCTCATATATGGCTGCAAATTTTTCTTCAAACTTTTGTAACGGATAGTGCTAATTACACTCTTTATAGCATAAAGTTTATTTTGAGTTATTTTTTTGTTTTTT